>CM034399.1:21200000-21800000 GCA_019925095.2 Dendrolimus kikuchii | reverse complement strand
TCTATATATATATATATATATATATATATATACATATATATATATATATATATATATATATATATATATATATATACATATATATATATATATATAACCAGCTGTGCCCGCGACGCCGTCCGCGTGGAATTTGTTTTCAAAGCCCCCCCCGATTTTGAAACATTTTTCATTGCTGCTCCGCTCCTATTGGTTTTAGCGTGATGATATATAGCCTATAGCATTCCTCGATAAATGGGCTATCCAACACTGAAAGAATTTTTCAAATCAGACCAGCAGTTCCTGAGATTAGCGCGTTCAAACAAACAAACTCTTCAGCTTTATATATTAGTATAAGATTGAAATCCACGTATATAGTGACTCATCACGATATATCAGGAACTATAATATATATAGACTTGAAACTTGGCATGGACCTTCCTATCGCCAAATAGAGGTTAGCTAAGAACGGATTTTACGGCGGTTATCAGCTAGTAATTGATATAACTAAAGTTTAACAATTATATTTAGTTTACTTTCTTAGTCCTAATTTTCAAAAGAGTTAATAAGTTATTAAATATATACTGTCTTACTCAACGCGAATGTAAATAATACAAATTATTCAACTGCCTAATAGAACTCCCTTATGACGACACCGATAATTTACTAATCTGACTACAATAGTCTTAATAAGTCTGTAACCACACACTCACTCGTTCACTTGTATATACATTTTGTTTTTAAATTTATTTATCAAGACAACAAAATGATTACAACTCGTTGATTTTATACATAGCATAGAAAACCTCTGGGGTTTATATTAGTGCTATGGGTATCTACGTCTGTAGCATTATGTTCCGTTTAGAAAGTGCATTTTGAGTTTATTTTACATACACACACACATACATATACACACAGAGACACAGAGCCAGCCGCCATATTGGATATAGAATGACGTCACTTAGCTTCTATGCATTGCCATCCAAACTAAATGTCATCTTAATCGATTCGAAATCGAGGATAACTGGTTTAAAAATCACTTGCAAGGTTTGACCCGAACATACATAAAAATATTGCAACTTAAATAAAAGCTTGTAATGAAATTAAAAATCTTGTAAAAAATATACTATACTAGCGGCACCGGCAGACGTTGTCCTGCTCTGAAAAAAAAAACTAGGACCCGATCCCAGCGCCACCTACCGGTTCCAATTGTGAGTCTAAACCATCCGGGAACCCACTCAAACACACAAAAACAAAATCACCAAAATCGACCAAAGTGGTTAGGAGAATTCTAGAACCCGATCTCAGCGCCACCTACCGGATCCAACGGGATAAAAAGAATCCTATGTCCGCCTCCTGGTTCTAAGCTACCTCCCCACCAATTTTCAACCAAATCGGTACAGCCGTTCGTAAACTAACACGACTTTCTTTTATATTAGGTATATAGATTATACTAAGATATACCAGCGACTTCATCCATGCTTGACTTGAAATTCCCGCGGGATTTCCGGAACACAAAGTACCGTAGAATTGAAATAGAATGAAAGCTGTCCTTTTAGTGATAACTTTGTCGGATTAAGCTAACTTTTATACACCCGAACATCTTTAAACCGCTCCCGGGAAATTTCCCGTGGGATTCCCGAGTTAAAAAATATCACACATTTTATTACATAGCATTTGCTATCGATCAGTGAAAAAATCACATTAGAATTCATTTTTTTTATCTGGTCATTTTAAATAATTCCCAGAAATTTTCTCGCAAGATTTCCGAAGTAAAAAGTAGCGCAGAGTTTAAGCCTAAGAATTAGCAGTCGATCTGTGAAAACCGCATCGAAATCGGCCCATTGGTTTTTACGTGCATCCATCTTGAAAATGCATCTTGTTCTCCGTCGTTTTTTATAGCTTCAATGTATAGACACGGCATGTTTAGAATTTTATAACAATATAGATATATTTTATTTTACACTTTAGTTTTCGTCAAAATCGGCGGTCGCGCCAGAGCGTGACGTTGTATCAATTGACCTCGCTGCCCACCCCTTGAGCACCCACGCGCTCGTGACGACCACCGGCGCTAGCTTGCCCGCTGATAAATGCTCCTTAGTGTCGTGATAAGGACACCAAAACCCTCAGTGAATGTGTTGGTGTATTGGAACATCAGCCCTTTAATCCCACAAACCAAGGAATTTAAAATAGAAGTCGCATCGCCTCATCATCAGCTCAATACAGGTTACATTGTATTAAATTCTTATGTATTTGCCCTCGGAAGATTCACTTCATTATATATTATCCTATATCCAAGAATGAAATGTCTGTATATATATATATATATATATATATATATATATATATATACATCGGTATTAAAACTACATTTAAACAAAATTACAGCAAAACCTATCCAGTACGCCTAGTAGTTTTCCATGAAAGCTTAACAGACAGATCGAATTACTATCGTATTTTTTTATACATGAAGCAATGTCCAAAATGTTCGAAATGGCCAAAATGAAAAGAATTACAAAAATGACAAGTTACCAAAATTATCAAAAATGTTCAAAATGATCAAAATGCCCAAAATTACATAAATGACCAAAACGTCTAAAATGTCCAAAATGACCAAACTATCCAAAATGTCAAAAATCTTCAAAATATCCAAAATGACCAAAGTGACCAAAATAACAACAATGACGAAAACGGCAAATCACGAAAAAACCAAAGCCTATCCCACTATCTGGGATAACCTTTACATAAATCTATCCCATTATTCGCGATGAAAAATATCCCTTGTCCAGCCTCGGTATAAAATTTACATATGTATATATGTAAATTTTATACCGAGGCTGGAATTTATCTGAATTTCAGATAAATCGGTCCTTTAATTTGTCGTAGAAGCGTAACAAACAGAAAGACAAATATATTATTATCCCGGAATCTCCCATTTTTTGGGATAAAAAGTAGCCGATCTTCATCTTAGGCATTAAAAATATATACATACTGAGTTTCAACCAAATCGGTTAACCTTAGTTTTTCCTTGAGAACGGAACACACAGACAGACAGAGTTACTTTCGCATTTATAATATTAATACGAATATAGATATTATGGCAATAAATTTATATATAACCAACGTTCACGAGCAGACAAAGCGTGGGCAGTACTGTGATAATGTCATTAGATATTCACAATGAATAATTACTTTTTACTGGGACTTAACCGTAACTTACGCTATGTGCATAGGTGCATATAAAAACAGTAGAGGGTTATGTCCCGAAAGATCTCTCAAAGCCAGGGTGTCCAGATTGAGGGTCTTTGTTTTCTTTTTGGGGGTTTTTTTGCAGTTAGGCAATTTTTGGGGACAAGAATTTCAGCACTGGGGAAATGGAGGACGTATTTTATTATGTTTGAGATAGCATAAAATTGCTAATAAAAATTAAATCTGAACAGGCTGAACACAACAGTTGTAATGGTTTTTTGTTTTGTAATCAAATTATAAAATATTTACATTACGAATTGAGAGCCTCCGCCATTTTTAAAAGCCGGTTAAAAAATAACGAAATTCTTCACTGTGCGTGGATCGACACGCGCTTGTCCATTTTTTTCATCCAAAATATGTATGAGGAAAAATTTATGAAATAAGATCGTTTTTCGGAAGTTTTTTGTTGGAGATGGTATTTTCGTAAATTCAATCTGGGAGACCCTGCTCAAAGCCTTTATAATAATAACAGCTCATTAAGAGCGTGTATTAGATAGAGATCCCAGTCACCCCAGACTTACGTAATTTTAGGAAAGATGATTTTTTTAGGATCGGTAGTTTAATATAAACTTAGAAAGGAATGGATACTCGCTAAGCTGAAAGCGGGGCCGTTTTTCAGGTAGTAGCTATCAAAGGTAAAAAAATAACCATGAGAAGATGTTTGGTCCGTCAGATTTGTCTGGCTCATTGGAAAATATTTTAAAATATTATACATGATAATATATATAAAATTCAGCCTTCCTAAAATGACGTAAGTTCCCTTTTTTTTTTAAAGTGTCTGTCAAAAGTTATGGCCCATATAACAATATCATATGTGACATATGTAAAAACTAACCTTGCTACTTTGACGTAAGTTAGCATGGTTATTTTTCCACCTTTGATAGCTGCTCTTTTAGCTTAGCTAGTATCCATTCCTTTCTAAGTTTATGTTAAACTACCGATCCTGAAAATTTCATCTTTCCTAAAATCACGTAAGTCTGGAGTGACTGGGATCTCAATCTATATACTCCTAATTCAAATACCTCAGAAATATGATCAAGATTGACATATATATGTTTTTTACCTATTAATAATAATAATAATAATCGGCAGACAAACACACATATTGTATATCCCCAAATTAAGCAAGTTACGCTTGTGTTATGGGTAATATACAACGGACTACTCTGGGGCCGATCCCAGACACGCAGACCATAGTAAATAACGGAGAAAATACATTTCCGAAATTTACTATATCAGGAATCGAACCCGGAGCCTCTGCGTTGCAGTAAGGTAGGCCGGCAAAGGCTTACCCCGCTCAACCACAGAAGCCGTCAATTCCGTCAAGTCGTCTATTGTTGTGGATTATAGTACATTATGGTACTAGTGTGTAACATTGGTGATTACCGCCGAGGCGCCATTGAGACTCGAGCCGTAGGCGAGGGTCTTAAGAGAGCCGAGGACGGTAATCATCAATACACACGTGTATCATACGACGTTTTTCAACACACTTGTGAATAAAATAACAACAAAAACTCATTTTATTTAGTAGATAAAAAAAAGTTATATATGAGTGAAAATTTTATTTATTAAACACGTACGAGTTAAAATTATCTATTTAAATAAGAAGTTGCATGAAATGAGCAAGCAATAGGAACATTAATTTATTTGTTCTATAGAACACGATCTTTTTTTTTTAATAAAAGAACAAAGCAACTCAACCAATAAAATTAAAAAAAAAAAATTATAACTCACTAGTGAGTTATAATGTTTTTTACTCACAGTTTGATAATGGGTGTCATTCTGTGCCTAATTGCGGTGACCATAGAGCCACTTTATGAGCAAGTGTGTTGAAAAAAGTATTTTGTAGCAATTATATAATACTGGCAGCTCGGTTTTGCACGATATTATAATTAAAACAAATCGAGTTGGTTGTGATTAGAACGTAAAGAAAAAATGGCGTTTCATTGTATTTAGTCCCATTTTTATTAGAATAAAGTGTGTAAATATTGTCTGAGCAATCAATCAAAAACGCTTTTTGTCTGATATCAAGCTATTAATGTCCCACTGCTGAGCTTGGATCTTCCCTTTTGTGGGACATGTATAGTTTTTTTTTTTTTAATTATGGTACTCCTTTTCTACAGACTTTTGTTCTGTACCTTTTTTTAGTATTTGTATTTATAAGAGTATGGCAAGTATACCCGCCACTCTTGTACAAGGTTGAATTGGTTTGTTTAACACATCGGTCATTTCCATATTTCATAACGACCAATCGAGATGATCCTCACATAGGAGTCCTTTGGCGCGAGCAAACTTTATAACATTTGATTTTTCAAATGCTAAAGCTAAAGAGTTTGTTTGTTTGAACGCGCTAATCTCAGGAACTACTGGTCTGATTTCAAAAAATCTTGCAGTGTTAGATAGCCCATTTATCAAGGAAGGCTATAGGCTATATATCATCACGCTAAGACTAATAGGAGCGGAGCACCAGTGAAAAATGTTTCAAAATCGGGGAGTATTGAAAACAAATTTCACGTGGACGACGTCGCGGGCACAGGTAGTCTATATATATATAAATTAAAGTAGTGTTAGTTACACTATTTATAACTCAAGAACGGCTGTACCGATTTGGCTGAATATTGGTGGGGAGGTAGCTTAGAACCAGGGGACGGACATAGGATACTTTTTAACCCGTTGGAACTGGTAGGTGGCGCTGAGATCCGGTTCTAGAATCCTCCTAATCACCTGGACCGATTTTGGTGATTTTGTTTTTGTGTGTTTGAGTGGGTCCCCGGATGGTTTAAATCCACAATTGGAACCGGTAGGTGGCGCTGAGATCGGGTCCTAGATTTTTATTTTTTCAGAGCAGGACAACGTCTGCCAGGGCCGCTAGTAAATAATAAAATGGTGACGTCATAAAATTTGGTCCAATAAAACACTGTGCTTTAGAAACAGTCCACACATTATTATGGGCTCTTTAGCACGAATAGACAGAAAATCTCCCCGCACTCCGCATGCGAGTTACCCATTACCCCGCATGCGGGTTAACCATTACCCCGCATGCGGGTTAACCATTACCCCGCATGAAGGTTAACCATTACCCCGCATGCGGATTAACCATTACCTCGCATGCGAGTTAACTATTATAACGAACCAATGTTTCGTTGTTGTTGCCACTTAACTGTTGTTTAAGGAAATTGCAAGCGTGTTATTGTTATTAAGAACCGGTTATCATGGTCATATCACTGATCGCATAACGGAGTATAACAGTTATGTAAAATCTTGGGATAGTTTTCTGATTAGGTACAATATTTGATGTTAAGTAAAGCTGCGTTTACGCTGCAATATTAGTTTTAATAGTGTAAAAGTGACTGCATAATAATACTTTGAAATGGAACTTCTTTAGACTCGTTGTGATTTGAAACTCGACGAAACGAAAAAGCGACACTATAAGGAGATAAACACATAAATCTATAGGACTAAGTCTACGAGCGAACGCGATACGAATTTTACATTGAGCAACACAGATTACAGAGTCAATAAGACCGCTGATAAAAGATACGTCCAATTTGGACCGAAATAAAACTGATAATAATATTCAGTTAAATTTCATTCAATTACATTGTGGTATCACCTGATCACCAGATAAAAGTTATTCAAAGGATAAAATACAACATAAAAATGCACATCACCAGCATACATTTGTAGTTCTTTCTTTTCATGTATATTATTGCTGAAGTTTCCTGGAAGGGATTGCCCAAATGCAATAAGGCCGCCAATTTTTCCAGTCTTTATAAGCATATAGCTTCTGCCCGCGACTTCATCCGCGTGGAATAGTGGCTTTGGGCTAACACTAACTTCTGTCACACATGATTTTTGCGAAACTTTAACCGTTTACGCAGCGAAAGCTCTCAAAAGTAAACAAACCCCCCGATTTTGAAACATTCTTCATTGGTGCTCCGCTCCTATTTGTCTTAGCGTGATGATATATAGCCTATAGCCTTCCTCGATAAATGGGATACTTAACACTGAAATAATTTTTGAAATCAGACCAGTAGTTTCTGAGATTAGCGCGTACAAGCAAACAAACAAAAAACCTTTTCAGCTTTATATAATAGTATAGATTAATATTTTCTTTGTAAAAGATTTATTTTATAACAATACAGATTTTTTTTATCCTCTTCCTATAAAAATAGTAGATAAATGAATAATTCTGTCAACTGTCAAACAGTATTTACATACATACATACATACGTACATTTTTATATTGTGTTAACTTTTACCTTAAGGAGTGAAAATCGGATCAAGTCGTTTGTTTCGTAGTATAGAAAGTGGCAAAAACAACTTGTTGATATCCTAGATGTGCAGAGCCAAGCCCGGTGATTATAGAAGTAATGTAAGACCACTTTTGTATTGTTATAAAGAAGTTGCCAGTGTAAGAAAAATATTATTTTAATGTAATTACATTCAATTTTGATTGTAGCACATAATATCGAATAAAGATATTTAATTACATAGTACCAAACACGTCCAGATCAACCGGTTCGGCGGCGGAAACAGCTGAATCCCTCAAGCGGCGCAAATATGCAACCCTCAGTGAGAGTTATAAGAGTTATATGTTTGTGCCGTTTGCTGTCGAGACGCTTGGACCGTGGGGTCCTGAGACCGTGAGCTCCTATCAAAATTTATCAAAACGACTTATTGACTCTTCAGGTAATCTGAAGGCTGGTGCTTACCTCGGGCAACGGATCAGTATGGCGATCCAGCGAGGAAACGTGGCCTGCCTTCTGGGCACCTTACACATAGAAGACGGTGATCTAGGCTCAGTATTCTACTTATAGCCTTATAGGACTATGGGTAGAATAGAATACAATTAAGTTTTCTTTTATTGTATTAGATTAATTGTGTATGTCTTTCAAGACCATGGGCCATAAAAATGGCCCGGACAATTGGAGGGCTTGCGTGGGGCCATGGGAAGGCCAACACGTAGAGGCCCCTTGACAAATTTAATGTAAATGTGGCGTGAAACTGACCGGCGATTATCCCCGTCTACACCATATAACAATTCACCCAAGGACAAGCCCCGGCCAGTGAAGGACTATTGTGGAAAATGAGGACAAAAAGGATCGGGCTATTGGAGTGAACTGCTAGTGGTACTGGGGGTTTGGGAATATGAGAACTATGGCGTCTTCCCGTCGCCAGGTTCAGGGAACATGGGAAAATGGGCAGACGGTGACTCGCCACTCCCTGCATGGGCCCCAAACAATGCCATAGAAGACAGGGTCAACATATAACTATGTTTTTTTTTTTTTTTTATTGCAGGAGTTCAGCAGACAGGCAGACGGCCCACTAGATGGAAAGCGGTTACCATCGCCTATGGACATTTGCAACAACAAAGGTGCTACAAATGCGCTGCTGCTCTCTTAAAGGAGACTGGAATCTGGTCACTAATGCCGGAACACAACACAAGGTTGTTATGGCGGCATACTCTAGACCAGGGGTGGTCGCCATCCAGTCGAGCAAATACTCTACCACCTGGCAAAATTGTATTATTATTATGTTTAATATTTAATTGTATGTAATAAAAAGATGTTATAGTCCATTACTTCTCTGTATATTTCCGACAACAGATGGAGCTGTTCATTTTTATTTTTTAAACATTATGAACAAGACCTTATATCGAGAATATTAATTCACCGTAAATGACGTATTTCGAACGCTTTAGTTTAGTTGTCTTTGAGCATTCAAGCACGATGCATGTGAAGTGGTTATTGTTTATTGTGATAGGCAGTTGTGACGGGTGTTACTGGAACTCGCAGTGCCCTTATCAGTTGTATTCCAGCAAAACTGTGTATGATAGCATACGAGGAGATATAAGGGACCATCCTACCCCTCAAAGTTGGTACCCATTTTATTTCTTTTTCCAATGTTATTATTTGTGCATGATTTAGGTGTTAAAGTATACTTTGTTAATAATAATAAATATTCGTTACCCGATATATCAGAACATATCTTATCTATACTAATATTATAAAGCTGAAGAGTTTGTTTGTTTAAACGCGCTAATCTCAGGAACCGCTGGTCCGATTTGAAAAATTCTTTCAGTGTTGAATAGTACATTTATCGAGGAAGGCTATAGGCTATATTATATTTTCAAAAAAATTAGGGATCCTTACTAAAAGTCCAATAATGTAACCCAAGGTGTAAAACAATGACCCGAAAAACAATGTCAAAACTACCACTTTGCAGAACATATGATTGTCTACAAAAAATATCGCGTAACCATATGTCTAACTATTGTAGTTATCTCACAATAAGTGTTTCCTTTTATTTTCTTAAATAATTAAAATGCCGTCGCTTCAAAACCTCTTTATTTTGTACCTTGGTATTAATCCTTATCAAAATAAATTACTCCATATTCAAGACGAATTAAATTAAATACCTTTCTAGAACTTTTTGAATTATTCAATTCGGACGTTTCATTCAAAAGATATCGCGATATTTAAAATGTAAGTATTAGTGTTGTAGCCAAATATACTAATATATTGTTTGATTGAACGCGCTAATCTCAGGAACTTCTTTCTGCTCTGATTTGAAAAATTCTTTCAGTGTTGGATAGCCCATTTATCGAGGAAGGCTATAGGCTATATATCATCACGCTAAGACCAATAGGAGCGGAGCATCAATGAAGAATGTTTCAAAATCGGAGGTTTTTGAAAGCAAATTCCACGCGGACGACGTCGCGGGCACAGCTAGTACTAATATATAAAGCTGAAGAGATTGTTTGGTTGTTTGTTTGAACGCGCTAATCTCAGGAACTATTGGTCCGATTTGAAAAATTCTTTCAGTGTTAGATAGCCCATTTATCGAGGATGGCTATAGACTATATATCATCATGCTAAGACCAATAAGTATTCCACTCGGAAGAAGTAGCTGGAAGAAGCTAGTACTATTATATTATGATGTGACTGATACATGTTCGGAATGCGGTAGTAAATCGATACAAGGATGTGACACTAGATTTATTAGACAAGCATTAGTAGATTTTGTTTCTTTTAATTTTATGAAGTTTACGAATTATTGATTTGCGTCTGTATACTCTTCTTTTTCTTTCACCAGACCCCAATTAATTGGGGTCGGCACAATATGTCTTTTCCTTCCACACTCCTCTCTCTAGGCCCAGCTCGCCATACACAACGCGGTGCTGGTACCTACGCTCACGTATGGATGCGAGAGTTGGGTATGGAAGAGAGAGCATGAAAGTAGAGTAAACGCGGTCGAGATGCGAGCACTGCGCAAAATCTGCGGAGTGACGCTCGCGGACCGCGTTCGTAATACCGAAGTAAGAAAGAGAGTTGGTCTGAAAGAGAGTGTCGGGATGAAGGTAAGGAAAGGAATGCTCCGGTGGTTCGGGCATCTGGAAAGAATGCATGATGAAAGAATGACTAAACAGATATACAATGCAAAAGTGGATGGATGCAGAAGTCGTGGAAGGCCACGACACACTTTCCATGATCAAATTGATCGTGTACTAGCAGAAGGTGATGTCAGGAGCCTTAAGAACAGACGAGCTTGCATGACAAGAGTTATGAATGTCAAAGAGGCAAGTGAGGTGTGTAAGAATGGGCCTAAATGGCGCTCTGTTGTTCGTGCCTACCCCGCAAGGGAACTGGCGTGAAGTTATGTATGTATGTATGTACTCCTCTATTCTGACATATATCTTCTGTCACACCACAAATCATCATATCATCATTCACATAATCCGTTCATCATTTTTGGTCTACCTTTACATTTGTACCCATCCATCTTGTAGTTTTAAATTCTTTTTGTCACGTGACTTTCGTCCCTCATTATACGCTCATACCAATTGAATTTTCTTCTTCTCAATTCTTCAGTCCCGGGTGCAAATTTCAAAGATCCCCTTATGTACTCATTTCTCACCTTATCCATTCTTATAACACCACACATCCATCTCAACATTTATCACTTTAGTAGCCTAATATTCGGACCTGTAGCATGACTGGTCGTATGACTTCACGCCAGTTCCCTTGCGAGGTAGGCACGGACAACAGAGCGCCATTCAGGCTTATTCTTACACACCTCACTTGCTTCTTTGACATTCATAGCTCTTGTCATGCACGCTCGTCTGTTCTTAAGGCTCCTGACATCACCTTCTGCTAGTACACGATCAATTTGATCATGGAAGGTGTGTCGTGGCCTTCCACGACTTCTGCATCCATCCACTTGTCGTATGACAGATTTATATACTTGACCTTTTAGTTTCAGTGGCATTAGTTTGTCACAGGTCACACCTGTTACCTATCTCCACTTTAGCCATGCTACATTTGCATATGTATAGGATCGTTTATTAATTATATAGTTATAAATTTAGATTAATAAATTTATTCCGACACAGCAACAAGCTGAGTGTGAACCTTGTTTAGTCAGAATGCAGCGTACAAGTTTGCAAATTTGATATTTTTTTACATACATACATAACTTCACGCCAGTTCCCTTGCAGGGTAGGCACGTCCAACAGAGCGCCATTCAGGCTTATTCTTACACACCTCACTTGCTTCTTTGACATTCATAGCTCTTGTCATGCACGCTCGTCTGTTCTTAAGGCTCCTGACATCACCTTCTGCTAGTACACGATCAAATTGATCATGGAGGGTGTGTCGTGGCCTTCCACGACTTCTGCATCCATCCATTGCATTGTATATCTGTTTAGTCATTCTTTCATCATGCATTCTTTCCACATGCCCGAACCACCGGAACATTCCTTTCCTTACCTTCACCCCGACACTCTCTTTCAGAACAACTCTCTTTCTTACTTAGGTATTACGAACGCGGTCCGCGAGCGTCACTCCGCAGATAGTTTTTTAATAAGCAATATTGTCATTATAAAATATGTAAATCGTCGCTATATCGTCAAAGTCGTTCTTTCTTTGTTAAACCTTGTATTAGTATAGAATTCATTTTAAAAAAGGACCACGACTGTATAATAATAATTATGAAGTAAAGATGTTAGTTCATAGTATATCGTACTTAAGTGGTACTACAAAGTCGTGGCAGCGTAATGGCTAGCGCACGCGTCCTAGACTTAAAGGGCGTGGATTCGATCCTGACCGGAACGCATGCACCACTTAGGCAGTTTTCTGACCTAATAATGTGCATATTATTACAATGGCCACGTGCTAAAAACGGTGAAGGAAAACATCGTGATGCAACCTGCACATCGAGACAACCGATATGCCAAACCTGCCAAGCCGCTTTTTTTTATTGCAGGAGTTCAGCAGACAGGCAGACGGCCCACTTGATGGAAAGCGGTTACCATCGCCTATGGACATTTGCAACACCAAAGTTGCTACAAATGTGTTGCTGCTCTCTTAAGGGAGATTGGAACCTGGTCACTAATGCCGAAACACAACTCAAGGTTGTTATAGCGACATACTTTAGAGCAGGGCTGGTAGCCATCCAGTCGGGCAAATGCATTACGACCTGGCTGTGGGTCGTTTTGTCACCTCTTAAAACAGGCCGCCCGGGCGCAGGAAATTGTATTCTTTCTCCGTTCCTGCACGGATAAAAAGGCTTGTCCCGCCTTGGACAAGCTTGGCTGGTATACTGTCCGTTGCCCAATAGTGGAGGACCGAGCCCAGCAGTGGGACATTTATGAGCTATTACTTACTTACTAAAGAGGTTACTGGGGAGTTGGTGCGCCGTTTATTCTTCTTTAAGGGGCTTGTCCAGTAATTTACAATAAGTAATCTGTAAGACTCTATTTTGAAATAAATACTTTCATTTTCATATCTTGATGAATTCTTAGATTTAAAATCTGCACTATATTTTATCATGGCAATCCCGCGGGAATTCTCCTGGGAATTATTTAAAGTGGCCAAATTAAAAAAATCGTATTCCAATATGATTTTTTTACTGATCGATAGCAAATTTTGTATATTCAAGTGTGTGATTTTGTCTCCCGGAAATCCCGCGGGAATTTTCCCGGGAGCGGTTTGAAGTTGCTCGGGTGCATAAAAATTGGCTTCTTCTTATTTAAATGCTGTGGTAAATTTTGTCCTCGATCAATTTCAAGTCAAGCGTGGACGAAATCGCGGGCATATACATGTACATAACCATTCTTCAAAAATTACCTCACTGATGCTGAAAACTGTGAAAATCCGTTGCGTAGTTTAGGAGTAATTAGCGGATACAGACATACTCCGAAACGGACTTTGTTTTGTACTATCTAAAGATAATGAAGAACGTGTCTATTGTCACGATACACCTTAGTTTATCTAGTGGATCGCCTACTGGTCGAAATTCGATGTCATAAGCCTTAATGTCACAGACGAGCTTGCATGACAAGAGTTTTGAATGTCAAAGAGGCAAGTGAGGTGTGTAAGAATAAGCCTAAATGGCACTCTGTTGTTCGTGCCTACTCCGCAAGGGAACTGGCGTGAAGTTATGTATGTATGTATGTAAAGATAATGAAGAACGTGTCTATTGTCACATAACTTAGTTTACTAGTGGTCGCCTGTGGTCGAAATTCGACCATAATAATTAATGTCAAAGACTATATTTCTATAATCACAGATTTCGCCAAGGCTACATTATTAATTTAACTTGAAGAATAAACAAAAGAGTATATATGCGCGTGTGTGTCAAATACATGGTAGTGTGTGTAATGTTTTTTTTAATGATTTAATGTATTTTTTATGCATAATTAAAAAATTTATTAACATTCGTCGCTTCTTCTTTATATCTTATACTAATATATTTTATTGCAGGAGTTCAGCAGACAGACAGACGGCCCACTTGATGGATAGCGGTTACCATCGCCTATTGACATTTACAACACCAAAGGTGCTACAAATGCGCTGCTGCTCTCTTAAGGGAGACTGGAACCTGGTCACTAATGCCGGAACACAACTCAAGGTTGTTCTGGCGACATACTTTAGACCAGGGGTGGTAGCCATCCAGTCGGGCAAATGCCCTACCACCTGGCTGTGGGTTGTTTAGTCGCCTCTTACGACAGGCCGCCCGGCCGCAGGAAATTGTATTCTTTCTCCGTTCCTGTACGGATAAAAATATAAAGCTAAAGAGTTTGTATGTTTGTTTGATTGGTCTGATTTGAAAAATTCTTTCAGTGTTAGAAAGTCCATTTATTAAGGAAGGCTATAGGCTATATATCATCATGCAAGACCAATAGGAGCTGAGCACCAATGAAGAATGTCTCAAAATCGGGGGGTTTTGAAAACAAATTCCACGCGGACGATGTCGCGGGCACAGGTAGTAAACTATAAGTGTGCGAAATTTTATACTCCTCCGTCCGCGTAATTTTCGTAAAAAAGGGCTACAAAGTTTTTCTTTCACGTATTATCTTCATATATATAAATTACGTGTCACGTTGTTTATCCGCGATGGACTCCTAAACTAGTTGACCGATTTTAATCAAATTTGCACACCGTGTGCAGTTTGATCCGACTTGAAAGATAGGATAGCTTACATTTGGACCCGGTAGGTGGCGCTGCAATCGGGTTCTAAATTTTATTTCTTCAGGGCAAAACAACGTCTGCCGGGACAGCTAGTTATATATATATATATATATATATATATATATATATATATATATATATATATTGTTTATGAATTTGTTATGTGTGGTAGCCCTATGGTTCTTCACACATACGAGACAACCCTGTTACTTCATATACAACAGTTTTACGGAGTTTTTGGCGGGAACTGAAAATGTGTAAAATCACTCTAAAATGAACAATAGTTGTAGGATATTGATAGTTTTTGAGTAGTAATTATGTGTTTTGTGAGAAATGTGACCTCTATAGTCAAATGTGGCCTTTTGAGTTGTCACAAAAACTCCGTTGAATGGCACTAGCTGATTACCTACAGTTCAGTTGTGCTACACATAGGCTTAAAAAAATTAAGAAACTATATTGTAAACTAAGATCTGGCTTAAAGGCCTAGCTGCCAAGCCACCTGTGGGTGACTCATGTTGGCGCATGAGAAACTGCTGATAGGTAAGTTTCCTGGGAAGCTTCAGAGCCACCCTGCCGGTGGATGGACGGTGTCTACGATAAACAGAACTTTTTCAATAATTACGACCTCATTTCATTACTACATAATATTATTATAAATCTCACATGTCACTCACCTTATATTCGTCTAACATAAATATTAATCTAAATCTTAATATATATAAATTACGTGTCACGTTGTTTGTCCGCGATGGACTCCTAAACTACTTGACCGATTTTAATCAAATTTGCACACCGTGTGCAGTTTGATCCGACTTGAAAGATAGGATAGCTTACATTTGGACCCGGTAGGTGACGCTGGAATCGGGTTATATATTTTACTTCTTCAGGGCAGAACAACGTCTGCCGGGACAGCTAGTAGTACTATAAATCTAATTACATAAAAAGCTGTAAAAACATAAAATATGCATCTGAAAACGACGCAGACTTTTAAATTTATTACATACATAACTTCACGCCAGTTCCCTTGCGGGGTAGGCACGAACAACAGAGTGCCATTTAGGCTTATTCTTACACACCTCACTTGCCTCTTTGACATTCATAACTCTTGTCATTCATAACTTTTAAATTTAATGTATTAACAAAACAGACTGTATAGACTGGCTGCAATCGCGACAGCATGTAGTCACATCCAGACCATCGTGATAATAAAATAGTACATTATGGTACTAGTGTGTAACATTGGTGATTACCGCCGAGGCGCCATTGAGACTCGAGCCGTAGGCGAGGGTCTTAAGAGAGCCGAGGACGGTAATCATCAATACACACGTGTATCATACGACGTTTTTCAACACACTTGTGAATAAAATAACAACAAAAACTCATTTTATTTAGTAGATAAAAAAAAGTTATATATGAGTGAAAGTTTTATTTATTAAACACGTACGAGTTAAAATTATCTATTTAAATAAGAAGTTGCATGAAATGAGCAAGCAATAGGAACATTAATTTATTTGTTCTATAGAACACGATCTTTTTTTTTGAATAAAAACTTTTTTAAGAACAAAGCAACTCAACCAATAAAATTTAAAAAAAAAATCTATAACTCACTAGTGAGTTATAATGTTTTTTACTCACAGTTTGGTTATGGGTGTCATTCTGTGCCTAATTGCGGTGACTATAGAGCCACTTTATGAGCAAGTGTGTTGAAAAAAACATTACACACATTACCATGTTTTTGACACACACTCGCATATATACTCTTTTGTTTATTGTTCAAGTCAAATTAACAATTTAGCCTTGGCGAAATCTGTGATTATATAAGTATAGTTTTGACATTAATTATTATGGTTGAATTTCGACCACGGGCGACCACTAGTTTCTTTTAAAAAAGGATGCATATCCTGTTTTGTTTGTAACTTAATATCTGAATAAATTTGAATTTGAATCAAAACTGATGATGACATTGTAGGCGGAAGATTTAATAATAATATAATTAACATTTAAAACATAATAAATGCATCGGACTGAAAACCGGATTGTTTTAGGATTATTTAGGATTCTTTTTAATGAAACGACTCGGTACGAGATCAACGCAGCAGAGAGTTTATTCGACACAGAGTAGGTATTACATTGATATTTGACACATTACAACTGTCACTCATTACGGTGACAATGACACATATTACAACACGGATCAACGTTATCTTCCTTATTAGTATCATTTAAATAATTACTTACTACTTGCGCTAAAAATCTTTGTCGAAATTAATTTGCTTTAGTTGAATAACCCACAGCCAGCTAGCAAAATTTGTAAGCAGGCAGTGGGTCGGTCATTTCTGTACGGTATTTGTCCGTCTGCTACCACCACTGGTACATAT
Organism: Dendrolimus kikuchii; assembly: GCA_019925095.2. Classification (NCBI taxonomy): domain Eukaryota; kingdom Metazoa; phylum Arthropoda; class Insecta; order Lepidoptera; family Lasiocampidae; genus Dendrolimus; species Dendrolimus kikuchii. The sequence continues at coordinate 21,782,923 of CM034399.1, read as the reverse complement.
ATGCCGCTATAACAAATAACCTTGAGTTGTGTTCCGGCATTAATGACCAAACTCCAGTCTCGCTTTAGAGATTGGCAGCGCATTGGTAGTATCATTTCCATAGGTGATGGTAACCTCTTTGCATCAGGCTCCTGAACTCACGAAATTAATAAAAAGAACAACACCACACTCAAAAAGGCATAAGCTGATATTAGACGGTTCTTTTCTATTATTCAATTGAAATTATCTATCCGAAAAAGTGATGTATATTGTTACGAATTTGTGGAAAGTGATTTTTTTTTATTGCAGAAGATCAGCAGACAGGCAGACGGCCCACTTGATGGAAAGCAGTTACCATCGCCTATTGACATTTGCAACACCAAAGTTGCTACAAATGCGCTGCTGCTCTCTTAAGGGAGTCTGGAACCTAGTCACTAATGCCGGAACACAACTCAAGGTTGTTATGGCGACATGCTTTAGACCAGGGGTGGTAGCCATCCAGTCGGGCAAATGCCCTACCACCGGGCTGTGGGTTGTTTAGTCGCCTCTTACGACAGGCCGCCCGGCCGCAGGAAATTGTATTCTTTCTCCGTTCCTGCACGGATAGATTACAACGGTTTTGGAATTATCATAAAGTTTATTAGAAGTACACAACCGTAAAGCAGAAAATCGCAATCATATAAATCGCGCCAATTCCATTGTTATAAGATACTCGCTCCGAAAGTACACTGAGTAAGGGCTCGATCGCAGTTGAAGAATTATTAGTTGTGTAAAATTGTACTTTCATATGGGCTGGCCAGCATTTTTTAAGGCGGGGGAAATGCATTTCGCACACTACCGGGTCGTTTGCTAGGGATTGGACCAAACCGATGAGAGGAAGCCACACCAGTGGTCACCAGAGTCAATCGCCGGCATGTGTGGAGACTCGAAAACTCAATACTCCACTAAAACCACCCTCCTCCCATGTGCCCCGCGCTTATGGCAGGAAGAGCGTGAGACTTAGAACGTAGTTACGCCCAGGCTAATCCTAGCGCATCAGTGCTTGAGAATGCCCGAGGCAAGCTCACTTCATCAACAGGGGGATGACTCCTTCGCTCCCTAGATGCTGGAGGGCGCGCTGGATAGCATACCATAAGCTTCGTCGAGTCTTTTGGTCGACTATCCCGCAATGCCTGAAGACGAAAGTCTTGGAGGAGTGTGTCCTCCCCGCCCTGAGCTACGGGACGGCGACGTGGACACTGACGACAGGTCGGATCCACAAATTCCAAGTCGAGTCCAAGTTGGGTGTTTCTTTTATGCATAGAATTAGAAATGGGATATCCGTAATCCAAGGTAACCGACATAGCTCGCAAAATTAGTAAGTTGAAGCGGCAGTGGGCAGTCACGTCTGAAGTAGGACCGATGGCCGATGGAGCAGATGAGTCCTGGAGTGGATACCTCGTCTCGGTAACGTAATGTCGGACGCCCTCCAGCCAATTGGACTGACGCTCCGCGCAAGGTCGCCGGTAGGCGCTGGATATGGAAGACGGACGCCCGGGATGAGTGGCGCTGACTTGAGGAGGCCTGCGTCCAGCTGTGAACTGTGATTGACTGACGGCGTACTTTCATCGCCACAACATACCCCTCCACTGCTTAAACTGACACACATTTCACTTATTAAAGAAATTAATCTATCACTTTCCAGATTGCGAAGCTGTCAGCATCTGGACGCTGAACAGACATGGAAACCGCAACCCTGGTAACAGCGTTACAGCTGCTATGAAGGTCATAGCTGATCTCAAAGACGAGATCATTGCCAGCTATGAAGCCGGCAGGGGCGAGCTGTGTGCACAGGTGAGGTTTATTCAAGGTCCCGTAACTACTTTTGCAGAAACAGAACTCATATATGTTCATCTTGTCCATCTTTCCATTTTTCCTTCTAAATTTATTCTATCTGTGCAGGAACGGGGAAAGAATACAATTTCCTGGAGCCGGGTGGCCTGTCGTAACCGGCGACAAAACACCCACAGCCAGGTGGTGGGGTATTTGCCCGACTGGATGGCTACCACTTCTGATCTAGAGTATGCCGCCATAACAACCTTGAGTTGTGTTCCGGCATTAGTGACCAGGTTTCAATCTCCCTTAAGAGAGCATCAGCACACTTGTTGTTACAAATGATGTTACAAATGTCCATAGACGTTGGTGACCGATTTCCATCAAGTGCACCTTCTACCTGTCTGCTGAACTCCTGCAATAAATATAAATTCTTCTTATTGCTTGTGTACAGCAGACAAGCTGATGACCCAGCCTAGAAAATGGTGTTGGTAAAAGGTATTTATAGGACATCTCATGAAAGTGTAGTTGTAGTGGATTTAAAGAACTTTATTCTCAAAAGGATATTACAGTTTACTTGCATGAGATCCAAAAGTTTATGTTCTAACTAAATTTTTGCATATACGCTTTCGGAGCCCGTCTGGCCTGCGGGCCCCGTATCACTGATACGGCTGATACGCCGGCAGCTACGCTCCTGTAGTGCATTGTATCTTTCGGAAGCACGGCATCCAACAATAATTATCCTCACCTGTAGAAATTTGCAACATCCAAGTTGCTACCAATATGATGCCGATCTCGAAGACGAACGGTCTACCAACTGCTGGGTTGTTTGGTCACCTCTGACAACAGGCTGGACATCTCCGGAACGGAGGGCCTGTCGTAAAAACCAAGGCAACTGAGTTTGTTGAAAAGTATATATATAGTCTGAATACTGAGAAAACATAGTATCATTTCTGGATTGGATTATTTCTGGAAAATGTTAATAACGCCTAGATAAAAATTTAAAGCAATGTGACCGGTGTGAATTCTTGCTCTCAATATCGACAAGGTTTAAAGCTAAACTCTATTAAACTTTTGTAATATTTTTAATACAAACTTTGTTGACCAAGCATCCCAGAGGCAAAGGCACATTGTGATCTTTTTGTACCTTGATATTGTTTTTCGGGTTTTCTTTTATTTTGTATACATACATTATTATCATGCCTATCTCCCATAGGGTTAGGCAGGGACTTCCAATTACCACGTACCCTACATAAATATTTTGCCTCAAACACATTCATTAATCCCTTGAAACATTCACGCTTTTTGTAGGTGATGGCGGGAAGTACCTCTAGGTCTACCGGTTCCAACTCTACCATACATACTGTTATCATACACTTGCTTTGTTAGTCTCCTTTCATTTCACGATTACATTCCTGTCTCGGTTCATGTTGTTACGTTTCTTTTTCTAAAAAATGGGGCCTGTATTTGAAACTAGGATTTGCGGGTGACTTCGTCCATGTTGGATGGAATAAGCTAATTTATATAAACCGCGCGCAAAAGGTTTGCGGATGACTGTTTACTATTATTGTATATACTTGTGTAAAGTATATACAATAATAAACTTATTGCAACAAGTATTTATGTAATCTTTTTTGTCAACCCTACTGACCATCGACGCGTGACATCACGAGGCTATCGGCAAACCTTCTGCGCGGGTAATACGTGTCCTAACAACTTGAAACCACTCCCAGGAAAAATTCCGCGGGACTCCCGGGATACAAAGTATCACAGGTTTTATAACAAAGAATAAATATTACATCGGAATCCAATTTCTTTTTAACCGGGCCATCTTAAACCGCTCCCAAGAAAATTCCCGTGCGATTTCCGAGTTACAAAGTAGCGTAGATTTTAAGTCCAGGAATTTGCTATCAATCGGCGAAAACCGCATTGAAATCGGCCTGATAGTTTTTACGTAAATCCCGAACAAACAGACAAAACACAAAAAATCTAGTAAAACAAAAGTATACTCACAATTTTTTTATATTACTAGCTGAAACCCGCCTGCCTTGCGTGCCGTAAAGTCCGTTCTTAGCTGATCTCTACTTGGCGAAATGAAGGTCCATGCCAAACTTCAAGTCTATGGGTATTATAGTTCCTGAGATATCGTGATGAGCATATACATAGATTTCAATTATATATCGAATTAAAATACCGTTGGAATTATTATAGAGTTTATTAGAACTATACAAACACGTTTAACAAAGGTACAAATATAACCGAACGCAACAAATCCAAACATAATGCAGAAGGTCGTAATTCAATAAACGCGCAAAGTCCGTCACTAATAGATCCCCGATTGTACTACACACGTCTCGCTTTGATCGTGGTTCTCGCTCGACTGCCCCCCCCCCCTGTTTCAATCAGGCCATCGTTTATACTGCACAAATGCAATGGGTTCGCCCGGCAACATGGGCCGAATTTCCTAGAATCAGGGTGTACTTTAAAATCCGTAACACCTGGCTAATGATTACAATACAACAATAGACTGTTCTCTAGAAACGTATGGCAATAAATAAGTAAACAAAAGAAGACGATCATAAAAGAATTACAATAGTTTCAATGTTATTAGTTCAAATGCCGACGGGTAATAAATGTGCTTCTATAAATCTGTACGTGGAAATTGTCGGCGCCTAGGTTCTAACAATATATAGATATATGTATATATATATGTATGTATATATATACATACACAGTTGTGTTTTCTGTATAAGAGTCCTGTTAGTGTAACTTTTTCATTCATTCTCGACAATAAATATTTTCATTCTTTCTATTTCTTTCTTTCCAGGATATAGATGAATTCAAAGAATGGAAATGGAACGAAACACTTGAAGTTTCCCAATCCTTCCTCACTGGCCAGGGTTATGAGGAGATCTATGACATAGCCAAGCGTCTCCGGGAGAAATACCCTCAACTTCTCCAAGGCTCCACTGAAGATTACTACATCCGCCCGACAAATGAACAGAGGACTATTACCAGCGCTGTCGCTTTTGTTCATGGGTTTTCTGGTGGCACTAACTTGAGCCTTGTGATTGATGATGCGAGGCTTAGGGATGACGTCATCCGGGTAAGTGTTGCGTATTACATTTTGATGAACACTGTAGCACTCAGAAAGATTAATGAATGATTAAGTTAAGGCTAATAGCACTTGAAGTATGTGTTATATAAGTCTAACCCCTCCCGCCTCCCACTACTACTTACTACGTACTACTTAGACAAGCCCCGGTCCCAGTCGTAGAAAGCGGGAGGGGCGACCATCGGCAAACCTTCTGCGCACGATTTATAAATCATATTTATTTTTAAAGGTTTTTTAAAGTTATTTAAAATACCTTTTTTTTATAATGAAAAATAGGAAAAAAGCTATAAGATTTTAATTTAAATACTTTAGTGTTTCAGTCTCTAGTTATATCTTAATTGAATTTTAAATATCTATCAATCGATTCAATTGCATGACACGGTGATTTTCGGCGATTTCCCTATTTAGAATATAGGACTCCATTTAGGAATAAATGGGTAATTATTTCCTTAAGGAAAATATTTCATTTAGGGTATATTTATTTAATATCTGGTAATATATATATAATATGTCATTTCTGGCATAATAAATGATGTTGAATATATTCTTGTTTTAATCCTTGTACATGATGATGAATGCATGATGAAAGAATGACTAAACAGATATACAATGCAAAAGTGGATGGATGCAGAAGTCGTGGAAGGCCACGACACACCTTCCATGATCAAATTGATCGTGTACTAGCAGAAGGTGATGTCAGGAGCCTTAAGAACAGACGAGCTTGCATGACAAGAGTTATGAATGTCAAAGAGGCAAGTGAGGTGTGTAAGAATAAGCATAAATGGCACTCTGTTGTTCGTGCCTACCCCGCAAGGGAACTGGCGTGAAGTTATGTATGTATGTATGTATGTAATCCTTGTACACTTTCTGAAGTGTTTAACACTCAAAAAGATTACAGATTAATCGTTAACATATTCTCAGATGCATTCAAACTTTTTAGACCACTTTTTTTTAACATGGGGAAATGCGTTGCCGCACCGTCAGCCGCGCGGGGAATTCTCGCGGCCGGTGTACGGGACTTCCCCGACCTGACCCTGATTAATCACTACGACCAGTGCCGGGTACAACCCCATGGGTGCCTTTATCCGCCTGAGTACCGGTTCACGGTATATCGCGCGAGCGTTTACCCGCAACCCGGAGGGAGGTGGGCCGCCCCGTAAAGAAGGGCGGCCTCTCCTATGTGAGCCGGGGAGGCTTAACTTCCCGGCTCTGAGAGAGTCGCGCGGCAACCACTCGCGCCCTCTCGCGGCATTGGTGCGGGCGGTGGCCTATCGAGTCCCTGAGGCCAAACTTTTTAAGTGAAAGAAAGGTTTTGTGTACTAGTGAAACAGTGTTATTAATTAGCGCGATAGAAACGACAAAAAAAAGTGATGTAGCCTCTCTCCGTTTACCGAAAACTCTTTATAACGTAATTAACGATTCCAGCAGACGTTGTCCTGCCCTAAAAAAATGAGAATCTAGAACCCGATTCCATCGCCACCTACCGGGTCTAATTATGAATCTAAACCATCCTCGGACCCACTCAAACACTATTTTTTTACATCTTTGATTACATTATTGAAGTTTAAGTGGAAATCCTTAATTTTTTCTAGTAATAATTATAGCCTACATTAATTTGGGATAGTGTAGCATTCGAATGGTGAAGGAATTTTTGAAATCGTCCAGTAGTTTTTGAGTTTATTTATTCGTTTTAAACATACAAGAATACAAATCTTTCTTCTTTATAATATTATAAGTATAGATAGTACAGATAAAATAACTCTATGTAACGAAATTGAAGGATATATTCGTTAAATAGAGTTTACAATGTATGGATAAGTGTATAAGTTGTGTGGCACTTAATCAAATATTTCTGATCAAGTTTTCTAACTTTTGTTTTATTTTATGTATTTCAGCCTTATGAAAACTGCGACAGATACCAGCAAGAAGTGAAAACCTCCCAGCAGTTAGAGGATAACTTAGCTGCCTACTATAGAACAGCGGAATATATTGCTGTAAGTGCTCGTGTATTTTTCAGACCCAACCACCATTTGTTTTAAGTAGAATTTTGGTCAGTGTTAATATCTGTAATCTTTATATATATAATTCTTCGGTACTTGTGTTGGCAGTGGACTCCTCCTAAACGGCTGGACCGATTTCAATGATTTTTTTTTGCATGTGTTCAAGTGGATTCGAGGATGGTTTAGATTCACAATTGGACCCGCTAGGTGGCACTGCAATCGAGTTCTAAATTTTATTTCTTCAGGGCAGAACGACGTCTGCCGGGACAGCTAGTATTTTATAAGTTTTTTTGTTAATCCTAAAAATGTGTGTCAATTAACAGCTTAAATTGTATATAATTATTCATATAAAAAGTATTATATATTTTTTTATAATAATAGCGGGTATAAAGAAAGATTTTAAAATTTTATTTGTTGCACGAGTCCAGCAGACAGGCAGACGGCCCACCTGATGGAAAGCAGTTACCATCGCCTATAGACTTTTGCAACACCAAAAGCGTTGCAAACACACTGCTGCTCTCTTAAAGGAAACTGGAATCTGGCCACTAATATCGGAACACAACTCAAGGTTTTTATGGCGGTATGCTCTAAGCCAGGGGTGGTAGCCATCCAGCCGGGCAAATTACCACCTGGCTGTGAATTATTTTGCCGCCTTTTACGACAGACTGTCCAACCGCAGGAAATTGTATTCTTTCTCCATTCCTGCACGGATGAAAGTGATTTCTGTATTCCTAAATGAAGTTTAAAAAAGGAGGCGCCTAAACTGAATTTGAAATAACGAGAATTTTTGGAGGGAATTTGTAAGGTGATGTTTTGGTGGGCAATTTTATATTTTTTAGCAACGGATATTTTTTGGATAGATATATGTGCCTTACAGCAAGGAGATAGGAGTCGATATGCGATATTATTACATATGTATTTTTTTAGATTGATTCTTCGAAACGCTTCAACTCTTCGTCAGTGTGAATTGACCCTTAGGAAATCGTTGTTAATCTATCATATCATCTTCTAGGTCCAAAACGCTGTCCAAAGGCGTCTAGGAATCACTACTCAGTTGACGGCAGACGACATCTACTCTTTCTACGAGATCTGCCGATTCTACCGATCTTGGACTCCAGATCTACGTTCTCCGTGGTGCGCTGCTTTCTCTGATGAGGACTTGGTGGTGTTGGAGTATAGAGACGACGTCAGGCACTACCATAGGAACGGTTATGGTTCTGATGTAAGTATACATATGTGTTTTATAATCGATAGGGATAGTGCTTTTTAACCGACTTCAAGAAAAGAGGAGGTTCTCAATTCTCTTTTTTTTATGTGTTCAGCAATATTTTTTTCTTTTCGAACCGATTTTGATAATTCTTGCGTTGGATTCAGTAAATCCCCAAAATCATCCCATATGAATTTTATTGCTATTAAACTTTGGGGTCCGAAAATATAGCAAAATATTCATTACAATCACAAAGAGAATGTGTGGTTTTTGCGACTTTTCAGCCATAACTTTTTGGTTTCCGAACCGATTTTGATTATTCTTACGTTGGATTCAGTAAATCTTCAAAATGATCCCATATGAATTTTATTGCTATTAGACTTTGGGTTCCGAAGATATAGCAAAACATTAATTGCAATCGTACAGAAAATGTGTAGTTTTTGCGGTTCTTCAGCCATAATTTTTTTGTTTCTGAACCGATTTTGATAATTCTTTTTGCTACGTTCTAAGGGTTTTAAGCGCTGTAATTTATTCCGACGTTTTGGCCCCTTCTCAGTAGCCGTGATCACGGAAGACAAATATGTCAAGTGTCAATAAGTATCGTTAAAGTTTTATTTAGCCTACCGCCAACTTGTTAATTTTAATTATTTAGTATTAATTTTGTTTATGGTTATTATTTGAGTAAATTAGATTAGGCTCCCATAACTCTATATCTAATTTACCACCGCTTCGCAACATGTTGTGGTTTGAAGAGAAGAAGCGGCGCAAGAAACTCTTCAACAAACATGCCTAGCTTTAATAATTTTATATAATACCGGCCCGGTTTCACCCGCGCTCTGTCCCGCTCCCATGGTATATAGCGTCATGTTATATAGCCTATAACATTCCCTGGTAACGTAGCTTTCCAACAGTAAAAGAATTTTTTAAATCGGTTTAGTAGATCCAGAGATTACCCCATACAAAGTCACAAACTCACAAACTTTATTTACCTCTTTATAATATTAGTATAGATTAAAATGGGTGGGAGGAATAATAAAAAGCAATTGTCAATCAAGTTGGTTTGTGTTCCGGTGTACGCAGAAAGAGCTCACAGTGTCTTGAGGTCTGGCAGTTGGATTTTGCTGGGTGTCCATAGTTTTGATGATCGGATCCCAAACAGGTGGTTCTTGTCTCGCTTAAAACCGTTAGTTTCATTCATATACATTTTATTGTTATTATGTTATATGACGCTCGCGGACCGCGTTCGTTATACCGTAGTAAGAAAGAGAGTTGGTCTGAAAGAGAGTGTCAGGGTGAAGGTAAGGAAAGGAATGCTCCGGTGGTTCGGCCATGTGGAAAGAATGCATGATGAAAGAATGACTAAACAGATATACAATGCAAAAGTGGGTGGATGCAGAAGTCGTGGAAGGCCACGACACACCTTCCATGATCAAATTGATCGTGTACTAGCAGAAGGTGATGTCAGGAGCCTTAAGAACAGACGAGCGTGCATGACAAGAGCTATGAATGTCAAAGAAGCAAGTGAGGTGTGTAAGAATAAGCCTAAATGGCGCTCTGTTGATCGTGCCTACCCCGCAAGGGAACTGGCGTGAAGTTATGTATGTATGTATATGTTATACGTAACCTAAAAGAAAATAACATTTTCTTTTGTACTAGAAAATTCTGGTTTCCTCTTGTCAAGAACGGAATCACTTCATCAGTATAAATCCTTACCTCCATAAGTAGTTTTTGTTTTCAAATTCTATACCTCTTACATTACTCATTTTAGGTCAACGTACAACTTGGTGGTCTACCTCTTAAAGATTTATACGAAGTCATGGAAGCGGCAGTCCAAGGATCGGGGAGGAAGATCACCTCCTATTACACCCACGATACCATGTTGGAGATGGTTTACTGCGCGCTGGACTTGTATAAGGACCAGCAACAACTGCAAGGGTCTATACGCAACACGAACAGATTGTGGAGAACCAGCTACATTGGTGCTTTCTCCGTTAATTTTATTGCTGTTTTGAATAGGTATGTTTTTGTGAAAAAGAAATACGTATACCGATATAAGAAAAATAAATTGGGTCAGCGGTATTCACACATTTTTATCACAAGCTTTTATTTAACTTGCAATGGATGTACAGTCGAGTTCATTAATACATAAGCAGTGTAAAGGATTCAAAATATTGTAAGCATTAGAATGTTAGAAAATTTCCTTACGAACTGTAGATCATTAATATATCATCATATGCATCATTTTATCCGTGCAGGAACGGAGAAAGAATACAATTTCCTGCGGCCGGGCGGCCTGTCGTAAGAGGCGACAAAACGACCCACAGCCAGGTGGTAGGGCATTTGCCCGACTGGATGGCTACCACCCCTGGTCTATAGTATGTCGCCATAACAACCTTGAGTTGTGTTCCGGCATTAGTGACCAGGTTCCAGTCTGCCTTAAGAGAGCAGCAGCGCATTTGTAGCACCTTTGGTGTTGCAAATGTCCATAGGCGATGGTAACCGCTTTCCATCAAGTGGGCCGTCTGCCTGTCTGCTGAACTCCTGTAATAAAAAATAAAAAAAAATATGCCTCATGCCTGGACACTTTACAATTATTTATGACCACCCATATAAGCAAATATAACTCGACAAAGCAGTTTAAACGTAAATCGTAGTAATCAAAATAATTTATAAATCCACTGGTCATATAATTATGATCGTAATGCATACATATTATTGACTGTGTTGGCAACACTTATTTCCCAATTACCAATTGTGTCTTGGGTTTATAGCGTCTTGCAAGCCCCGTACGTTGCCGCCGCTCGCTCAGCGCGTGAGTTCAGTACGTTGCCAAACGCCACGCTACCGCGACGCACACAAAGTAGTATCGAAGATTTCCGCGTCCAGTAGTTAGTTACTAGGACATTCGCCTCAACCATAAATAAACTTAAGTGATCAGTGATCTGCGTCCCTTGAGCCCCCGGGCTCGTGTAGAAGGACTTTGCCACCTTTATCGCCACGTGAGAAGCAACGGCAGAACCCTGAACCAGCGCTGTCGTAGGCTAGTGGCTGACTGCGAGGTAAGTGCAAGGTTCTATATTCTCCGGGCACCAGTTCTTTGGGGAATAAGGGATGGCCATACATTGAGCACATAACCCCCGCGGAGATTGCCTGATTGCGTCTCCAGACTGATATCTGTGTTATATAAATTAATAGAGCCTTAAGAACAGACGAGCTTGCATGACAAGAGTTATGAATGTCAAAGAGGCAAGTGAGGTGTGTAAGAATAAGCCAAAATGGCACTCTGTTGTTCGTGCCTACCCCGCAAGGGAACTGGCGTGAAGTTATGTATGTATGTATGTATGTATAAATTAATATAAAACTTAACTACAAATTATTGATGTGTTTGATTGTAAGGATATTTTGTAACATTCCTATGCTTACAATATTTTGAATCCTTTGCATTGCTTATATATTAATGAACTCGACTGTACCTATGTATGTAAGTTCGGGTGGAATCTTGCAAGTTAAATTTGACCAACTTCCCGGTTTCCGATTGAGCTGAAATTTTGCACGCATATATATATCCCGTGTCAATGCAATAATATGGTACCATGGAGCTGATCTGAGGATGGAGTCGGAAGGTGGCCATAGGAACTCCTGTACTAAACAAGATAGACCCGTCGTGTTTGGGCTCGTTTTACTTGTCTTGGCTAGCACTCTGCTGCTACACGATATCCAGGATCTCAAAAGCTTGTATTTAAAAACCTTTTTAATAAAGCTTATATATTACATAAATAATATGGGTTGTATTTAAAATATTAATAATTAGGAATTAAGTTGCAACTCTATTAATATATTTTAATGTGGTGTTTGTGAAGTCTGAAAAAACTTTTAATAGGAAACACCTAAATATAGCAAATAACACTTTTTTCATTTCAAGTTAATTTATAAAAGTCTTTTTTTTCGAATCGAATTGGAATCGTAACTTTCACCGGTTTCGATAGTCTGTAAACCATCTCGGATCCGTGTTAAATCAATCTTGATTTGACCGAGACTGGTTCTATGTGAATATTAGAGACTACGGACTGTCATTTGTCAGTATCTCCTTATGCTGTCAGTTGTACTTTATATAGTCTGTAGACAAGTGGTAAATTAACAAGTAAATTAAAGAAAATCGAGCACTCCCTTCATTTACTTTACATACAGATTTCACATAATATGCTTATTTTAGGATTTATTTATTGCCAAGTTAGAAAATCTGTTCACTTCCAAAATCGATCATAAAAGCAGCGCGTTCCATTAGTAGCTCACAACGCCCAAAATGCTCCGTCAGCCGTTCTACAAGGCGACCGCGGTCGTGGTCGTGGCGAAAGCGTCACTAATGACGTCATCATTTTCGATCACACAACGACCCATGTCAACAGTCGAATAACCGTTCCACTTGGGTTTAGGATTGTAACGCCGGCAAGCAAGTGGAATGGGAAAAATCACGGTCGTGAACGTGGTCGTTGTGAGTCTCTAGTGGAACGTAGCCATAGAAGTTTTATAATTTTTTTCTACTTTTGCAGTTGTCAGGAGGCAGGAAACCAGACATACAGAGTCCAAATCTTCAATAACGAGGATATAACCGAAATCTGTCCTCTAGAAGGTTGCACCTGGGATCGATTCCAAGAGAAGTTCCAGCCGTTCACCAACGCCAACCTGGACTTCTGTATTATGGATTACAGAGTGCCTGGCGCTGATAATGGAGCTTCGACCATAAGCGTGGCTGCTACTTTATTAGTCCAGAGCTTATTAGGGTTGCTTTTACAATCTTGACTTTTTAAATTACATAATATTCATAGAAGAGGATTAAATAGAGAAGTTAATAATAATAGTTGAAGTACTACGTTTTAACGGTTTTAAGCGCGGCATGTTATTTATTTGATTTTTAACCGACTTCAAATATGAGGAGGTTCTCAAGTTGATTGTTTTTTTTATGTATGTACACCGATTACGCTGAGATTTATGATCCGATTTACGTGATTCTTCTTTAGTTTGATGCGGAATAGTTGCCATTTGGTCCCCTAAAAATTTAACATAGTTTGGCCCAGTAGTTTTCATTTTACGAACATTTTTTTGTTCCCGTTTCTTGGGACCTATATTTTTAAAGGCACGCGGCGTCTTTCGTAGGGCTACCCATAGCTAGACATTAAAAAGTAAAAAATAAAAAAAAAACTTTGTTTATAAAAACCGAGGTAGTTTTGTTTTGTATATTTGGTAGTTTCGGTAGATTTAGTAGTTTTGGTTTGTAGATTTAGTAGTTTCGGTAGTTGTGGTAGTTTTGGTAATAGTGGTAGTATTGGTAGTTGTGGTAGTTTTGGTTTGTAGATTTGGTAGTTATGGTAGTTTTGGTTGGTAGATTCGGTTATTTTGGTGGTTGTGGTAGTTTTGATAGTTGTGGTAGTTTTGGTAGTTGTGGTAGTTGTGGTAGTTTTGATTGGTAGATTTGGTAATTGTGGTAGTTTTGATTGGTAGATTTGGTAATTGTGGTAGTTTAGGTAGTTGTAGTAGTTTTGGTTTGTAAATTTGGTAGTTATGGTAGTTTTGGTTGGTAGATTTGGTAGATTCGGTTATTTTGGTAGTTGTGGTAGTCTTGATTGTTGTGGTAGTTTTGGTAGTTGTGTTAGTTTTGGTAGCTGTAGTAGTTTTGGTAGTTTTGTTTTGTATATTTGGTAGTTGTGGTAGTTTTGGTTTGTAGATTTAGTAGTTGTGGTAGTTTTGGTTTGTAGATTTGGTAGTTATGGTAGTTTTGGTTGGTAGATTCGGTTATTTTGGTGATTGTGGTAGTTTTGATAGTTGTGGTAGTTTTGGTAGTTGTGGTAGTTTTGTTTTGTATATTTGGTAGTTTCGGTAGATTTGGTAGTTTTGGTTTGTAGTTTTAGTAGTTTCGGTAGTTGTGGTAGTTTTGGTAATAGTGGTAGTATTGGTAGTTGTGGTAGTTTTGGTAATAGTGGTAGTATTGGTAGTTGTGGTAGTTTTGGTTTGTAGATTTGGTAGTTATGGTAGTTTTGGTTGGTAGATTCGGTTATTTTGGTGGTTGTGGTAGTTTTGATAGTTGTGGTAGTTTTGGTAGTTGTGGTAGTTGTGGTAGTTTTAATTGGTAGATTTGGTAATTGTGGTAGTTTTGATTGGTAGATTTGGTAATTGTGGTAGTTTAGGTAGTTGTGGTAGTTTTGGTTTGTAGATTTGGTAGTTATGGTAGTTTTGGTTGGTAGATTTGGTAGATTCAGTTATTTTGGTAGTTGTGGTAGTTTTGATTGTTGTGGTAGTTTTGGTAGTTGTGGTAGTTTTGGTAGTTGTGGTAGTTTTTATTGGTAGATTTGGTAATTGTGGTAGTTTACGTAGTTGTGGTAGTATTGGTTGGTGGATTTGGTAGTTTTGGTAGTTTCGGCAGTTTTAGTACGTTTGGTAGTTTTGGTCGTTTGTGTAGTTTACACAATATTTAGTTGTATAAATAAAATTAGAACGGGTTGAAATAGGGTATTAAAGTTTGTATGGGGACCATTCATTTATCAAGTTTATAGATATAAAAAGTCATAATCTTTAAAAAAATGCGACTTTCACTCGATCTGTCTGTCTGAATACCGAAAATGGACATAGATACTATTCATCCCGGTAGAAGGGATAGTTTGCGATATAAAATAAAGTAAATCTTCCGAGGGCAAATAGCACCAACATAAGAATACAATACAATATATCCTGTATTAACGCCTGCTCTTAAAACAAGAGGTACACACTAGAGTTTGATTGCTAACAAACAACACCGGCAAAAACGGCATCAAAAACGCGAAGCGTTGCTAACTTCACTCTGCGTTTTCGGGATATCAGGAAAAAAATATTACCCCATTTTTAATTAAATTTTTTTTTGATGTAAGTGAAAAGTTTGAATGATCGTTATGATTTATTTGCTTTATGTGTTATAATTTAATATTACTCAGAGGTTTTAGTTTCTTTTAAATAAACTATTAGCAACAAAAGTTGTGTGCTTTGGAACGAACCATAAAAAATACATGCACAAATGAATTCATAACATATTTTAGTACATGTAGTAATTTTAATTCGCAATAATGCTTTTACAGACATTAGTACATATTTATAAGTCTGTTAATTACCAATACTAATGTAATAATTCTAAAAAAACTATTTATAAGGGCAAATTATTTTTGTGTTACACATCATGTTCACGAAGGTTATTAGATGACTATTTATAACCCACAGATTATCCTGCGCTAAAAGTCAATGAAATCATTTGTAATAGTAGACTTGGAACGATTCGATAGGTTCATAATGGTTAGTAGGCTTTATGTATAATTCAAAGTTTATATCAGTAGTAGGAACTACGGGGTAGTTACACGGGATAGTTTAATGCAGGGACTTAAGAGCAACTAAACCACTTGAAAAGGGCTATTATAAAAATAAAAATATTCATATCCAAAAGTTTTTATTCAAACTAGTTCAGTTTGATTATTTTATGAACTAAAATTTGTTTTTTATCATATTAATATATTAAATTATTTCTTTATTAGGAATTAATGGAGATGCAGCTAACAGAATATAGACAAAATTAATATCTTAATTATGACAATAAAGAGTTATCTATAATATTACTAGCGGCCCGGCGCGGATTCACCCGCAATCTGTCCCGCTCCCGTGGTATAAAGCGTCATGTTATATATCCTATGACACTCCCTGTTAACGTAGCTTTTCAACAGTAAAAGAATTTTTAAAATCGGTTTAGTAGATCCCGAGATTACCCCCCTACAACGGCACAAACTTACAAACTTGACCTCTTTATAATATTAGTACAGAGAACTCCGACCGAAGCATCTGCTTTAAACGATATTCAGTTTTTTTTACATCCTCTTTGACGATATTTGCAGCACACACTCTGTCAATTCTATGTCAAACGTCATAAGGTTACATTAAAAAGTTTATATTGTCCAAAGCGCTAAGGTTAGATTAGAAATAATTTTATATGATGGTTAAGTATTCTTAAATTTTCTAATTATCCTTCACACAACTTACATCTTATCGGTCACGATCATATATAATTATTTTAGGTACTTTATTTCAATACAATTGTGCCGTTGATAAGAAAATATAAAAAAACATAGTGTAAAAATATCTCCGAAAATGATTCAAAATATTTCCTTTCAAAATCCATCTCTTTGTCCAACAATATGCTACATTTGGATCCGTAGGAAGTCTAAAACGTAATATAAACTAGTTTAAGAAAACCGGACACACAAACATTACATGTCTGTTTTCTATAGATTTTTACAATTATTCATATTTCATAAATAAAAAAAAAATCGTAACAAAAGTCCCCAAATTTTGGAAAATAAGTCACACTTCTCACGTGACAACATCAATCAATTCGATAACCTTGAAAATGTCGAAATTAAATTTCACGTTTTTACAAAGAAATCATGAGAAAAGTGTTAAGTTTTCCGATTAAATGACATCTCATCCTTATCCTTTCCCGTTTTAAAATAGTTCCGACACATTTTAATAGCGCAGGCCGGCATAATGATTTTTTAATCGTGAGTCGCGAACGTAGTTCGGTTAACATCGGCACTAATCGGGTTGATTCGCGTAAGGCGGTGGACGGCTCGCCCGGCCGTGGCAGCGGCATCACTACAGTACTATGGTTTTGTTTAAATTAATAACTTATTAAAAATTTACAAGATTTCCAAACAGAACTGAGTTATTTATTTTTATAGAATGTACAAATTAATTTAGGAATATGTGATTAATTATTTAACTACTAGTAATAACTTATAACATATTATTTATCGATTACCGAATACTACATTCTGATCTAAGTGACTGTCGTGACAAAGTCACGTTGATTTGTCGCTGTGACTGGAACGTCAGTCACGAATCAGTCACGGCGACCGAAAAAGAACGATTTTTCTCGCGTCTAAAAATTTGTATGACTTCCACAAAGAAGTGTGAATGAGTAATATCAAAGTTATTATTCATACTACTGAAAGCGGTGACCCGTATAGGGTGGAGGAGCGAGACGGAATGCTCCTCCGTCTCAAAGGAAGATCTTCCAGCGAGGCTAATGTTGTTCCTCGCAGGCCTAGGCCCATCTGTTATTGTCGAAAATTTGTATATATTCTTTGTATGTTTCGGGAAACGTTTGTGACATCAATTATTGCACAGCGCCATCTATTGGCTTGTAAGTGTTCCACTATACTACCCCAAACTTGTTCATTTTAATTTTTCAATATAGCTAGCTATTTCAGCATATTATGTGAAATGGTTCTTTTATAGATACTCTATGGGAACCTAATACGTGTGTTTTGGTATATGTAAAAACTTCCCCAACTTCATTGATAATATTCTTTTTGTTTTATCTACCCGTATTTTTTTTTTGAGTTGCTAAAGAGTTTCTTGCGCCGCTTCTTCTCTTAAAGCCATAACATGTTACGCAGTAGTAATTGATTAGATTAAGCTTCCATAGAGTATAAAACAACCATAAACAAATATTAAATATATAATTGAATTAAACAAGTCAGAGGTAGGTCTAATAATAACTTTAACAATACTCATTGACACTCGACATTTTTGTCTTCCGTGATCACGGCTAATAAAAAGTGGCACTAATGTAGAAATAAAATTCCGCACTTAAAATCGTTAAAACAGTTTGAATTAGTGTACTAGTCCCGAAAACTTAAGTAAATACTAAATAGAAGACACTATACTAATATTTTATTGATTAGTAAAACCGTGATTAACGGCACCCGATTACGGTTTATTGATCAAACCCTAGTCAATAATCCTAGTTTATTTAAAGAGCAAGTATTTATAGAGGTTTCACAGTGGAAACGCTACCAGCGCGTACTAAACGTTTCGCCTCCACGTTCCCGATTTGTGGAATGCACTACCAGATTCCCTGTTTCCAGAAAAGTACAATCCGGGAATCTTCAAGTCTCGTGTGAATAGGTACTATCTAAGTAAGCGTGCTCCATCTTCGACCGCATCATCGTCCGGCACTGGACGTGATCGTGATCAAACGCAAACCTATTTTCAATAATAAATAAAAAAAACAATAAAGAGTTTTCTATCTATATACTGCACATGTAAATCGGGCTGAATGGTTAGATTTGTTTGATCTTACCACGCAGTGGATTATTGCCGAACGCCATAGAACGTTAGTCGCCTTTCGCTGGCACTATGTGTACGCGATTTAATAAAATCATATCAACAGTTTAAATGTATACACAAACTCATCAACATCACAAATTCACAACTCACAGTTCTGTCACAAATTAGTTAAGGCTGTGAAAGATTTTCCTTAAAATATAGTTTTGTATTACATATTATACAGTAAATTATTGTAAATTGTTGATGAAAGAATGAATAAACAGATATACAATGCAAAAGTGGATGGATGCAGAAGTCGTGGAAGGCCACGACACACTTTCCATGATCAAATTGATCGTGTACTAGCAGAAGGTGATGTTAGGAGCCTTAAGAACAGACGAGCGTGCATGACAAGAGTTATGAATGTCAAAGAAGCAAGTGAGGTGTGTAAGAATAAGCCTAAATGACGCTCTGTTGTTCGTGCCTACCCCGCAAGGGAACTGGCGTGAAGTTATGTATGTATGTATTGTAAATAAATGTTATAGAACAAAAATAAAACTATACTACTTGTGAAGTAGACTATTTTTTTCCTGGTAGGTAATAATATTAATAACAGCCCATAAGCATCCCACTACTGGGCCTCTCACTATAGAGAAACGGACAGTACACCCGCCACGCTTGTCCAAGGTTATCCTGATGTAAAGGTTTCGGTTTACCTTGAGCTAATCGTGTTTCATGCTATCCGAGGTGCATACGTCTGTCTAGTCATCGCAGTGGACAACGTACTACTGGCTAGCGCATTTTTGGAGCTGGAACCAGCTGAATAGCCGCAGATGGCTGTTTCAGCGATACCGGACATTGGGGGCTTCCCGACTCCGTGGGAGCGGAGGCGTTCGGCCCGGAAGCAGCGCGCTCGAGGAGGCACCTCCTGTGAGGTTCGACCTTGGCTCGACCGCTGCGGAGGATTGACTCTATATTGAGAGGCTGAAGTGATTATTTGAAGACTAATCATCGACTCCGCCGGCGGAGCCGAACCTAGTCTATCATTACTATCGCTTCGCAACGTGTTATAGCTGGAGGAGAAGAAGCGGCGGAAGAAACTCTCCAGCAATACGCCTAAGGCCTCATTTACGGAGTCGCGGCGCGTCGCGCGTCGCGATAGGCTGCGTGGCCCGCACTAAATTTAAATGTAGGGCGTTGGATGAGAGCGTTTACGAGGAAGCGATTTTACACGCGTTTGCTTGAAATAGCGCGTGTTTTACGGCCGAGCCCGCGGATGGCATCGTCACGTCTCACGCGGCGTTTATCGCGGCGGCGCACGCAGCGGCGATTCTCGATGAAGCGATGCCTGTGGCGGAACCTTCTGCCAGTCTCATTTGGTAATCGTGCAACACAGACGTAGTCACCGTCGCAATGGAGTATGATATGATCGACTTTTTTTTAGAAGAAAATTGTATGTTAAAAAGTGAGTTATTTAATGTAAGGAGGAGGAAGAGTGGCGGTGCCCGCCGCGTGCTTCGCTACACGCTTGAGAATACGACGCGGTCGCAGCGGCGGGCACTGCCACTCTTTCGGTCTCGCGTCTCTATAAACAACATCGTATATTGCTGTGTTTACGCATGCGATGATACGTGCCGCTTCACGCAGACGCCACGCCACACGCGACTCGCGACGCCCCGCGTCTCCGTAAATGAGGCCTAAGCTAATCTACTGGCTAGCGCAACGCGTGAGCGCACATATTAATAGTTGCTCTATCTCACTCGCACATCGTCCGTCCCGCTCACACATTGTGCTATATATTATACAAGCTGTACGACTTGTGAATATTTGTACTTAAGGTTACCGTTCCCAAAATAAATTAGTTCACTTCAGTTCACACCAGCACTCGACAGTGGATACTACTTTCTGCCATGTGAAGTATCATTTAACCTCTACCTCTCGCTGCTACAGTGCGATGAGTAAGAGCTTCGGTGTCCCACTCCCCCCCCCCCTCCTTCACCCCGTTCCCGTATTCGTATCCCATCCCCTATGTACTATTCTTTCTCTCTAATCCCTCTCTCTATCTGATCTCTTCGTAAAGGCTGGCAACGCGTTGGTTTAAATAAACGAAACCTTGATAAGGTTGCTTTAAATAATAATAATAACCGTCAGACAAACACACATATTGTGTATTCCCAAGCTAGGCCACCCTTAGCTGATTTCAGACACCCAAAGCGTAGTATATACTTCAAAGTCCGTTTACCAAATTGATCATGACAGTAAATGAACCCGAAGCTATGTTCCAACTAGACGCTACATTTAGCCGGTAAAGGTTTAGTCCCATCAACCAGAGGCCGTTAAATAAACAAAACTTAAGTTGCTCTAAATAAATGAAACCTTGGTAAAGTTGGTCTAAATAAATGAAACCTTGATAAAGTTGGTTTAAATAAATGAAACCTTGGTAAGGTTGGTTTAAATAAATGAAACCTTGGTAAGGTTGGTCTAAATAAATGAAACCTTGGTAAAGTTGGTCTAAATAATCCGTTTAGGTTAGGTTCCGTTTATCCGTGCAAGAATGGAGAAAGAATATAATTTTCTGCGGCCGGGCGGCCTGTCGTAAGAGGCGACTTAACAACCCACAGCCAGGTGGTAGGGCATTTGCCCGACTAGATGGCTACCACCCCTGGTCTAAAGTATGTCGCCATAACAACCTTGAGTTGTGTTCCGGCATTAGTGGCCAGGTTCCAGTCTCCCTTAACAGAGCAGCAGCGCATTTGTAGCAACTTCGGTGTTGCAAATGTCCATAGGCGATGGTAACCGCTTTCCATCAAATGGGCCGTCTGCCTGTCTGCTGATCTCCAGCAATAAAAATGAAATTAAAATAAATGAAACCTTGGTAAAGTTGGTTTAAATAAATGAAACCTTAGTAAGGTTGGTTTAAATAAATGAAACCTTGGTAAGGTTGGTCTAAATAAATGAAATCTTGGTAAAGTTGGTTTAAATAAATGAAACTTCACATTTATGACAACGATATCGCTTTATTAGATGTGATTGCGCGTAGTGACGCGGGTGAGCAGGCGGGTGTCCGCGAGTGGGCGCGGTGCGGGGGCTGGGGGGCGTGTCTCAGTGGATCTCGCGCGCCGCCTGCGCACACGCACCTACCCACCGCGTCAATAAATTATAAATAAATATCAACAAGTTACAAAATATCTTTAAAAAGATTACATCACTAGTGTATATTTTTTTTGGTATTTAAATAGAAATGTATTTTACAGTTTCTCGTTTCACACTCTCAAGTGGTAAAATGTATAAAAAGTTTTTTTTTTTTTTTTCAATTAATTAATTAAATTATTTATAAATCAAACGAAAAATCTGTACAGTCCGTTTTGTTTTTTGTTGTTTGTGGAACGTTTAGAAATCTTCGGGCGCCAGGTCGAACCTAGGTGGGAAGGTGCCGAATCCGTCTGCGAAGCCGGGGCGCGAACGCTGGGGCTGCAAACAAACAAATGATTACAATTTCATTAAAAATACAAATTGTTTTCTGCAATGGCCATAATTCGCAAATTAGTGGTGCAAGCGTGGATTGCCATAACACTAAATATTGTTATTTTAATGCTATCTTCTATCCTATTTCATAACACAGTTCTCACTCCTTTATGTAGATTTTTTTTAAATGTATTGTCAAATTTAACTATTGCCCTCATGACCAACATATTCATAAAATTTAAGTTCCTTCCATAAAGTTTATGGTGAACATTCAGGAGATTTTCATTCATTCATTCAGTCGTTCTAAATTTGAATATTTTTAAATAACCTACTTAATAAATTTTATACATTATTTCGACATGTTCTAATTTTAAGACGTTATATTCATCTCTTGTTTCAAAAATCAAAGAAAGAAATATGAATATATGTGGGTACTTTTAAATATTTGTTATTATTGTGCGAAGACTAAATTAATGGAGCACAAATAATAAAAATGTTGGTATAACATGCAGGATTATGAAAGATCACACACCAGAAAGCTACTAAAGACGTTCGTAGTATCATCCGTCTTGCTCGAAGAAAATTACAATTATAAATTCAACAAGATCAGAGCAATCTTTACGTGCATTTTAAAGAATTGTTTTTTCGTAATGGGCCCAATTTTCATTGGCTTTGATGGAACTTGTAAATTAATCAAGGTTCATTCCAGGTAATAAAGGATCAGTCAGCACTGTTTTGGGTGCTGTAGGGTTACAGTCACAACTTACATAGTACTCCAGTGCTGATCTAGACACGCCCTTTAACGGACGCCTGAACCAAACAATTCAATATTAGTATGCAAGAAAATATAATTTAATAATATTTAGTCTATTGATTTTCTACTACAGGTTATAGTTGCAGCCTGCTCTGTTGTAAATTGCCTTAAAAGTTTTGACGATTATCTAACCAATACAAAGACTCCAGTTAATTTTGCGTTACAATCTTTATTACCAACAAGAAGCGAAAGTGAGATTCATTTAAAGCCTGAACTAAATGGCAGATGGCAAGATTATATTAACGAATGGTTTGGAACTCACCGCCGGACTGACTCCTCTCGCTGCAGATCCTGCGCGTCCCTTTCCACGGAATTTGCTGATAGCCTGTTCGGCGAGGTCGGCCCTTTCTTCAGCCTCCTCCAACTCCTGCTGTGCCTTACGGAACTTAGCCAAGTTGAGGGCGGCGATCTCTTCGGCTTCTTCGATCTGCCTCTTGTATGTCTTGATCTTCTGTTGCAATTTGTCAACAAGGTCCTGCATGCGTTCGTGGTTCTTGCGGTCCTCTTCGGCTTGGAAGCTGAGCTCCTTGATACGCCTCTCCGACTTGCGCAGGTTCTTCTGCGCATCGGCGTGCCTCCTCTGTTCACCGTCAAGTTCGTTCTCGAGTTCCCTTACCCTCTGTTCGAGTTTCTGGATAGCCTTCTTGCCACCCTTGAGCGCGTTGGCCTCAGCCTCGTCCAACCTGACTTGCAGTTCCTTAATTTGCTGTTCGAGCGCCTTACGGAGCTTCTCCTGTGTCTGGGCGTGATCCTGTTCGGCGCGGAGCTCGTCAGCAAGACGGGCAGCGTCAACCATCGCCTTCTTGGCCTTCTCTTCGGAGTTCTTAGCCTCGTTGAGTAACTCGTCGAGGTCTGAGTGCAGGGTCTGTAGCTCGGACTCGAGCTTCCTCTTGGCAGCAGAAAGTGATGCGCTCTGGGCGGATAGCTCGTTGAGTTGTTCGTGAGCGTCTCCCAATTCCTGTTCAGCCTGGCGGCGGGCGCGGTCGGCTTGTTCCAGAAGAGTACGGGACTCCTCAAGCTCGTTCTGGAGGGCGTTGGCACGACGTTCCGAAATGCCAAGCTGTTCACGGGCATCATCACGAGCACGCTGTTCCTCTTCGAGGGCGGTCTGCAGATCCTTAATCTGTTGCTGGTAGCGCTTGATGTTCTTCTGGGCCTCGGCGTTAGCCTTGTTGGCGTGGTCGAGGGCGATTTCAAGCTCGTTGATGTCAGCCTCGAGCTTCTTCTTCATGCGCAGGGCCTCAGCCTTGCCCTTAGCTTCGGCTTCAAGGGAAGCCTGCATAGAGTCGAGAGCACGTTGGTGGTTCTTGCGAGTATTCTCGAATTCCTCCTCCTTCTCCTGGATGCGCCTGTCGATCTCCTGCCTGACTTGGGACAGCTCGAGTTGAGCGCGAAGTACCTTGTTCTCTTCTTGTTCGAGTGCAGCCTCGGCTTCTTCGAGAGCGGCCTGGAGTTCATCCTTCTCGGCTTCGAGACGCTTCCTGGCCTTTTCGATCTCGTGGATGTTGCGGCCACCTTCACCGATCTGGTCGAGGAGGTCCTTAACTTCATCGGCGAGGTTCTTGTTCTCACGGCGCACGGCTTCGAGTTGTTCCTGGCCTTCTTCATAAGCACCCTTGAGGCGGAACAGTTCGGTGGAGTAGTTACGGCATTCCTTCTGGCTGGCGTCGAGCTCGGCAGCGAGGTCATCAACCTTGAGCTTCCATTCGCCAATGATCTTGTCAAAGGCCTTCTGTTTCTTTTCGGCAGCGTTGGCAATGGCAGTTGCGCGGTCGACCTCGAGTTGCAGGTCCTCAACCTCGGTGGCAAGGCGCTGCTTGGTCTTCTCGAGCGCAACAACCTTCTGGTTGAGGGACTCAATGGTCTCCTCGGCTTCTGCAAGGCGGGCCTGGAGTTTACGCTTGGCCTCCTCAAGCTCCTCGGAACGGGCAACGCCCTCCGATTCGTACTTGGAGCGCCACAGTTGAGCCTCAGCATTGGCCTTGGACAGTTGGCGTTGAAGGTCAGCCTTGCCTTCGGCTTCCTCTTCGACTTGTTCGCGGATGTTGTCCAGGTCGTGTTCCAAGTTGCGGAACTTGCCAAGAAGGGTAGCGCGTTCCTACGAATAGAAATGTTATTATTTGTTAAACATATCATAGACACATTTGAATGGTTTATAAAAAAAATGTATTAGGTAACAAAACCAATCATCATTTAACAAAATTCAATGTAACACTTTAATAAAGAGTTTTTTTTATGCACATAAATTAATTTTAATTTGTCTAGGCTTTATATATCTAGTAATAGGCATTAAAAATTACCCTGGCTTCCTCGTCGGCGAGCCTCTTGGTGTCCTCGAGTTGGGTGGTGAGGGACACCTTGATCTTGGACAGCTGCGACACCTGGGACTCGGCCTCCTCCAACTGGCGGAGCAGGTCAGAGTTCTCAATGGACAGCTTCTTCTTAGCGGCATCCAGGTCATTGAGGGTGCGGTTGGCCTCATCAGCCTTGCTCTGGACCTCGTTGAGTTGGTGCTGGAGCTGCTTGACGATCTTCTCTTGGGCGGCCTATTTCAGATTTAGAACTCTATCAATGTATTTATACTTTGTTGGTATTTAATACAACGTCAACCAAGTATATAAAATTAATTTATACACAGGCTTAAACTTTTGAAATTTATTTCAGATGACATATTAATTTATGATCAATTTCTATGGATTTATTAATTAAAAATTCTAGAATATCGATGTAAGGGATGATACGTCCATTATAAACAGTCAGAACCATATTTTTTTTAACTTTTTATGGACATTAGCTGAATTAAAGATAATAACTTTGACCCAAAAGATGATGATATTAGTTTAAACAACTCGAAACATTGTTATAATATTATGATATATATTTTTAAGACATGCAATATTATTAAAACGATGAATTCTGTTAGTACACTTTACTTAGTTTCTGTTAGATCTTTAAAGCGTAGCTGTCTATTAATCCTTTATTTAGATGTATAGATTAATTAAAACGTTATTTATTAAGAGGGTGGTT
This sequence comes from Dendrolimus kikuchii, assembly GCA_019925095.2. Lineage (NCBI taxonomy): Eukaryota > Metazoa > Arthropoda > Insecta > Lepidoptera > Lasiocampidae > Dendrolimus > Dendrolimus kikuchii. The sequence goes on along the minus strand of CM034399.1, from coordinate 21,757,385 downwards.
TTCATGTGATGAGTTAAGTGTGTCGTGTTTCTGTACAGTGGTAAAAATCTAGCGCATTTGATTTAAATTTCTCAGCTGCTCGGAGGCTTTCGATTTCTTTACCGAAAATTTCCGAACTTCCGATAAAATTCTTTCAATATAAGCGAAGCGTAGCCTTTGAACCGATCTTATACCTTCTCGTTGGACAAGTGGTCGATTCCAGCGCGGAGGTCATTGACTTCGCTAAAGTATTGAGAGCGTTCCTTCTCAGCCCTGTATAGATAGATACATAGAACCTTAAGCATGATGTCTTGTTCATTTCGATCAGTAACACCAGGTACAATAGTTATTGATGTAAAATATAGAAGATGATTGTAATAATCATATGCATCCTAAATTGATGCTTCTTTAAATGCTTGTTTAGATTAAATTTAACGTTGTCTAATAATAATTGTAATAGGACTATCATCATTGTCATTCTATAAATCCAAAGATTCAATTAGTTCTGTATGTCGTGTGTATTTGTTCAAAGTACCATGCAAGGATTCACCCAGGTACACATGCCTAAAGTCGACATGTCAAGTACCTTTTCCCTGGATACTTGATCAACAGCGGCCCGGGTGTTGTTTAGCTCGTTGTAGCATGACGCACGGTCGTGTTCAGCCCTGCATTTCGCAATTTGTTGTTCAGTTCTTTAAATATTATTTCGTTTGCTGCTGGAATACGATTCTTATCCATTGTATCATTAAAGACGGAGTCATGTTTTTGAAACTTGAGATATTTTTATCGTCTTCTAAAATATACAAAGCTATTCAATGTTACTTCTATTCGAAATTGTCCAGAATATTTTTCATTGATCTACTTTTGTACTATTATAAGACTAAACTTTGCATTCATATCTAAAAATATAATTAGCTTACAATTTTATTACTTCCTTTATGCCTATAATTTAATGATGACGGTAATGCTGTTGCAAATATAAGTGAAGATCAAATAGATACTTGCATCACCCAAATTTTATAGGTTGATGATATCATCATAAATTTTAATATTACCACTTTGATAATTTGTGTTAAACAGTTACAAATACTCACTTGGCCTTGAGCTTGTTGAGCTGGTCGAGCTGCTCGCCCATCTCGGCAACAGCATCGTTGTGCTTCTTGCGGAGGTTGGCGAGGGTAGACTCGTGCTGGATGTTGGCCTCCTCGAGGTCACGGCGCAACTTGCTAAGCTCAGCCTCGCGCTTCTTGTTCAGCTCGATCTGAGCAGAGGTAGCACCACCGGCCTCTTCAAGACGTTCACCCAACTCCTCGAGTTCGCGGGCGAGATCAGCGCGCTGCTTTTCAGCCTTGGCGCGCGCCTGGCGCTCGGACTCGACTTCCTCTTCGAGCTCTTCGATGCGTCCTTGCAGTTCCTTGATCTGCTTCTGGAGTTTGCTGACAAGAGACTGCTCATCCTCAAGTTTGGCGGTAAGGGACGAGATCTCCTTGTCTTTGCGCTGGATGGTCTGTTCGAGTTCCTTCTTGTTGCGTTCGAGGTCAGCAACGGCTTCTTGGGTAAGCTTGAGGTCACCCTCAACCTTCCTCCTTTGCTTCTCAACGTCAGCCCGCAGTTTCTTCTCGCGCTCCAAGGAATCCTCAAGCTCGTCAAGAGTCTGCTCCAACTTCTGCTTAACCTTGTTGAGGTGGTTAACCTTGTCCTCAGCTGCCTGGAGCTCCTCAGATGTCTTCTGGTTGGATTCACCCTGGAGTTTCTTCTCCTTGTTCAACTTGTTGATGAGTTCATCCTGGTGGGCGATCTCATCGTTCAAGTTGCGGATCTGGTGATCCTTGGTGGCCTTGTCTTGTTCAGATTTCTGGACGGACAGTTCCAAGTCCTCGACGTCCTTCTTCAAGCCGGAAACTTCCTGCTCCAACTTCTTCTTAGCCTGGAAGAGCTGGTTGCGGGCATCTTCCTCCTGAGTAAGGCGGTCCTGGGTGTCCTATAATATAAAAATAAAAAACGATATACAAGACAGAAGTAATTACTATTCATTGTTTGGTAGAATTATGTAAAAAAATGTTTATTGGTCGCGTCTAGTTTCTATCGATTTTTTACAGGCCTATTAATTGTTTGCAATAAAATCTTGCAACATGCAAACGTGCATTTTATTTATAACACATCTAACCAAATTACGTATTAACAAATTTTCAATGTTTATTTAAAGAAACACGTCGAGTAAACTCAACTGGAAGCTGATTTGCAACATTGTACCTCACTACATATTTGCCTTGCTCCATTAAAATTTCAACATAATTCTCAGGAAGAGATATCATCTTCTAATTAATTAAACTAATTAGGGGACGTTCTGTATCTCGGCTGAAATCCGGTCGGTTATTTCCGTTCTGGTTACTATACTATACACTATTAGAGATACACCGATATCGCGCCTAATAAATTTAATTGGCCATTAGAAGGTATTTATATCAATATCAAGTAAAGCAATAAATAATAAATACGTACCCTAAGCTGTGATTCGAGGTCGGCCTTCTGGGCGGAGAGCTTGTTGGCGCGCTCCTGGATCTCGGAGAGAGATCCCTTCTCACCCTCGAGGTTAGCCAGCAGGGCGTTCTTCTCCTCCAACAGCTTGGCGTTGAGGGCCTCGACCTCCTTGCGGAGCTTCTCCTCCTTTTCAAAGGCCTCCTGGGCCTTGGCTGCCTTCTCCTCGAGTTTCTGCAATTTACCCTCATCTATATCTTCACCATTCCACTCGCTTATATGCACTTCCGCCATTATTATTTTAATTAGTTATAACATTAATAAAAGTTAAAGGAATGCAAATGTTTCGATTCGTTCGTATGTTTAGTATTGGAAGGGGTGGTGCGCGCGCCGCCGACCGCTCCACTACTGAGTGCTGGAGTTTTCCAGCGGGCCGCGAGGCTGAGCGGCGCCCACGCAGGCCATTGTAGGAAAACCGCGAGGCCAGCGGTTGGAGGGCGGGGGGAGGTACGGCATGGAGTCCAGAAATGGCCACAGGTGCTCCGGTGTCGCGTAACCGACAGGTGGGCGCGGTCAATTCTATTTATGTTACCCTGAATCACGCAAACTGAATTCACTCGCATCAGGTCAGAGTGCTTCCTTATTTTTATGACGACTAACATGTGTACGTGACTAACTTTTCTAAAAAAAACCTTCAAGAGGATATGTGACACTATAATTGTGATTTTAATTATCATCAACATACAAATTAAAATGAACAAAGTAGTTTTCACTTAAGGTATTCAACGAATAAGGAGATAATAACATAATCAAATAATATATAGTACTATATACTATACTCACCGCGATCTCATCCTCGATACGAGTGACGTTGAGGAGGGGCTTGACCTTCTGCCACAACTTCCACCAGGGCCAGGTGCGAAGTTGCAGGTACTTACGCAAGTTGCGTTGTACAACTTGGAGGGCGACCCTATAGGACGGATGGTAAGTATAATATAATAGTTAACGTCTCCAAATTATCAAATAAAAATAAAGGACTATATTAAAAACATTGTGTGTAGCTTTTCTATCAGTTACAAAACATTTTCAAAGTTTAATCCTGAAAAGGAGATTATAAGATAACGCCTTTAGTATCTGTGACTCACCTCTGTTCCTGCAACTTCTTGTACTCCTTACGGGACAAGTAACCACGGATGTAGGCCTGGAGCCAGGAGACAATCTTGGACAGCCTGTCGTCACGCAACTCTTCCATCTGACCCAGGACACCAGCGCGGAAGAACACCTGTTTGTATAAGTTAATTGTAACACGTCGAAGTTATAATCGTTTGAAAAAATATTTAACATTGGAAAGATTGCAGAATATTTTATATAGTTCAAACGATTTCACAAGAATAGATGTTTGAAAGATGGAAGAGTATAGACAGACGAACATTAGTAGAACTTTTATTGATAGTTAAATAAACTTAGAATATAAAACGGACAGATAATAAAAATAAAGGTAACACAGCCCAGATGTTAGTTCATGCAAAAATAGAAGGAGATTTAGTGTTGTATTGTATTTTCACATGCTGCTATCACTACCTTTGTCTTTCCAAGTCTGAAAGACTCCGAATCCAAGCCAGTATGTTCGAGAATTTTCTCAGTAGCTTTCTCTGGCGTAATCGGTTCTTTGACGAGGTTCGGGCACAGAATTTTGTATCTGCGTTTGAGGAGCACACAATTTATAATAATAGTGTGTATGTAAAAATTAAGGGTGAGGTAAAAAATACACGAGCCTGAGTAGTTAGGACTCTATGGGGTAAAATACAAGCAGGGTACACATGTCAAATTAATACACCAGTCTCAAAAGGTGGTAATAATTTGACAAGCATTATATTAGCCTGGCGATCTATGTTCAGGGATCGTTGCCTTAATACGCTAAAATGGCTTCTACACATGCCTTGGTGTGACCCAGACGGTAAGACTCGACATCCAAACCCGTTGCGTCCAGGATGCATTGAGCGATTTTCTTAGGATCGGATTCCTTGTCCACGGCTTGAGGGGCCAGGATCTTGTAGCTACATTATCAAATAACATCACCACACAATGAGGTATAATGCAATAAATGAACAAATACATCTATAATACGAGATACAATTTTACCAGTATCTTTAGGGTTATGAGTGGGTGAATTTTGAAACTCCAAAACATGTCGGTTTGCTAACACGTTTGGCAATTATAAATACATGGAATCAATCACAGGTATTGTTTGGTATCGCTTATCGTATACTGGTGTAGTAGGTACCAATATCGGTGTATCTGAGGATGCATTCATAACAGGAATAAATGTTTTCTAAGTGGTATGAATTTTAAATAACTCTATTATTTAGAGTCTTTTCATATACTCTAACTATATCATGCTATGACCATTCTGGAATGGTGTCGTTGTGTTTCTTGCCTTTGTGTGACCAATACGATAGCTCTCGGGGTCGAGTTGGACTGCTTCCAGACACTTCCTAGCCGCCTCTTTAGGATCTTTTTCAGCAGTCATAGCGGCTGGTGCAAGAATCATGTAACTGTTCATTAAATAAAAGCTTAGTACTTCGTAATAAATATACATGATATTACAAAATCTGCATCCCATAACACCTGCTCGTAAAAACTAAGTGGAAGTGTGAAGGAATCATTAAAAATAAATTTAGAAACTGTTACTCAGTAGATGACGTCACCATAAGTCAGCTGCACAGGAATAAACCAAGATTCCAGAGCCAAAAGAATTTTGTTTAGACTTCACTCCAACGAAATATGATGATGGCAAAATAAACTTAATCCATAGATTTGAAAATAAAATAAATTATGTTTCTCGATGACTCAACCTCGAAAACATATTTTGATGGGCTCCTTGAATCTAAATATATTGGAATATGTCCTGTTGACTTTGATTTGTGATTGATCTTACCGGAGCTTGAAGTCAGGGTAGACCATCCTGTTGGGGAAACCTTTACGGCAAATACGGATGCCTTCAAGCACACCGTTACAGGTCAGCTGGTGCATCACAAGGTGGGAGTCGATGAGACCTAAGTGACGAAGACAAATTGATATTATAGTATTTTCGTATCCCATTTTTGTTGCGGTTTAAAAATTGTGATTTGAAAGTTTTTTAAACAGCAAAAGAAGTTATTACAAACGCATTTGTAATTATGTAAGTACAACAAATCCGCAGAATCATATGTTAGGCAAAATCGTTTACACACGTTTTAAATTGAAGAAGACATAGTTAACTTTATTTTCTTAAAATTCATAGATTATAATAAACGTGATACAGTCATACTAAAATTGTTGGCAGCATTTTAAATCTTCTATTTAACCTCATTTTAGTCCCTCAGTTGTTTTTGCAACGAAATTATACCAAATGATAATTGAAGACATGAGTGAATGAAAGGGATATGTTACAATTGGTAAATATTGATAAATTGGCCTACAAAGCTCTTTTACTATCACTTTGCTACACATATAACTCCTTCATTACTTACTATTTTCAAAATCAAATTCAAAAAGCGTTGTTTTATGTTCTAATATGGTTTCCTTGCCTGTTTACATTACATATTTTACACATTACATTTTTCTTTAACGTATTTTTTTTATGTCACATAACTCCTTCATCTACTCATGTCTTCAATTATAATGATAAAATTTTAATTAACAATATTGCTGATTTATTTTATTTTGGTGTTACTGAATTAAAAACTTTCAATTAACTTCTTGGGAGTAAACTTCTTTGGGTGTAATCTTAACATTACAATTAAGTAATTCTACTGAGGGAAAAACTAACAACAGTATAAATAGAACTTACCAGCTTGTTTCAACTCATTGGGAATGATACAACGTACGAAATGAGGCTGGGTGGACCTCAGAGTTGTCATCAAGTTATTAAGTTGTTCCTGTGAATATTGATTACATTAGAACATATTCTGCACTTTTCAAAGAAATCGCAACAAGAAAAAATCATCATTATATAAAATGACTGGACACGAAATCCATTTTTTTCAAATTTAAAAGCAACACACAATGGAAATGTAATAACATATAGTGAAGTATTTTAATGGAGAAATGATCACACACAAAACTTGTTAAAACATAAAACACAGACAAAATATAAGCCGAGTTAAAAACAGCGAAAAACGTAACGAACTCACGTTTTCTAATTTTTATTGCTGCTGATTACAAAAATCTCATAATAATCCGACACAATGTTAACTTTGTGCGTCTATAATGTATGATGGTGCAATTATACTGATAAAAACATTTATGAATTTTAATATGATGACATCTAAAATACCCAATACGTATAAAGGTATCCAAACTAATTCAGTAAAACCCAACACATTCGATGTAGATCTACATTCGTGTAGTGTAGCCACATCGAAGGCTTATGATAGAAAACAAAATAAATGTAATAAATTGGAAATATTCATATACCCTGTAAGCGGATGAGACAGTAGCGAAACCACCGCCCTTCTTACCACGGCCGCCTATGGACGTACATGAACAGGCAAAGATTAGTAAAAAGACGATCACATCAGACGATCACAATACATGGCATTGAGACATTATAGTCGATCATACACCTGACGGCGACATGAGCTGTGCTGTAAACTATACACTTAAGGAAACATGGTTTAATGTAAGCGTGCAAGGCTGCATTTATACTTTTAATAAAGATGTGATAGTTGAATAGCCGAATGATAGTATAAATGCTCGTCTTAAGCGTATTGATAGTCCAGGGTAGGTAAGCGACACAGGAGCTAGAGAAGCGATCGTACGATTGAAATTGTGTTGTTTACCCTATATAGTGATGATACAGTCTGGAAAGCAGAGCCCTTAGCGCGCTTGCCACCAGCGCCTATCGTTTAAAACAGTGTCAGTAATGTCACAATGAAATATTATAAATTTGATGAGACCTCATGATGTTTGAAGTATATTTGTGTGTTGTCGTGATACCAAGTTCAGTGAAGTATAAATTGAGCTTGGGTTTGTAGTATGATATATTTTTTCATGAATTTATAGTTTTGATGAAATTTAAGTGTATAGAGCCAACTTTTATGTTGGTTAAACATACACTTCAGTCCTTAGCTCAGTTAACGTTTGATTTGTGTAAGTTCACAGTAGTAGTACTAACAGCTCATGGAACCTGATCTTGACCCACTGCAAATTCTAATATAAATGAAATTGAGACTTCTAAGAAATCTAATATTGAAATAAAATAGTAGATATTGGCAAATAAACACAATGTACCAATAAATATGTAAGAAGCGGTAGCTGACGATAATCGGCGTCTGTCAGCCTGTCTGCTATTTTCCAACAATAAATAATTAATCTTAAAATATCTGTCTATATTAATAAACAAATATGAACGTGTCTTTGCTGAAATTCTTCCTTCGTGGACTTGATTATCACGAAATTTCAAAAATGGGAATGGAATATATTTGGTCCTGGAAAATAGGAAAATAATTCGTTGACACGATCGAACCTAAGCAAATAGATTATCATGAAATTTGGTGTAAGTGTACTTTCAATAGCTGGGATTCGTATATGGAATCTGTACCATCTCACAACGCTTATGACGTCAGAGAGCGTGTTGGCGTCGGCCATGTTTTCAAATCTAGAAAGCGAAAATCATTTCATTGAGACTGCGTTCCATTAGCGACTCACAACGACCACATTCACGACCGCGACTTATCCCGTTCCACTTGCTTGCCGGCGTTACAATCGTAAACCCAAGAGGAACGGCTATTCGACCCTCCTCTTGACGTGGGTCGTTGTGAGCGTTGTGTGATCGAAAATGATGACGTCATCAGTGACGTTTTCGCCACGACCACAACGATCGCGGTCGCCTTGTGAAACGGCTAATTGAGCATTTTGGGCGTTGTGAGCTACTAATAACGACCTGTAAGGCGCACCTTTACCTAACATTTGTGATATCACTGACGCGTGTTGACATCGGGTATAGTTTCAGATCTAGTATACGCCCGCATAGATATTTTAACACATACCCGATCGCAACGAAGCAATCGTTCGGTATTCTTTTGTCATGTTATTACTTCAATTGTATATCTCAGAAACGTGACGCTTTATGATGTTATGTTATATACGTTTTATGTTTGTATAAGTGCCCCCTATCCAAATATATGACATATATTGTGCACCGCGATTTTGAAAAACAGTGTAAATGGCGGCTAATATAACGGCCACAACATTCAAAATCCTTTACATTTCATTTTTTTTTGCCTTAGTAGTTCAACAGTTTTTGCAGACACTTTTACAGGCATTCTTGCTGCTCTAGGCAGTTGCCTACCGTGCCTGCTATTACAATTATCATATATTCATATCACTCTTAAATTAAAAAATTAAGTTTCTCTAAACATCTATTATACTCATATGTTAATAATGGCCATTTCGAAACTATGCAGCTCATAGATTTAAAATGATACGTCACTTAGGTAAGTTTGTTTAATTTCTAATTAAAAGTGGAGAGACACTGAAACGGGTATACATTATAGTATAGCAGAATGGAGTGTCCTACATGAAAGTATACATCCCAGAAATTATTGCGGTCAGGTATATTTTGGAATCCTTAACTCGGCGTTATATATTTTTATTGTATACTCGAACTCAACACTATAGGGCGTTGGCTGAAGGTATAAATTCCATATACGCAGCGGTGATGTACAAAGGATACTCTTTACCCGGAAAATCGTAAGTATCCGTGAGCGACAAAAATTTACACTAACCAGCCACATTGATAGTAGATTAATAAAACTTTTAAGAATTCTAATTGAGATAACAGAATTTAACACTCAATCGTAATTACTTTTACTATACTATTATGACTAAAACTTCTCTTCATTGTAATATTCTGAATCTATTATCATATCCTCACACATCTTTTTGTTTATCAATAAATCAATCTTGCTAACGATTACTTGTGATTATAGTACGTACCCTTGCCACCGCCGGCACCAGCATCACCAGACTGGCCAGGATGGTCAGCAAAGATCTCAATCAATAGTTTGTTGGCACCCTTCTTGAACTGATCGACGACAGTGTCGTTAAGCGGGTCCTTGTTCTTCTCAAGCCAGCCAGTGATGTTGTAGCCGACCTGTGCGAGAGCAATATTTTATCAGGCTCAGACTATCTTCATGGACATAATATTCCGAACTTAAAAATCTGCTTTTTCGATGACATTTATTGCTTATGGTTTCTTAGTATGGGGTCCACATATTTGTGTTGATTCTCTTTTAAATGTATAATAAATAAAAAGTTTCACAGATACTTACGTTACCGGCGTAGTGACCAATGGCAAAGTGGGCAGCTTGGCAGCCGGGCTTGGGGGGCTTGGGCTTCAAGTAGGGAGCAGACTTGCCCAAGTGGTTGTTGTTCAACTTTTCCACGAAGGTCAGATCGGTGGCTTTCGGGAACATAGACTCTTCCTCAAGGATGGAGAGAATACCCATAGGCTGAAAACGGATCGGTAATGTCAGACAACGAAGATTATGTGGTGATTTTAAAGGACACTCCCCAAATCTCTCCCAAAAATTTATAACGGAGATATTACATTCTAGCGACAATTATTTAAACTTCCAAAGCTATTTGGAATTAATATAAATGAAATTTTCGTTAATTTTACAATTGATAAAAGTGTATCTATTAAATTTTAAATAGGAATGTTAATTGCAGTATAATAATACTTTTTACCTTCATTTAAGATAAATAGATTTGGATGAAGATTTAATATAAAGGGAAGAGTTTCTAATAATAATCTTAAAATTTATTGCTATACAAAAGCGAAAATTGCATTAGATTTAGAAGCTGCGTGCAGTTTGAAAATAGTGTGTGGTGTTTAGTCTATAGTAAGTGCGGATGTCGCATAAGAACGCTGTGACTTTAATTTTGAAGCAACTCAGACGCAGTGACTGAATTATATAGCTCTTTACTTTGTAATAGCAAAACCTAATTCGTGTGCAGACCTTACAGCGGTGTTTATATATCGCGAGCTTGTGACTATAAATAATAGCAATGGAATCGCTTGCTTATTTGCATTTTGTGTGTCAAGCGATTTTATTCTCATTAAATAATATATTACCGCGGGGATAGGGAACATAGCCAGCTGCACATCAGGCGGCGATTATAGCCCGAAGCTGTGCAAATCGTGGACCTACATACCTCAAACTACATACTTTAAGAATCTTAAATACCTTTTCTATCAAATCTATTGTTGGCTGTAGGTCCATACCGAAATCAATAAAAGTCCACTGAATCCCTTCTCTTTCATATTCCTCTTGTTCTAATACGAACATGAAATGATTAAAGTATTGTTGTAACTTTTCATTTGTAAAATTAACACAGAGCTGGTTAAATCCATTCATCTGGATGGTGACATGGAAAAATGATATTTAACTTCTATTAAAAATATTGAAATGACGTAAGATGATGTCCTTGAATGTAGAGAGAAGAGAAAATTAATATAACACGCGATAGAAATCACAAGTTAAAACACAAATAGCATTTAGCATTGATTGAGCCACTCAAATATCGGTCCTCTGCCAAATATAATAGAAGCTTAAATTTTAAATTTAGAAGCCGATATGTGAGAGCTCACGTGGCACCAGGCAAACGTTCTCAGTTGCTTTCGCCATCTACCTTTTCAATAAGGTCAATGCAATTTTGAAGATCCATGCCAAAGTCAATGAAAGTCCACTCGATGCCTTCGCGCTGGTATTCTTCTTGCTCCAGTACGAACATGTGATGGTTAAAGAATTGTTGGAGTTTCTCGTTGGTGAAATTAATGCAGAGTTGTTCAAAACCGTTGAACTGCAGGGAGATTAAGGGAATTAGTCACGGGGTGTGTGATTCACATTAGGGTAGACTACGGATTTCATTCCGCAGCTGGTGGTGGTAAAGTGATAAACCTGAAAATGAACAAGCGTGTCCCTTCGGCTTGTGAGGTAAGTTTATAAGAAGTGTGTTATATCCCGTCACGATGGCTCCCAGCGACCGACGGGCAACTCGACGACTGAACGACGACTCGGCATTTACCTTTTCGATAAGATCGATACAAGCTAACAAGTCCATGCCGAAATCGATGAAAATCCAGTTGATGCCTTCCTTCTTGTATTCTTCTTGTTCGAGTACGAACATGTGGTGGTTAAAGAACTGCTGCAGCTTCTCATTGGTGAAGTTGATGCAGAGTTGCTCGAAACCGTTGAACTTTTATAAGGGAAGGGACACGATTAAATAAAAAGCAAGGTACTATTCTACTAAGGGATGATGATGATGATACACATAAACACAAAGCAACACTGGAGCTCTCTGGTTCTATGGCCAACCGAGCATCACGGTCACTCGGTGTACCTTTTCGATAAGATCAATGCAGGCGAGCAAATCCATTCCGAAATCAATAAACTCCCAATGAATGCCCTCTCTGGTGTATTCTTCTTGTTCCAGTACAAACATGTGGTGGTTAAAGAACTGCTGCAGCTTCTCATTGGTAAAGTTGATGCAGAGTTGCTCGAAACCGTTGAACTTTTATAAGGGAAGGGACACGGTTAAATTAAAAACTAGGTACTATTCTACTAAGGGCATGATGCTGATATATATGAACACAAAACAACACTGGAACTATCGGGTTCTATGGGGCAACCGAGCGTCACGATGACTCGGTGTACCTTTTCAATAAGATCAATGCAGGCGAGCAAGTCCATTCCAAAATCAATGAACTCCCAGTGAATGCCCTCTTTAGTGTACTCTTCTTGCTCCAGTACAAACATGTGGTGGTTGAAGAATTGTTGGAGTTTCTCATTGGTAAAGTTAATGCAAAGTTGCTCAAATCCGTTGTACTAAGAAAATAATTAGCGTTAATATAATATAATGACGTTATAAAGTTATACTAACTACAAAATTCAACCAAGGATCCAAAGATCCCATACAAAAAAATTAAGTTTATTTCGACTATATTATTTTTCCTTAATATTGATTCCAACGGATTTTTGATTGATTTGATTTTAGTATTACGCCAAAAGGAAGGTTTGCACTGAATATCACCGTGGTGTCGAATATTATGTGGGCACGGCAATAAGCTGAGTGCAAACCTTGTTTGCTGAAAATGCGACGTACGAAATCTCAAAATATGTTTTTATTTTTAAGATGCATGTCAGCAACGTAAGTACGATGCTATTTTTTGAAATAATTTCTCTCTTTCTTTCTTTCTATTTTCTCTTTCTTACATGTTCGAATATAAAACTCAACCCGAACCCACCCATACTCACATCGAAGATCTCGAAACCAGCAATATCCAGTACACCGATGAAATGCTGCCTCTTTTGTTTGGTGTCTAGGGTCTCGTTACACTTCTTGACGAGCCATTTGAAGAGACGATCGAACATACCCTTACAAAGGGCACCTACGGAGTTGGTAACCTGGTCCTTGTTACGACCTTGGGTGACAAACTCGTTTCCGACCTTGATGCGGGGCTTCAACAAGTTTTTGTACAAGTCTTGGCAGTCAACGCCGAGGAGCTTGGCGACCTTGTCACCGTCCTGTAATGAAGATATTTAATTTCTTGAATAGCTGAAGAACAATGCTGAGTAATTGTGTTATGAGCTCTACCATATGAGATGAAAACATAATCATTAATCTTTTAATATCCATGAAGGTAGTGCTAAATCGAATTTAAACTCTTGTCTTATGTTGATTTTTTTACATGTTTAAGATGAATGGGATATTAAACAACAACTAAAGAAGCATAGATATATATTATACTGTGTACAAGAATACAAACCTCAGTGCCGTCAGCTTCAGCCTGTTCCTCACGACCCCTCTGCTTGAACTTCATGCAACCCATGTGCATTACAGCGGCGGTGATCTTGTATACGTTGTCCTTCTCTTCTTGGGTGAAACCAAGGATGTCGAAGGCTTGCTATAATATGAAATAAAGGTAAATACCAGGTCTTGACTTTTAATATTAGTTAGTAAGCTATGAAAATTAACACTTGAAATTGTTATTTACTTAAAACGTTTTATTCGTTAGACTCGTAAATTGAATATTTATAAAATATTTTTTATGAAATGTACTAAATTGGAGTATATCACATACATACATACATACATAACTTCACGCCAGTTCCCTTGCGGGGTAGGCACGAACAACAGACCGCCATTCAGGCTTATTCTTACACACCTCACTTGCTTCTTTGACATTCATAACTCTTGTCATGCACGCTCGTCTGCTCTTAAGGCTCCTGACATCACCTTCTGCTAGTACACGATCAATTTGATCATGGAAGGTGTGTCGTGGCCTTCCACGACTTCTGCATCCATCCACTTGTATATATCACAATTTTTAAAATATACTCTTAGATTTTTGGACGAGAGTTTTAATATAATATATTTTTAATTGTAAATTTTGAATAGTTAACAAAAAAAAACATACAAATAGTACGTATTTTAATGAAAATAATTAGGACAGCACAATAAAAAGCAAATAGTGGATTTTGATACCAAAGTGATGAAACCGACATTACTTACCCCAATTTTTAGGTTAAAGAAGAATATAGGAAAGCGATTAGCTTGTGAAGCGAAGGAGATTTTGACATTTTTTGTGCACAGGATTTTCCATAGATCAGTGCAAGGGGTGAAGATTTTTTAAAGTATTTTAAAATGTTGTCAGAAAATTCAACGCTGCCTTCTAATATTGAAATCTAAAAGGTGTCGAGTTTGAATATGTCTTGTATATCTGACTAAAACTATCCATTAACGTCATCTTTAATGGTATGAGTAAAACCTACATTCTGTATTTTTTTGTACAGACTTTCTCATCTCAGAAGAACTCATGACTTGAAGACATTATGTATACAACTCACGTCAGTCAACTGAAGTTCCTCTCCGTCATCGATGTTGGGAATGGTAATCTTACCCTGAGAGACGTTATAGTAATCGTAGATGTCATTGGACAACAGACAGTTCTCTGTTGATTAAACCATAGAATAATAAGCATCAATTTTGCCTAGTGAAATTTCCTGAAAACCTACCGTCCCTAGCTATCATTTTTCTGCCTTAACAATAATTATTAGTTCGGTGTGCACGTGCTGGAGTCGGGGTCCAAATTTGTGATAAGAAAACCTGTGCAGAAAGTCCTTGGAACTTTTGCAGGGAGCGGCCTGTCGTGTGTATGTCAGGAATTTTGATTGCAGTCGGACCAATGCAAGATCGCAGCCAAAGCATCCCATTTTAACCAATTTTTCTTATATTTGTATTATTTATTTTGATCGCTGATAAAATAAAAAAGGTATGTTCTAGGCTGCGACCACTATACACGTATATCTGAAGACGCACGCTCCATGCATGTTCATGACTTACGACCGTCAGATCGAAGTCCAGCGCGTCGTTCACTCCAGGTATTCGTGTCTTCCCTTGACTTATGAGGGGATAGTCCGATATGCGGTTGCTTAGCATCGTCATCTCTGCAAATATCATAGCACCTGACATACGCACAAAGGGACCGAGTCAAATCGGCCTTAAGCAAAGCGACATAGCATTAAAATAACATGAATGAAGAATGAAATGAGAGCCCGTAATCTAATCCTGGACTCACGTCGGTAAGTCTCATTTCTTCGCCGTCATCAACACCGGGAATACTAGTCTTGCCTTGGGAGACGATGTTGTAGTCCATGATGTCGTTGGACAAATTGCAGATGGCTAAAAATGTACACCAATCATAGTCACATATGATAATTGGTGTATAGTTTACAGTAACTAAGAAACAAACATGCTTTGGAGCTAACTAAAATAGACATTTAATTGAGTAATTGAAAGAGAGCTGTGTTTTTAAGTCCTGTTTTATTATCCACAGCAGTAATACTCACGTTGTTTATTTTAATATTTGAATTCATGTCAAATAAAATTTCATAATTTTCAATTACTCAATTTATACATAAGGTATTCTCAATAGGTAAGGTAGGTAATCTCAGGCCTGCTCATTGGCGAGCATAGTCCCGTCTACATGCCGGTCTGGTGGTTTTGCAATCAGTGGTTTAAACACAACTCCAGCAACTTTCCGTTCATCGAAGGCTGAACTTACGTCAGTGAGTGTACACTCCTCGCCATCGTCTACGTTTGGGATGGTAGTTTTTCCTTGCGATACGATGTTATAGTCATATATGTCGTTTGACAGCATACACATCTCTGAATATCGAAGGTGATATTAATATCATTTTTATAGTATGTATATTGTATCAGAGGTGTCTATAGCCTCCTTGAGTGCTTGTGTTCTCTAAGTTAACTTAAATACTAATATGTTTAAAAACTGCTAAAAGGATAATCGACAAATAGAAACTAAGAAAATATTTACATTTGATAATAAATTTCACTTTTATAAAATTGTTCATCATACATATTATACGTAAGAATATGTATTTAGAATTTACACGAAATTTATTAACTGATATGGAATTACTTTACTTACTCTTTAGTTATATACTTTAAAGATATTATATAATAATGAATCAATAAAGGCCATCAGAGGCCATTCAACAGTTTCACTTCAGTCATAATAATAATTATCTCTTTACAATTGAATTAGTTAATTCAATAGTTGAGCATATTATTTAGTCATCTTTAATCAGTATTTTATGACCTTTGTATCAAGTGGCTTCTGGTCATGTTTGAATCCAATACGCACCCTTAAGTCCTTGGACAGAGCCAGACATCATTTGGTAGAAGATGTGGTAAGAACGCTCGAGGGCCTGCTGGGAGATGACACGGGCCTTCTCAAGCAGATCTGAAGAGAAAAGAGTTAGATTTTATGTAAACTTGTTTTACATACGTTCATAGATGTTATAACATCCCTATTTACTTTCTTGTAAGTGAGATATTCCACGGATGCAGCTAACTACGATTGGGAATTTTATTTAAGCCTTTGGATTAAGAAGATGATGATGCATTTCGAGAACTTTAATACCAGACCTAAGACTTCTGAATTGTACAATATAAACTATGATTGGTTATACGTAACAATCCAACTTACAAGTTTCAATATCAGCACCAGCCAGTTTTCCGGAGGGACCGAAGTGGATACGGATGAATTTACCCTGGGGAAGAAGAGAAAGAGTTTTTGATAATTGTTTGTAAACAGAATTGAAGAAATGTAGCTTTTTAGAGAACTACTATTCTTATCCCCAACAACTTAGGACACAAGTTGATATAAGAATAAGATCAGCATTATTTTCTTAAGTCGACGATATATGCCTCTCAATATCCACATACAATGTGGTTACGATACAATCTCGATTTTCGTGAAGTTTTACACGTTGTTAAATAAAAAATCTAGAAAACTCTTTTAAGGCTACTTGTTATTTTTAAGTCTAATAATAAACAAATAAAACTGTATACTTACGAAACGGGAGGAGTTATCGTTACGCACGGTCTTGGCGTTACCGAAGGCTTCAAGAACAGGGTTAGTTTGGACGACCTGGTCTTCAAGGGATCCCTTCTTCTCCTGGGACGGGTCTTTCTTTTGGGAGGCACCAACGGTGGCGAAGTACGCAATTACCTTCTTCGTGTTTTCAGTCTTTCCGGCACCAGACTCACCGCTGTTGGTATAGACAGAAGTTTTCATGAGAAATCTTCGAGATATTTGAAGATGAGGCGATTGGGATTTTACAGCAATAGGCGATAAAACATATTGCTCATAAAATTACGTCTACCAATATAAAATCATCTATTACCACCTATATTTTGTATTACTTTTTTTACGTAAACTGTTTATTTCTCTTGTAAAATATCTTCATAATAAATAATTTATCCATCCCTATTCCACTTTACATAATCTAATGTTGGTTAAATATTGGACTTCTGTTATTCATCTGTCACAACAGAATGTCTCCTATCCATAGTTTACAAATGTTACTCGTCCTCATCCAATTTCAGTCCACGCCTGGACGTAAGTCTCCTCAATCTTGCACCACTTATCAATCAATCATTCACAACGCTTGAATTCTTGCAACTTTTGTTAAACATTGTTAATTAAAAATAGAGAAGTAAATGTTAAACGTTACATTTTTGTTATAGAAAAAGGATTATGTGATCGATACGTACGTAATCAACATAGATTGATTCTCGTGGTTGGTCAACATGTTGACGTAAGCGCCGTCGGAAATGGCGAAAATGTGGGGTGGCACTTCCGAACGACGCTTGCCTCTGTAAAGCCTGGCGCATCGTGTGGTGTACACGGGGAACCTCTTGTACGGGTTGATGGCCACGCAGAAGAGACCCGAGTACGTCTGTTGGAGAATCGCAAGTCAGATCGTGGTAGTTTTGATACAGATGATGGTGAAAATGCAGATGGCACGTCATGGATGTTATAATGAACTTATGATATGATGACTGAAAGTGAGATCTAAAATGGCTGATTTAGCACAAATATAACAATGAAAATTTGCATTTGTAGGTAGAGTAGAAATCAATTTTAAATATTAATTTCATAGAAATTGAATTTAGCATCAACATATACTTTATTTATATGATATATAGGTAGGTTCTGACGCAGTTAAGCTAGAAAAAGAATTTAAAGCTATTAAGGTCAAACTATGTACGTAGAGTTCATATTAAAAACGACCAAACGTAAATCAAATCCGAATATTAGAACCCCGTGGGTTCCAATATTCGGATGCATTTTATATAACATTCTTAAATCAATAATAAAATATATGTATAAAAGCTATATGAGCTCGTGATAGATATGAATGGTCAAATGTTAAGGATGCTGTAAAACTTAAATTTAAGATAAAACTAAAATCACATAAATTTAAAGCACACGAGCACAAAGAGAGTACTGTACTTGTACTTTATTCTTGTGCACATAAAAATAAACAATACAACGGAATCATCTCAACTCAAAACCAATATTATATATTATTACAGTTATAACTCCCAATAGCAATTTAGTCTTAAGAGAATTCCGTTCAAAGAAAAATAAAATAATTGAGAAACAGACGTCATTACTGTCCTGTAAAATCAATTAATAGAGCCCGGGTACAGTAGCGATACCTTTGATGCTCTATAAGAAAGAAACTAGAACGAACCCACTCGCAAATACGAGAGGCTAGTAAAACACAACACGCAATTCTATAGAAGATTCGGTGACCAAAACTATTCTAACAATAAACGAAAACCATCTCCTGATGACTCCGATTCTTATGCACCGACTTGTCCTGTGTAAAAGGGTTCAAGTACGGTTCAGGAACTGGATGACCAGTTTAGCCACATCTAGGAGAAAGGAAAGGAATCTGTAGACACATCCGTATCTACACAATTTGGTATATTTATCTCCCTATAGTTTGGATGTAGAACAAACGTATTTAGATGATACCGAAATATAAAGCAATCCATTGAATGCTTAAGCAATTAACTGAACGAAAGAGAAACTCCTGATCGCGACCGAAATGTATGTTATGATAATATTCGAACAGTAATAGACGCGGCTGGCATGCAGATTGGTCTATTTTTAACGCCCAAATTGATACATCCATCCAAGACTAATTGCGTCGGACGCCTGAGTATTTCAATTGCTTAGTGACTTGGTCCACATCCAATACTATCGAGAAATGTGTCTAAGGCGATGAGAGATGTAAAAGGAGAGGTTTGGTTCATGCACACTGCAAGGCCTCGAACTCCTGGCCCGATCCAGCCGGCGACTTACGTAAATGAGTTTATGGTAATATCTCTGCTTCAAGTTATACAACACAGAAGCGTCGTTGAGGTATGTCAAGTTGGACATATCCTCGCATTTTTCGTACTTAGGTGGGTTGACTTGAGCTACAAGATCCTTCTTGAAGTCTTTTGTCTGCGGGTAGAAATTTTAACATTAGTACTATAGTAATGGTAAAGGCGTCATAGACGCCTACTTACATAGATAAGTTTCGCATAGTATCGTTGTCGAAGATTGTGAAGTACAGCAGCCTCGTTTAGGTATGTCAAGTCTGCCATGTCCTCGACTTTCTCGAATTTCGGCGGGTTTACTTGTGACAGGAGATCCTTTTTTAATGTCTTTTCCTGCTCATTCAATACATAAATTAAGTAACCATTCACATTTAATTAAATTACTGCTGTTGAGAATTGTTGTCTCTGTCTATAATTTACTTAAACAAGTAATATTTAATTAATATTTTCGAATGATAAATAATTTTGAAACAAATTCAAGTTTCCATAATCAATTAACTTTGGGATAATAATTGTATTAACGACTATAACGTTTAAGTGATAAGCTATTGTTTGCTTTATCTGTATTTATTAAAAGTACAACTTAAGTTGTTTTCTTAAGTTTATTCAAGTTTGATTTCAAAATATTTTCTTCAAGGTTACAACTGATTAAGTCTATTTTAATTGACGGATAATAAATTACCTCGCCTCCGGGAAGGTTGACAGTCACCAATTCACCCTTGGTGGCCTTGATCTCGCCCTGCACGAAGCCCTCCTTTTCGTCAGGCACCCAGCATGCCTTCTTGCCATCGTAGGGCTTGCTCTGGTCGATACGTTTCTGCTCGAGAGAAACGAACAGGTATGGGGTTGGATCGGGGTCATCACCCTCCTGTACGACAGGCTTCGGCATTTCGGAGGGCTAACGAGACTTTTGGGCTAGTCGAGACACGAGAACAGAGCCCTGGAGCCTTCCTGTTGAGCACACACACGATACTGTTAGTCGGTCTGCGTGTCGAGCGCGGAGAAATGTACGGCCGGCGCGCGCGCCTATTTGTAGCCTGTAACCCGAGTAGTGGCCGCCCGGGACGTGTGCCAGCTCGTTCGTTTGCGTAATAACGACTTTATGCTCGTGTTTTTATTAGATTATCCCGAACGGCCCTTCGCGGATGTTACGTCACACCGGAATGCCAACTTGGAAGCGTGCCAACAGATTTACCCCTGAATGGATCGTTTATTGACTTTTATGGTGCTGGTTGATGGGTCAATACTATAAATTATTGCATTGTTTTCTATTTATACTTCATTAATATATTATATTTTAATATTAACATATAACTATTCAAATCAATCAATGATATCATCAACTTGATCACTACTATCGATCATCGATATTGAAATACAATAAAACAAGCAAGGGTCCAATCACGCTTTATTTTACCGATCTTCCGTAATCACTGTCCAATAGTGCGTATGACCAGATTAACAACCATAAACCGAACACCGTGACTTGTCAACACTTCACAAACAATCCAATGGTAAATCTGTGCACTGCACTGCAGGTGTGACGGAACAGGTGGTTACCACTCGCGGGTTATGACTGTTAGATAGGCGCGCGGCAAGGTGCACGCAGACTCACGTTTGAAGCCGTTCTGACCGGCGGCGGGGAGCGCTGATGCTTTTTATACTGGCAATACGATACCATGGGCCGCGAACACCCCATTTTAGGTGGATCGCCGGATGCTCGCCGCCGCAGTTCACTTTCAGACAAGCTTAGCTTTCACTACGCCGGCTGGACGCTCGCGCTCGCTGGATAATTCAGTTTTTCACAAAATGCATTCGACGCTGATATAAAGCGCCGCCAGTTGAATGTTTACAAAATAAAATGCGATGGTTTGGATTATCGGTTTAATCAGTAGACCTTAAGTTGTACTCAATGAGTTATTTTATTAATATTACAGGCGTATGGTATGGAAATAGTTATTAGGAAGGCATTTTTCACCGGTTGATAAACAAAATATTTTTTATACTGAAGTTCATTGGATAAGTGCTTACTATTTGTATATTGATTTGAGATTTTATAACTATAGAAATAATTTTAAATAAATATGGGCTTGTCATATAAGACATAACATCGTAGTGGGTCATTAGCGTTGTCGTAGCACTTTCGTAGCAATTGCTACGACGCGCTTGCGTTGTGTTGAAACACTAACTTGTATTAATAATCAGGTATTCTGGTTAAATACATACAAAACTTATATACTCTTATTTTGAAGCAATAAACTAATCTAGTACATTAACCTTTGGAACACAGGGATTAAGGTTAATTAAATAAGAATTAAGAAAATGCTGACAGAAAAGAAATTGATAGGAAAATGTACAATATTTAAAATATTCAACATCATCGTAAATCATCAAGCCTCTGATTGTCGCAAGACTACACTGAATTTTTGAAAAGATGTTGTAGCAGTTTTAATTCAAAAATAAGTTGGTTTTATTTATTATTCATGAGCGATTTGAACTCTTCGTAGAAACAATATATTTTTTTAATACATAACAGATTTATCTGTAACGATTGGTCATCATTAGTCAGTTTGTTCGTTGCAGTGAGTTTGCTTCTTCCGAAGTATATACATAGTTCAAAATAAGCGTTAAAAAATTTCAAAATACTTTGGCTTACGATTTTTTTTTATTGCAGGAGTTCAGCAGACAGGCAGACGGCCCACTTGATGGAAAGCGGTTACCATCGCCTATGGACATTTGCAACACCGAAGTTGCTACAAATGCGCTGCTGCTCTCTTAAGGGAGACTGGAACCTGGTCACTAATGCCGGAACACAACTCAAGTTTGTTATGGCGACATACTTTAGACTAAGGGTGGTAGCCATTCAGTCGGGCAAATGCCCTACCACCTGGCTGTGGGTTGTTAAGTCGCCTCTTACGACAGGCCGCCCCAACGCAGGAAAATGTATTCTTTCTCCGTTCCTGCACGGATAAAAAAGCCTTCGTAGAAACAATATAATTTTTTAATACATAACAAATTTATCTAAAACGATTGGTCATCATTAGTCAGTTTGTTTGTTGCAGTGAGTTTGCTTATTTCGAAGTATATAGATAGTTCAAAATAAGCCTAAAAAAAGTTTCAAAATATTTTTGCTTACACTTTAGCTATTTATTTATTTTTTCCTTTTAAATTATATTAAGTTCGAAATATGACCGATTTTTTAAATAATTAATTTCATCCGTGCAGGAACGGAGAAAGAATACAATTTCCTGCGTTGGGGTGGCCTGTCGTAAGAGGCGACTTAACAACCCACAGCCAGGTGGTAGGGCATTTGCCCGACTGGATGGTTACTACCCCTGGTCTAAAGTATGTCGCCATAGCAACCTTGAGCTGTGTTCCGGCATTAGTGACCAGGTTCCAGTCTCCCTTGAGAGAGCAGCAACGCATCTGTAGCAACTTTGGTGTGTTGCAAATGTCCATAGGCGACGGTAACCGCTTTCCACCGAGTGGGCCCTCTGCCTGTCTGCTGAACTCTGCAATAAAAATAAAAAAACCATTAATGCCGGAACATAAGTCAAGGTTGTTATGGCAGTCGTAAAAGGCAACAAAACAACCTACAGCCAGGTGATAAGGCATTTGCTCGAATGGCGACCACCCCTGGCCTAGAGTATACCGCCAACAACCTTGTGTTGTGTACCGACATTAGTGTCCAGGTTCTAGTGTCCCTTGAGAGAGCAGCAGCGCAATTGTACCACCTTTGGTGTTGCAAATGTTCATAGGCGATGGTAACCGCTTTCCATCAAATGGGCCGGCCGTCTGCCTGTCTGCTGAACTCTTGCAATAAAAAAAAAATACTCTAGACCAAGGAGGGTAGGCATCCAGATAAGCAAAAACCCTACCACATGGCTGTGGGTTGTTTTGTCGCCTTTCTTCGTTTCTGCACGGATAAAACGAATTCAATTTCTGGCGTGAAACGTGGGTTCGTAATTCACAAATATAACGTATAAAAGCTTTTTAATTCTAATAAATCATTTTATAATATTAATAAAGTTTCATTTAGTCTTAGATATGTCATTTGGTAATAATATACGAGTACGTCCGTATGTCATAAAAGTCTTTTGGATATCAATAATTTATATTTAAATCTACACCTGAATAATTTTAGTGACGAACGAGATGTAAGTGACAAAAATATGCATACGCTCTTTCTATATGCTGTTACGAGTGTGGGACTCGAATTAAAATGCCGTTGGAATTACTATAGAATTTATTAGAACCATACAAACACGTGTAACATAGGTACAAATATAACTAGACACTACTAGTACAAAACTGCACGATCCAATAACACGCGCAAAGTCCGTCACTATATCGCTTGTCGAATATACGTCTTACTCGTATCGTAATACCTACCCCTCCATTCGGGAATTGTTTTATACTAAACCGTACAATACAACAAAGGACCGCGTTCACTGAGTTAATCCGCACACCTGGCAAGCTTCGACGCAATGCAATCAATAAAAACAAGGAGAATTTCGACACTAATGACGGCCATAAAACAACAACGATAACAATAGGATGTTTTTCTTAATTACAAATTCTAAACACGAAGTAAACAAAAGAACACCGAATGCAGGAAAGGTAATAAACTGCGTTTTACGATTGGCAGGTGTGCTCATTCCTTCGACGGCATGTAACAATAGATTAACCAGCTGTTGCCCGCGGCTTCGCTCACAAAGATAAATACAACCGGAGGTTTGCAAAAAAATTAAGAGTTAGTCCATTTTTCACCACCTTAGAGGTAGATTTTGCAAATCGTGGATATACGTGTGCATAAATATCTAACCAGAAGTAGGTATCAAACGGCCAGCGGTTTCCAAGCTGACCGAGATCTTTAATAGGAGACTGGTTCAGAGCATAAATTTGTATTAGTAAGAATACTACATACATACATACATACACAACTTCACGCCGGTTCCCTTACGGGGTAGACACGAACAACAGAGCGCCATTCAGGCTTATTCTTACACACCTCACTTGCTTCTTTGACATTCATAACTCTTGTCATGCACGCTCGTCTGTTCTATTCTATTAGTGAGAATACTCCAAATAAAAATATTAAATCACCCATATACAGGCAGGTATATTTTCACAAATGACATTACGTCATTTTTCTGTTTTATCTATATTAAGTGAAACGACCATACAGCAGAGTTTGTACGCGGTAATTCACTTAAAAATACACAAAATTTCATCAAAATCGGTGCAGGGGTTTTTATTTAGGAGGAGTTCAATGACACACGAACAGAAGAATTTTATGTTTAAAAACTAGTGCGGTCTGAAAAAATGAACATCTAGGAGCTAATTCCAGTGCTTAAATAAAATTAAATTTATTAGCTAGCTCCGATCGTTTATTACGGGCTTTGCTCTTCAAAAACTGTATATGTTTAGTGAGTTTGTTTGTTCCCTGTTCGAACTCTAACATATTTGATAATTATTATGTGTGGATTAAACCAAAGCGCGATGTATATCGATCCTAACGCCATCTAGTTCTAATTGTAAGTCTTTAAAAAAGTATTCTTATACTACTGACATTTTCATCACGGGGTTTTACCATTGGCAGTCTTATATATCTATCAGTAATTAACTTACCATCAGCTAGATCTTAAGTATTGTTGCCTATTTCAACTAAAACATAGTACATACCTACTGTTTATTAAAATATTTCTCCATTTGGTTGTTTATTCTTCCGTGTATGTTCGAGTTCAACCTTCTTTTTTTATTTTTTTTATTGCAGTAGTTCAGCAGACAGGCAGACGGCCCACTTGGTGGAAAGCGGTTACCATCGCCTATGGACATTTACAACACCAAAGGTGCTACAAATGCGCTGCTGCTCTCTTAAGGGAGACTGGAACCTGGTCACTAATGCCGGAACACAACACAAGGTTGTTATGGCGACGTACTTTAGACCAGGGGTGGTAGCCATCCAGTCGGGCAAATGCCCTACCACCTGGCAGTTCTGCATTACGTTTGGACTTGTTGTGTTCGGTTATATTTGTACCTATGTCATACGTGTTTGTATAGTTCTAATAAACTCTATAGTAATTCTAAAGGCATTTTAATTCGAGTCACGCACTCGGAACAACATTAAATTGTCTAGATTTAGGTTATGGCGAACAATAAAGAGGTTTCACTTATTCATTCATATTTAATTAAAATATATGTTTGATGATACATAGGATAGCATATTCCCAATCGACGGTCTTATCGCTAACAGCGATTTCTTCCAGACCATCTTCTGGAGATAATTTCATATTTCTAATAGTGGGTCGGTATTCAGTGTGCGTAGTTTAAAATATATACAATCATATTGTTACATGCCGACAAAAAGTGAATGCACATCTGCCTGCCATAAAACCTGGTCAATTACCTTTCCCGCATTCGGACTTCTTTTGTTTAGTTTGTGTTTAAAATTTGTAATTAAGAAAAACATTCTATTGTTATTGTGCTTGATTTATGGCAGTCATTAGGCAGGTGTGTCGGACTAATTCTTGTTGTTATTGGTTTGCGTCGAGGCAGTCAAGCGAGAATTACGATACGAACAAGACGTACATTCGATAAGCAATATAGTGACGGACTTTGCGCGTGTTATTGAACTGTGCAGTTTATACTGGTTGAGTCCAGTTATATTTGTACCTGTGTTATACGTGTTTGTATAGTTCTAATAAATTCTATAGTAATTCCAACGGCCATTTCAATTCGAGTCCCGCACTCGTAACAATACATGCATATATTGATAGGAAATGAAAATGAACATACATATTTATGTACTTTATATATAAGAGAGTGTCGGGGTGAAGGTAAGGAAAGGAATGCTCCGGTGGTTCGGGCATGTGGAAAGAATGCATGATGAAAGAATGACTAAACATATATACAATGCAAAAGTGGATGGATGCAGAAGCCGTGGAAGGCCACGACACACCTTCCATGATCAAATTGATCGTGTACTAGCGGAGGGTGATGTCAGGAGCCTTAAGAACAGACGAGTGTGCATGACAAGAGTTATGAATGTCAAAGAAGCAAGTGAGGTGTGTAAGAATGGGCCTAAATGGCGCTCTGTTGTTCGTGCCTACCCCGCAAGGGAACTGGCGTGAAGTTATGTATGTATGTACATACGCATACATAAGTTACTGTTTAGAAATTTAGATACTGATCTTTGAGGAGTTTATTAAAAGATGTAAGTGACTGCGCTTCTGATGCTCATTGGTAGCATTCCACAACCTTACAGCCTGCACAGTAAAAGATTTCTGACAAAATTGAGTAGAATTAATGTATTGGCAAGCCTTATTTTATTTTACTGTACGTCTTTGAAGACCAAGGGCCATAAAAATGGCCCGGACTTTTAGAGGGCTTGCGTGGAACCATGGGGAAGCCAACACATAGACGCCCCTCGACAAATTTAATGTAAATGTGGCGTGACACTGACCGGCGATTATCCCTGTCCACACCATTTTTTTTTTTTTTTTATTGCAGGAGATCAGCAGACAGGCAAATGGCCCACTTGATGGAAAGCGGTTACCATCGCCTATGGACATTTGCAACACCAAAGGTGCTACAAATGCGCTGCTGCTCTCTTAAGGGAAACTGGAACCTGGTCACTAATGCCGGAACACAACTCGAAGGTTGTTATGGCGACATACTTTAGATCAGGGGTGGTAGCCATCCAGTCGGGCAAATGCCCTACCACCTGGCTGTGGGTTGTTAAGTCGCCTCTTACGACAGGCCGCCTGGCCGCAGGAAATTGTATTCTTTCTCCGTTCCTGCACGGATGTAAAACCATATAACAATGCATCCAAGGACAAACCGCAGCCAGTGTAGGAATTGTGGGAATTGAGAACAAAAAGTACCGGGCTATTGGGGTGAACTGCTAATGGTACTAGGGGTCTGGGAATATGGGGACTATGGCGTCTGTCCGTCGCAATGTTCGGGGAACATGGAAAAATGGGCAGACGGTGACTCGACACTCCCTGTATGGGCCCCAAAAATGTCTTACAAGACAGGGGCAACATGAGTGTGAGTGGCTAAGGGGTGTCGAGATATGGGCTGCAGGTTCACCGAAGCTACTTCTGATGTGATGCCATTTATCACTTCCACTCCTAAAGCTTGAGTCTTAGCTCTAGCGATCTCCACTCCATGCCGGCTGGCTAAGGCAAGCACGGAGGCGGGGGCCTTGCCTTATTTTATTTTATTATTAAAATTGGCTGAATATCAGAATAGTAATATCATTAAATAATATCTAACGTCAAAACATTATCATGTCACGAAATTAGTGGATTAGTTTTATGTTCACGATATTTATCATTTGGATGATGATTTATCAGCTGTAAATGATGTTCAATCATAAGAAACCTGAATTTTATAACTTATACTTTATAAAATTTCACTTATATTCATATGTGGGTAGAAGTGTTACAAAATTTTGTGAGGTGTTATACTGCCATATAAACTTGTACAAGCAGTATAAGAATGTACACAATTTCAACACCAATGTAATAGACTGATATTGCCATCTTTTAGATTACAAAAAGTACTGTCCTCTTTCTTAGGGGTTGGTATACGCTTCTTCAATAAGATTCCGAGTGAATTGTTAGATCTGCCTTTCACTAAATTTAAAATTAAATTAAAAAGCATCTTGCTAAAAAGGTGATACAATACTATTGAAGAATACTTAAATGACAAAAATTCATTTACATAGCAGCTCGCTCCAACCTCTTATACTAAATTTTGTATAACGTTTTGTTTTTTTTATCTTGCCATGCTTGTAAGGAATTTGTGGAGACATATTGCAGCATAACATTTCAGCACGTCATGTCATGATTATAACTATAACATTATTTTTCTTTCCTTTTATTGTCTTGGTCTTATTGAGTATGCATTGTTTGCTACAACTCCATTAATTCTTCAAAAAGTAATTCTGTAACATACTTCTGTACAAAACTTATAAAAAAAAAGAATTTGAGATATAAATAGAATATGAAATATAAAGAAAAACAATATTTAGCTAGACGTGTCGCTGGGGAGTTTCTTGCCGCTTCTTCTCCTTTACAGCATCAACACGTTGCGAAGCGGTGTACATAGAATAGGAAGTAAAAATTAAATTTTAACTTACATGACCTTCAAAAAGTGTTCTCCAGTGGAACTTATTTTGAATAAAAACTTTTGAATTTGAATTTGAATATAGACAGATGTTAACGCGAGTATATAAAGTAGGAACTTAAGTAAATGTTTAATGCAAGTGTGTAAAATAATAAAACCATTGGTGGATTTACCAATACGATGAGTAGGCTGGAGCCTAGGGCGGTAGATTTTGGAGGGGCGGCAAATTTGGGGACAATTTTTTGATATATTATGTCTTACACAATCTTCAAACAACGGTAAAAAGGAGGCCTAATTCAAGACTATAGTACACAAATCATAAAGTTACAATTTCATTGACAAAAAAACGATCTAATTAATATGATTGTGAATTAGGGTGTCGATTTATCGGTAGGGGCGGTAAAAATTGAATAGCCTACAGGCGTCATATTTCTAAATCCGCCCCTGAATAAAACTTAGGTTAATTTTAACGAGTGTAAAACCATACGTGCGTATGTGTGCTTATTATAATTAAAACAATAAGTTTAAAATCTTAAAAAGTTTTTCAACTTCTTCATAGTCTTTAGCCACGTTATCAATTTTTGCTTGCGTTGGAACCTGTTTAAAGGGTAAATATTGTTACGAGTGTGGGACTCGAATTAAAATGCCGTTGGAATTACTATAGAATTTATTAGAACTAAACAAACACGTATAACATAGGTACAAATATAACTAGACACTACTAGTACAAACTGCACGATTCAATAACACGCGCAAAGTCCGTTACTATATCGCTCATCGAATGCACTATACACGTCTTGCTTGTATTGTAATCGTCGCTTGACTGTCCCAGCCCTCCGTTCGGGCATTGTTTTATACTAAACTGTACAATACAACAAAGGACCGCGTTCACTAAGTTAATCCGCACACCTGGCAAAGTTCGACGGAATGCAATAACAACAAGGATTAGTTCGACACTAATGACGGCCATAAAACAAGTACGATAACAATAGGATGTATTTCTTAATTGCAAATTTTAATCATGAAGTAAACAAAAGAACTCCGAATGCAGGAAAGGTAATAAACTGCGTTTTACGACAGGCAGGTTTGCACATTTCTTTGACGGCATGTAACAATATTAAGGATTTTATTTATTTTATTATAACACAAAAGCCCAAGGAAACATAGAAACTTCGTCATATAAAATGAGTTATAAGAATCGATGGGGAAAATTTTGCCCTTTCTTCGAGTGGAGATTTGAGATTATTTTGCAGCACACGCAATCCTCCTAAGTTTAAGTGGCGCCTTATTATTGTTACAAGCCGACAAAAAGTGAATGCATATCTACCTGCCGTAAACCTGGTTTATTACCTTTCCCGCATTTGGACTTCTTTTTGTTTAAAATTTATAATTAAGACAAACAGTCTATTGCTATTGTACTTGTTTTATGGCAGTCATTAGGCAGGTGTGTCGAACCAATTCTTAGAAATTACTGTTTTGCGTCGAGGCATATTGTATTTGTACAGAATAAAAGGAATGCCCGAACGGAGGGGTGAGGCAATCAAGCGAGGATTATGATACGAGCGAGACATACATTCGATTAGCGACATAGTGATGGACTTTACGCGTGTTATTGAATTGTGCAGTTTGTGCTAGTAGTGTCTAGTTATATTTGTACCTATGTTATACGTGTTTGTATAGTTCTAATAAATTCTATAGTAATTCCAACGGCATTTTGTTTAGAGTCTCGCACTCGTAACATTATTATTGTATTTTGTAAAATTGAAATAGATAAATAAATAAATAAAAATTACATGATAGCTATAAAATAAATTCTGCTCAAATATCCACGCAACTCTAAGAGATCAATGTATTGACATCTGACAAAGCGTTGTTGCAATATGGTTAAACAGCAGCAGTGTAAAAATAAACAAAGAATGATAAAGAAATTATTCGTCTAACATTAACCGGATCAAAGATTTATTTCAATCGTGTAATAGCTGTTGCTATGTTATAAAAATGCTCGGGATTTTGGCCAAATTACTTCCAACATAGTGATGCTAAGTAAAATTGCACAGTCTAAAATAGACTCGCCTTATTTGTTATCTAAAATATGTTTAAAAGTGCCAAGAAGACAATTCCGGAATCCAATACAATTTTTTGTTCCTCGGATATCTAGTAATTATAGGGCAAATTCTTATTTGGAATGGAATGCTCCGGTGGTTCGGGCATGTGGAAAGAATGCATGATGAAAGAATGACTAAACAGATATACAATGCAAAAGTGGAAGGATGCAGAAGTCGTGGAAGGCCATCTGTTTAGTCATTCTTTCCACATGTCCGAACCACCGGAGCCTTCCTTTCCTTACCTTCACCCCGACACTCTCTTTCAGACCAACTCTCTTTCTTACTTCGGTATTACGAACGCGGTCCGCGAGCGTCACTCCGCAGATTAAGTAAGTAAAATTGCACAGTCTAAAATAGACTCGCCTTATTTATTATCTAAAATATGTTTAAAAGTGCCAACAAGACGATTCCGGAATCCAATACAATTGTTTGTTCCTCGGATATCTAGCAATTACAGGGCAAATTCTTATTTTAATCGTGTGTCAAATAACTATAATCTTTTAGCATTTACACATGATATAGATTTATTTGTTAGTAATCCACAAAATCTTAAGACGGTCCTTGTAAAGCATCGGTCTGAAAATTAACAAGTTTTATGTATAATAAAACTACGTTTTAACGGGTTTTAAGCGCGGTAATTTTATTTGATTTTGGTTGTTCCGGTTTTTTTGGTTTTGAAATAAAACTTTAACAATACTCGTTGACACTTGACATCTTTGTCTTCCGTGATCACGGCCACTGAAAAGTGGCCGAAACGTCGGAAAAACCAAAATCAAATAAAATTAGCGCGCTTAAAACCGTTAAAACGTAGTTTTATTATGTATAAAAGTCGCGAAAACTTATATACTATGGATGTGTTTTTTGGTTCCGGATCGAATTCAGTTTCTTTTTTGTTTGATAAAATATGTTTAAATAAAAAATGCATTAATTAAAATGTACCTAACCTAACCACATCATAATTTGCAGTAAACCTGTGAAATATCGAAATGTCTGCTGGGACACATAGTAGAAGTGAAACTTCAACGGACAAGTGGCAAAACGAATCGCAACAAAATTTTAACTTGAAGTTTTACGGGCAGGTTTTCAAATTGGACAATCTGCCCGTAAAACTTCAACTTAAAATTTTGTTGCTATTCGTTTTACCACTTTTCCTTTTTTTAGATCGCCGCCCTCTTCTTTCACCTGATAAGTAAAAGAGGTCATGTTTTTCTTCTTTATTTATTTTCTTATTTCTTCGTCTCTTCTTATTTTAAAAGCTTATAATCTAATACGTTGTTGTTCTATCCGTGCAGGAACGGAGAAAGAATACAATTTCCTGCGGCCGGGCGGCCTGTCGTAAGAGGCGACAAAACAACCCCTGGTCTAAAGTATGTCGCCATAACAACCTTGTGTTGTGTTCCGGCATTAGTGACCAGGTTCCAGTCTCCCTCAAGAGAGCAGCAGCGCATTTGTAGTACCTTTGGTGTTGCAAATGTCCATAGGCGATGGTAACCGCTTTCCATGAAGTGGGTAAAGTAAAAAAAAAAAGTTTGTTTTACATCTATATATATATAAGTATACGCATATATATCATGTAATCACTCAGAACACTTTCCATTGTACAGACGGTAGAATGCGCTTAGAGCGTACATAATGATGGCTTCATAACAAATGAGCGTATACGCAAAAATGCCATTTTTTTGTTGTTTACTAAAATCTATGAATGTTACAATTTAGAAAGTCTTACCAAGTGTACCTAAATAGAAGGGTATTCCAAATTTCAGCCTTATACAATTAACTAGTTTTGTTTTATTCACAATTTTGTCCCTTGTGTAAAACTCCACTTTCGTCTGTACGCCCATTTGTTATGAAGCCCTCGATATCTATACTATAATATTATAAATCTAAAGAGTCTGTTTGTTTGTTTGTTTAAACACGCTAATCTCAGAAACCGCTGGTCCGATTTGAAAAATTCTTTCAGTGTTGAATAGTACATTTATCGAGGAAAGCTATATTAGATTTTCAAAAAAATTAGGGATCCTAACTAAAAGCCCAATAATGTAACCCAAGGTGTAAAAAAATTACCCGAAAAAATCCTTACACGGCGTGCGCTGCGAAAACTATTGATTATAGAACAAAATAATGTACTACCACTTTGCAGAACATATAATTGTCTACAAAAAATATCGCGTAACCATATATCTAACTATTGTAGTTATCTCACAATAAGTGTTTTCTTTTATTTTTTTAAATAATTAAAAAAATAAAACTTCAAAAACTCTTTATTTTGTACCTGGGTATTAATCCTTATCAAAATAAATGACTCCATATTTAAGACGAATTCAATACCTTTCTAGAACTTTTTGAATTATTCAATTCGCACGTTCCATTCAAAAGATATCGCGATATTTAAAATGTAAGTATTAGTGTTGTAGCCAAATATACTAATATTGTTTGATTGAACGCACTAATCTCAGGAACTACTGGTCTGATTTGAAAAATTCTTTCAATGTTGGATAGCCCATTTATCGAGGAAGGCTACAGGCTATATATCATCACGCTAAGACCAATAGGAGCGGAGCACCAGTGAAGAATGTATCAAAATCGGAGGGGTTTGAAAGCAAATTCCACACGAACGACGTCGTGGGCACAGCTACACGTATAAACGGCATTAGAAACGTGCTGATCGTAAAAAGTCAGTCATTAACCCTCGTAAAATGATCAAAATAATTTTCCAGATTAATGAGAGTACACACATTTTTATTTATGACTTATTTAATTCCACGAATTGGTAGTTTATTGAATTTTCATTTGGATTTATTTGTAGAAGCGTTCGAAACTAGCGTGTTTTAAATTATTGATAAATGTTTTGATTAATGTACTCATACGGATATGTTTATGGGATTTTATTTAAATATGTATTTAACTACATTTTTCTATTAATCTTATACTAATATATAAAGCTGAAGAGTTTTTTTGTTTCTTTGTTTGTTTGATTGAACGCGCTAATATCAGGAACTACTGGTCTGATTTGAAAAATTCTTTCAGTGTTAGATAGGCCGTTTATTGAGGAAGGCTATAAACTATATATCATCACGCTAAGGCCAATAGGAGCGGAGCACCAATGAAGAATGTTTCTAAGTCGGGGGGGTTTTGAAGATAAATTCCACGCGGACAACGTCGCGGGCACAGCTAGTAAGTAATATACCTGGATTCGGTTTTATATTCTAGACCTTTTTGAAGTGAAACTTCTTTAGAATAGTTGTGATTTGAAACTCGATGAAACGAAAAGGCGATACTAATAAGAGATAAACACATAGATCTATATAGAACTAAGCCTGCGAGAGAATGAGACGGAATACATTATATTTAATCAGTGGCTGTGCCCGCGATGTGGTCCGCGTGTAATTTCTTTTCAATACCCCCCGATTTTGAAACATTCTTCATTGGTGCTTCGCTCCCATTGGTCTTAGCGTGATGATATATAGCCTATAGCCTCGGTAAATGGTCAATCTAACACTGAAAGAATTTTTCAAATCGGACCGGTAGTTCCTGAGATTAGCGCATTCAATCAAGCAAACAAACTCTTCAGATGATTACGCTCTCGTGGCGCCTCATTATGATGCGGCGGAATGCTGGAACGTGCAGTGGGTAATTTTGCGGGCGATACTTGCAAGTTTTTTTATCATCAGGATCTTGTGTATAGGCCGTCGGAAGTCCCACAAACTCCTCCGTGACCTCCCCCGGGATCCAAGGGTATACGCAAAGGTAAACAAAAAAATAGACGTAATGTGGTCAGGCTGTAGGTTCGCTCAATTAACCTGCAGACCTAAGCCCAGCAGTGGGACGATTATGGACCGATATTTTAGTCTTATTATTTTATATGATCTTGAAACAAAATTATGATTAAACACTACGTAAACAAGACTGGCGATTAAAGCTCATACGTCTCCGAGTGAGTCACATTTATTTTGCTCCAGTGTTGCTATTAATAATCATAAGTATTTTGAGTGCTGCATGGACGCCGCTTATGGGCACCTTTAGAGTTGCGCTGCGTGGATTGCTCATAAAGGTAATGCTGTGTACTTATTCTTTAAAATTAAGTAATACATACATACATAGCTTCACGCCAGTTCCCTTGCGAGGTAGGCACGAACAACAGAGCGCCATTTAGGCTTATTCTTACACACCTCACTTGCTTCTTTCACATTCATAACTCTTGTCATGCACGCCCGTCTGTTATTAAGGCTCCTGACATCACCTTCTGCTAGTACACGATCAATTTGATCATGGAAGGTGTGTCGTGGCCTTCCACGACTTCTGCATCCATCCACTTTTGCATTGTATATCTGTTTAGTCATTCTTTCATCATGCATTCTTTCCACATGCCCGAACCACCGGAGCATTCCTTTCCTTACCTTCACCCCGACACTCTCTTTCAGACCAACTCTCTTTCTTACTTCGGTATTACGAACGCGGTCCGCGAGCGTCACTCCGCAGATTTTGCGCAGTGCACGCATCTCGACCGCGTTTACTCTACTTTCATGCTCTCTCTTCCATACCCAAAATTAAGTAATAACAGCTCATAAACGTAGGCCTGCCAATTGTAAGGGATGGACAGTATACTCACCACACTTGTCTGAGTTGGATTGGCGGCTTCGATACTAAAGTAAAATAAAACGACTTGTTTTAGTGGAAGCCAGGATTGGAGTGACAATTTATTTTGTTAATTTTTAAACGTTAATGTACTTTTCTATATATCATATATTTACATAGCCAGTACTATTTTGATACCAAACTACAACAGATATTATCCGCAAGAGTTAACTTGAGACCTGAGCGGAATGCGCACTCGCCTCCCGGCCCCCGCCTTCTTACCGCTCTCGCCATCGACGCGTACGGTCGAGTCAGTCGCGCTTACGTCATCCGAGCGAAGTCTGAAGTTAACTCTTGCGGGTTGTACATAGGTTATCTTTATATGCAGCTTACTTCACAGTTAGCACGTTGTAATTGTAACATGCCTAAGTGGTTGCCTGGCGCGCGTTAAGATGTTTTCACAATGACCATTGGTATAAGGTCAATCCTTCACCGAAAGCAACGTCCACCGTCGATTGATGCTAAACATCGCACTCAGCCTCTGTGTCTAACCACGGCCTTAGTGAACTTACTCGTAGCAATACATCAAATCTCGGCACGATTTGATCTATGGGTAAATAAATGACACGGTGCAACTCTGTTGGCTGGAGTGGGCTGGCTCGACGCCAAACAGTCTCCAGCGCCTTCATTAAGTACTTCGGATAATTGTTTCAAGCAAGCACTTGTGTTTGTTGCGCTAGGACTTCTCAACAAATTATTATGAAGAAGATCCTAGTCCATTGAAACCTTGCTTGTAGAAGATTGCTTTAAGCAATGAGGTCGCCCATTGCACAACAACTTTCTAATTTTAAGACATGAAAATGTGTTTTTAACTTGGTGCACAATATATACAATAACGTATCTGCCAATAAATATACCTTTTAGTTCTACTATAAAAGTAAAATGCATTTCTAGTTTGAGCAAGCAACTATTTAAATAATATAAGTGTACAAAGTATGTACAATAGACAGCATTTTACAAGTAAACAACTGCGGCCTAATGCTTAACAACACATTTATATTCGTATATTTTCGGTAATAAAATCAGTGTCATTACAGCGCTCGTTGGGTTTGGTATTTCTTACATTTTACCCTTCCCTCCTAAACTAAAACTGTATATACATTACAGTTTTTTTGGTCCTTCGAGCCGGATCGTAGCATAATGTTGACCCATTTGAGATTAGTATTTCAGGAGCCAAGCCGTGTTTAAGCCATACTTCTTTTACACAATCAAGATTTTATTCGCGAAAACCTGTAATTGGCTTTCACTAAATAAATAAAAGCCAGGAAGCTGGTCGGCAATGTCCGTCCTCTTTATGCTCGACTTCAGAGTCTATCGGATACATTTCGGGGAGTGTTCCTTAGACTTGCACGAGCTGATTTCTCTATCTCTATTTCACCATCCGCACCGGTTTGCGCCACCGTTGCATGGTGGTAACATCACCAGTCAGAACCAAGTATTTCGCTTCATCTTGTCTGGTGCGCACTGGCGAAGAGTGTAATAATTTGCCAGAGTCTGTTTTCCTGACAAATACAATCTTGAAATCTTCAAGTCATGAATGAGGTATCTTCTAGGTAATGGTGCTCCATCCTAGATTGCGTCATCACTCAACATCAGGTGAGACAGTGGTCAAACGCAAACCCATGCATCCATAAAAATCCTATCCGTCCAGGAACGGAGAAAGAATACAACTTCCTGCGGCCGGGCGACCTGTCGTAAGAGGCGACAAAACAACCCACAGCCAGGTGGTAGGGCATTTGCCCGACTGGGTGGCTACCACCCCTGGTCAAAAGTATGTCGCCATAACAACCTTGAATTGTGTTCCGGTATTAGTGATCAAGTTCCAGTCTCCCTTAAGAGAGCAGCAGCGCATTTATAGCACCTTTGGTGTTGCAAATGTTCATAGGCGATGGTAACCGCTATCAATCAAGTGGGCCGTCTGCCTACCAGTGTAAAGATACAATACATTAATAATATCTACTGTCATGTCAGAAAACACGTAGAAAAAAGCACTTAATTGCTTTTTAAATTGGCTTGGCTTAGTCAAACGGCCAAGCTTCGATCGCTGGGCGCCCACTACTATATTTAAAGAAATAAAAGCAAAATCAAAGCGTTATTACTACTGAGTTTCCTTGAGATGTGCTTTTCTTGGCGAATGATTCAACTAAATGTTGACATTGCGGCCGCCGTAGACCCACTTTGAAATCAACGAATTGAAATACTTAAGTCTGAATTTATCTACCAAAATAGACTAATAGAATTGGGAGAGAATTTAGAAATAGTTTCACTTTTTAACCGATGTGAAAAAGGCGGTCGTTCTCATCGACTGCATGGTATGTGGCCTGTCGTAAGAGGAGACAAATCAATCCACAGCCAGGTGGTAAAGCATTTGCCCGTCTGGATAGCTGCCACCTTTGGTCTAGAGCAGTGTTCCGCAAAGTATGTAGCGCGGCACACTTGTGTACCGTGGTCGTTAATCGGTGTGCCTCGGAAAAATAAGGTTATGTTATAAACTTATTTTTAGTAAATTTGTGTGAATTAGGATTTTCGACTCTTACCACAATAAAAACCAGAAAAAGAGAATATCCTGAGGGGTAATCGACGAAGGGATAAGAGCAGCTTTGTCAACGATTACGCCAAATTTAGACCGTCTATGCTCGATTAAACAGGCTCATGTTTCGCATTGAATACCTTTTCTGCAATTTAAACCTTAGGTTTGTTGACTAATAATAATAAATACCTTTTCTGCAATTTAAACTGTAGGTTTGTTGCTTAATAATAATAAATACCTTTTCTGCAATTTAAGCCTTAGGTTTGTTGACTAATAATAATAAATACCTTTTCTGCAATTTAAACTGTAGGTTTGTTGGTTTATAATAATAAATACCTTTTCTGCAATTTAAACTGTAGGTTTGTTGGTTAATAATAATAAATACCTTTTCTGCAATTTAAACTGTAGGTTTGTTGGTTAATAATAATCAATACCTTTTCTGCAATTTAAACTGTAGGTTTGTTGATTAATAATAATAAATACCTTTTCTGCAATTTAAGCCTTAGGTTTGTTGACTAATAATAATAAATACCTTTTCTGCAATTTAAACTGTAGGTTTGTTGGTTAATAATAATAAATACCTTTTCTGCAATTTAAACTGTAGGATTGTTGATTAATAATAATAAATACCTTTTCTGCAATTTAAGCCTTAGGTTTGTTGAGTAATAATAATAAATACCTTTTCTGCAATTTAAACTGTAGGTTTGTTGGTTAATAATAATAAATACCTTTTCTGCAATTTAAACTGTAGGTTTGTTAGTTAATCATAATAAATACCTTTTCTGCAATTTAAACTGTAGGATTGTTGATTAATAATAATAAATACCTTTTCTGCAATTTAAGCCTTAGGTTTGTTGACTAAAAATAATAAATACCTTTTCTGCAATTTAAACTGTAGGTTTGTTGGTTAATAATAATAAATACCTTTTCTGCAATTTAAACTGTAGGTTTGTTGGTTAATAATAATCAATACCTTTTCTGCAATTTAAACTGTAGGTTTGTTGATTAATAATAATAAATACCTTTTCTGCAATTTAAGCCTTAGGTTTGTTGACTAATAATAATAAATACCTTTTCTGCAATTTAAACTGTAGGTTTGTTGGTTAATAATAATAAATACCTTTTCTGCAATTTAAACTGTAGGATTGTTGATTAATAATAATAAATACCTTTTCTGCAATTTAAGCCTTAGGTTTGTTGACTAATAATAATAAATACCTTTTCTGCAATTTAAACTGTAGGTTTGTTGGTTAATAATAATAAATACCTTTTCTGCAATTTAAACTGTAGGTTTGTTGATTAATAATAATAAATACCTTTTCTGCAATTTAGGCCTTAGGTTTGTTGACTAATAATAATAAATACCTTTTCTGCAATTTAAACTGTAGGTTTGTTGGTTAATAATAATAAATACCTTTTCTGCAATTTAAACTGTAGGATTGTTGATTAATAATAATAAATACCTTTTCTGCAATTTAAACTTTAGGTTTATTGATTAATAATAATAAATACCTTTTCTGCAATTGAAACTTTAGATTTGGTGATTAATAATAATAAATACCTTTTATGCAATTTAAACTTTAGGTTTGTCGATTAATAATAGTAAATACCTTTTCTGCAATTTAAACTTTAGGTTTATTGATTAATAATAATAAATACCTTTTCTGCAATTTAAACTTTAGGTTTGGTGATTAATAATAATAAATACCTTTTCTGCAATTCAAACTTTAGGTTTGGTGATTAATAATAATAAATACCTTTTCTGCAATTTAAACTTTAGGTTTGGTGATTAATAATAATAAATACCTTTTCTGCAATTCAAACTTTAGGTTTGGTGATTAATAATAATAAATACCTTTTCTGCAATTTAAGCCTTAGGTTTGTTGTGTATAATAATAAATACCTTTTCTGCAATTTAAACTTTAGGTTTGGTGATTAATAATAATAAATACCTTTTCTGCAATTTAAACTTTAGGTTTGGTGATTAATAATAATAAATACCTTTTCTGCAATTTAAACTTTAGGTTTGGTGATTAATAATAATAAATACCTTTTCTGCAATTTAAACTGTAGGTTTGTTGATTAATAATAATAAATACCTTTTCTGCAATTTAAGCCTTAGGTTTGTTGACTAATAATAATAAATACCTTTTCTGCAATCTAAACTGTAGGTTTGTTGGTTAATAATAATAAATACCTTTTCTGTTGGTTAATAATAATAAATACCTTTTCTGCAATTTAAGCCTTAGGTTTGTTGACTAATAATAATAAATATATTTTCTGCAATATAAACTTTACTAGCAGAAGGTGATGTCAGGAGCCTTAAGAACAGACGAGCGTGCATGACAAGAGTTATGAATGTCAAAGAAGCAAGTGAGGTGTGTAAGAATAAGCCTAAATGGCGTTCTGTTGTTCGTGCCTACCCCGCAAGGTAACTGGCGTGAAGTTATGTATGTATGTTAACTTTACGTTTGTTGCTTAATAATAAATACCTTTTCTGCAATTTAAACTTTAAGTTTGTTGATTGATAATGAATATTGTTTCGATGATTAATAAATAAATGTTGATTAATATTACTTAAAAAAAAGGATTTTTATTTGTGGTGTATCTCCAAAAAATTTCGTTTTCCTAGATGTACCTTGAACATAAAAAGTTCGCGGAACACTGGTCTAGAGTCGTCGGTCGGTCGGTCGTCGTCAGCCATTTGCAGTCCACTGCTGGACGTAGGCCTCCCCAAGACGGCGCCACTCATCCCTGTCCTCCGATTTCCTCAGCCAGCGCCTACCGACGACCTTGCATAGGTCGTCGGTAAATCGGGCTGGAGGGCGTCCGACACTACGTTTACCGAGAGGCGGTCTCCACTCCAGGACTCGTTTGCTACATCGGCCATCGGTCCTGCGGCAGATGTGACCGGCCCACTGCCACTTCAACTTGCTAATTTTGCGAGCTATGCCGCTATAACAACCTAGAGTGTTTTCCCGAATTAATGGCCAGGTTTTTCTCTAACGAAATTAGAAGCTTACGATACGGTACATCTAGCTTGCACCTAGGGCAACACATTAGCGTTGCCACCCAACGTGGAAATGCGGCCAGCATTTTAGGCACGCTCCCCGTCGACAGCGACCTGGAGTATATTCTTTACTTATAGATTGTTATTTTGTAAGTATAGTTTAT
The DNA here is from genome assembly GCA_019925095.2 of Dendrolimus kikuchii. Classification (NCBI taxonomy): domain Eukaryota; kingdom Metazoa; phylum Arthropoda; class Insecta; order Lepidoptera; family Lasiocampidae; genus Dendrolimus; species Dendrolimus kikuchii. The sequence continues at coordinate 21,716,597 of CM034399.1, read as the reverse complement.
TTATAGTATACTAGAGTTTACCCCGCGGCCCCGCCGCGCGTCAAACTCCAGTGCGTACCTCTTGTTTTAAGAGCAGGCGTTAATACAGGATATATTGTATTTTTATGTTGGTGCTATTTGTCCTCGGTAGATTTACTTCATTTTATATCGCAAACTATCCCATCTACCTGGATGAATAGTATCTATGTCCATTTTTGGTATTCAGACAGACAGATCGAGTGAAAGACGCATATTTTTAAATATTATGAATTTTTATATCTATAAACTTGATAAATGATTGGTCTCCCATACAAACTTTAATACCCTATTTCAACCCGTTCTAGTTTTATTTATACAACTAAATATTGTGTAAACTACACAAACGACCAAAACTACCAAACGTACTAAAACTACCAAATCTACCAACCAAATCCACCAACCAAAACTACCACAACTACCTAAATTACCACAATTACCAAATCTACCAATCAAAACTACCACAACTACCAAAACCACCACAACTACCAAATCTACCAATCAAAACTACCACAACTACCAAAACTACCATAACTACCAAACAAAACTACCAAAACTACCTAAACGACCAAATTGACCAGAATAAACAAAATGACGACAATGGCAAACCACAAATAAAAAACCTATCCTAGTTTCCGGGATAAACTTTACATAAATCTATCCCAAAATCTATCCCAGTATCCGGGATGAAAAGTATTCCTTGGCCACCCTCGTATTCAAATTACATATGCACCGAGTATCAGCCAAATCGGTCCAATAGTCTTTCCATAAACAGAGAGACAAATATACTTTTATCCCCGAAACTATCCCATTTTCCGGGGTAAAAAGTATCCTATGTTCATTCTCGGCATCGAAAATATATATATACTGAGTTTCAGCCAAATCGGTCCCGTAGTTTTTACGTGAAAACGGAACAGACAGACAGACAGACAGAGTTACTTTCGCATTTATAATATTAATAGGGATAGGGACTAGCTGACCCGGCAAACTTCGTACCGCCTGTGAATCAATAAATAAAAGAGCTGAATGATAATTGCAGAATTTTTCAACTGTAGTAAAAAACGTGGTCAAAACTTAATCGGAACGAACATCAAACGTTTGACATTCAAAATCAAAAATTTAAAAAAAACTTCACCTTTAAGTTTAATTTGATTTCTGAACGACTTTTAAACTTAATTGATTTCTAATTCTAAACGACGAGACGAACATCAAACGTTTGACAGGTAGTAATAGTTTCTAAGGGAAAGCGAAATTGTTGTTTTTACTATATTCCAAGCATTTTTTTCATATTTACACACCGTTTAAACCTTCCCTGGACTTCCACAAATAGTTTAAAACCAAAATTAGCCAAATCAGTCCAGCCTTTCTCGAGTTCTAGCGAGACTAACGAACAGCAATTGATTTTTATATACATAGATTTTAATTTGAATTTATATTAATTTATTTAGAACTTAGTTTATTTTTAATTACATATATACATACATACATACATAACTTCACGCCAGTTCCCTTGCGGGGTAGGCACGAACAACAGAGCGCCATTTAGGCCCATTCTTACACACCTCACTTGCTTCTTTGACATTCATAACTCTTGTCATGCACACTCGTCTGTTCTTAAGGCTCCTGACATCACCCTCCGCTAGTACACGATCAATTTATTTTTAATTGTTATGTGTATTTTTGTTGAGAAACTTACGATTGATTATGAAAGCTTAAAAGCTTTATCGATGATTAATTGATAGTATCTCGTGTATTTTTATTCAAATAGAAATTAACTTCCCCTGATTACTTGTCGATTGAATCGATCTGGTGTTTATCAGTCAATAAAACATACTACTCACAATGTCAGTTAAAGTTTTATTTGTTTAAACAACACAAGATTATTGTTATTTTATGTTACGCTTTCAATCTAGTTTAGACTTTGATTAGCTGTAAATAATTTGATTAATATCATTGAAAGGAATATCTTAACATTTAAGCAGTTAAGACTTAACTGCTTAAATGTTTTATTTGTAGACTTGTATCTAATAATTTTTCCCGTAATAAATACGAGTGTTTCTTTGTAACAATGTTATCAATCATTAATAAGTTTTAATTTATGATGTATTTATTTATTTTTTATTGCAGAAGATCAGCAGACAGGCAGACGGCCCACTTGATGGAAAGCGGTTACCATCGCCTATGGACATTTGCAACACCAAAGTTGCTACATTTGTAGTTGAGCGATTTGAAGTCTTCGTAGAAACAATATAATTTTTTAATATATAGCAGATTTATCTATAACGATTGGTCATCATTAGTCAGTTTGTTTGTTGCAGTGAGTTTGCTTCTTCCGAAGTATATACCTAGTTCAAAATAAGCGTAAAAAAATTTCAAAATACTTTGGCTTACGATTTTTTTTTTATTGCAGGAGTTCAGCAGACAAGCAGACGGCCCACTAGATGGAAAACGGTTACCATCGCCTATGGACATTTGCAACACCAAATTTGCTACAAATGCGCTGCTGCTCTCTTAAGGGAGACTGGAACCTGGTCACTAATGCCGGAACACAACTCAAGGTTTTTATGGCGACATACTTTATAAATAAATAAATAAATAATCGGCAGACAAACACACATATTGTATATACCCAAATTAAGAAGCTGGTCACTAATGCCGAAACACAACTTAAGGTTGCTATGGCGACATACTTTAGACCAGGGGTGGTAGCCATCCAGTCGGGCAAATGCCCTACCACCTGGCTGTGGGTTGTTTTGTCGCCTCTTACGACAAGCCGCCCGGCCGCAGGAAATTGTATTCTTTCTCCGTTCCTGCACAGATAAAATTTATTAAGTATTTTCATAAGTTTTAAATTAAATTTATCAAGCGGCCTCTACGTGTTGACCTCCCCATGGGCCCACGCAAGCCCTCCAAAAGCCCAGGGCATTTTTATGGTGGTGGTCTTTAAAGACATACAATAATAAACTTAAAAACTTAGTTTTATTATTCATTCATTCATTCATTGTTTTTATTATGATTATATTCTTTTTTATTTGAAATCATTGTTTTATTATACTATTATGCAGTTAACAAACCCTTATAAATTATCAAACTTCATTATATTGTATAGTTATATATTATTATTATTATATTATTATATATTATGACGGCCTCTGTAGTTGAGCGGGCTAAGCCTTTGCCGGCCTACCTCACTGCAACGCAGAGGCTCCGGGTTCGATTCCTGGTATAGTAAATTTCGGAAACGTATTTTCTCCGTTATTTACTATGGTCTGGGTGTCTGGGATCGGCCCCAGAGTAGTCCGTTGTATATTACCCATAACACAAGCGTGACTTGCTTAATTTGGGGATATACAATATGTGTGTTTGTCTGCCGATTATTATTATTATGTTTTCTGTAGATCACCGTGGTTTCACATTCTGATCCCAAAACGAAAGGACAGCAGCGGTTCTTGTTGGCCTTACGTTGAGACTGGACCCATTGAATTTATTTTAATTTTTGTATTTTTTCCTTGTCTTATTACATTCTTTTTTTTACTAAGCCTCCAACATTCGATGCCTCTTTTTTTTGATAATGCAGGGTAAATGTTTTTGGACACCGTCCTCGAGCTCTTCGGAGGAAGGGCGAAATGCAGTGCAGAAGCATGCATCGAGGGTGGGGACTGTCAGCGACCAGTCCTCCACTCTAGCTTCAAACAGAAGCAGTCGCGAGAAACCGATCACCAGACTACCCACTAAACCTACAACTGCGCCCCTGTCGTGATTTGGAACAAAATAACTGCACCGTGACGCCCATACGCTCGGCAATATTAGGCCATCCCCTTGGCAGAGCGACCCACTTCAACGATTAGGGGGGAGAAGCGGGGTTTTTTCTTTTTTATTGCAGGAGATCAGCAGACAGGTAGACAGCCCACTTGATGGAAAGCGATTACCATCGCCTATGGACATTTGCAACAGCAATGTTGCTACAAATGCACTGCTGCTCTCTTAAGGGAAACTGGTACCTGGTCACTAATGCCGGAACACAACTCAAGATTGTTATGGCGACATCCTTTAGAACAGGGGTCGTAGCCATCCAGTCGGGCAAATGCCCTACCACCTGGCAAAGGGTGCCCCTGTGATGGTAATTATGGGAGTAGGAGATGCAAGTAGCAGCGCCTTCGACGGCCAGAGCGCTTCCTGCGGATGGGGTCCCCGTACGCGTCCCCAACCCTTTCTGCGGCCTTCTTCTGCGCCATGACAGACTCGCAGAAGGAGGAATCCGCAAGCCAGGATTGCTGGCCCTGGAGCATTGCCTCAACGTTTTCTAAGAGGGTGTTCTAGGGCCTTCTGGGGAGTCCAGGTCCCTCTGCCAAATTCCGATCAGGGCCTCGGTCGCCTGAGCCCCGATTCAATGCTTGACTAGCATCCAGTAACTCACTAAAGTTGCCCGAACAGATGAGACTTAGTACATTTCATGCGTTACCATTGGGTATAAAGCAGAAACTTTATTCCGCGCCTGTTGCCAAGAATGCACGATTGTTATACAGTTATTTTAGTTAGTGGGAAACAATCGAAACGCCAGTTGATTTTATTACCGCGTACCGTCACGGTGACCACATTTACTACTGTGATGTAATACTATGATGAAGGATGCAGTAATGTAATTGACACTCACAAACCATCTGACGTTTACTTCACTCTGGGAGCGGAGGTGCAAGATCGACTTATACATACCATCCCTAATCTGCTACTTTTTTTTATTTATTTTTATTGCATGAGTTCAGCAGACAGGCAGACGGCCTACTTGATGAAAAGCGGTTACTATCGCCTATGGACATTTGCCATAACAAAAGTGTGACAAATGCGCTGCTGCTCTCTTAAGGGAGACTGGAACCTGGTCACTAATGCCGGAACACAACTCAAGGCTGTTATGGCGACATACTCTAGACCAGGAGTGGTAGCCATCTAGTCGGGCAAATGCCCTACCACCCGGCTGTGGGTTGTTGTGTCGCCTCTTACGACAGGCCGCCCGGCCGCAGGAAATTGTATTCTTTCTCCGTTCCTGCACGGATAAGATTAATTAATTTCCAAAATTACTTAAATATGCAGCAAATTTACACAAATACGTCCCATGCAGATTTTGAACATTCATCTTACCTTCATGACAAGAGTTATGAATGTCAAAGAGGCAAGTGAGGTGTGTAAGAATAAGCCTAAATGGCACTCTGTTGTTCGTGCCTACCCCGCGAGGGAACTGGCGTGAAGTTATGTATGTGTATGTGTATCTTACCTTCAATCTTATTATTTTTACGTTACTAATGCCTGGTTTCTGAGGTTACCAATTATGAGTTCAATAACAATTGATTCCATAAAGTTATGTAATAGATAAACTTAGGTTAACTGTTAACCTACTACTAGTACCAAAAATCGTCACTAGATGGGTTTATTTAAGAAGGAATATCTAATATTTATTTACATCAAACAAATATGTCAACAACAAAACGTCAAACAAAAGCTATGGAATAGATAAACGCCTCACATTGTTCAGTTAAGTTGAACCTTTTTTTTTTTTTTTGGCCAGGGGAAATCTGTTTGAGGACTAAGTCGCGACAGGCACAGAAGCCTGGGGGGATATTCGCGACCCGTGTGAGTGTGGGATTCGCCAGATCGGGGGTGGCACTAGCGTGCCCGGTCAGAACCGGTGCCACGCTATTGCCACTCCCCAGTTAGGGATACCCACTAAAACCCCTGGGTGTTCCGTCCTGCGCCTTATGCCAGGGCTACGTGAATGCGGGATTCCCAACTCCGCGTGCCCTGGCAGGCGTGGGCCCCCCTCACTGGGCCTCTTCCTATGCCAGGGGACGTATCCCCCGGCTACTACTAGGTCTAATCCATGCGTGGGGCGGTTTGTAACGCGCCCCACGGGAAGAGAGATGAGCTCGCGCGGAACACTCGCGCTCTCATCTCGACGGCACGTGCGGGTGAGTGAGAACCCCTATACCCCTAGGGGCCCCACCCGCGCCGCCCGCTTACGGCGGCCGAAGGTCACTGTCTGACCTCCGGCGTCGGCGCGTCCTCCTTTGGCGGGAGCGGAGCAGGGAATTACGCTCACGCTCCCGTTCCGCCTCCTCCTTCGCGAACATGACTTGCTCGCAGAAGGAGGAGACGGCGTCCTATCCGGTGGAGCTCCCGACCATGGTGCGTACCACGGCCGGGAGCGAGGTGTCAAATCCGGTATGGGCGACGAGCTCCCGGCGCTGCTCTGTCCAGGCTGGACATTCTTGGAGAGTGTGCAGCGCCGTGTCCTCGTCGCCCGTGTCACAATGATGGCACCCTGACGTGGCCTCGCGGCCGAGGCGACACAGGTACCTTCCAAAGCAACCATGCCCCGTCAGGACCTGTGTCAGCCTGAACGTCAGGGTGCCGTGACTTCGTCTAATCCAATCGTGCAGGACGGGCCTCACCGCCTCAATGGTGGCGGGGCCCGCGCTGGGGCGTCGTAGGCGATCTTCCCAGACCCCCACGGCTACCTGATGGAGCTCCGACCTGCACGCCTCGATCTCGCGAGGCGCGGGTCTAGTGTCCCTGGCCAGGGCCTCTTTGCGCCACACATACAGTGACGCCAGGACCCTGGCTTCCAGGTCCCATGGGGGGGATCCGGCCAGTAGCGAGGCCACTTCGAAGGACACCGTACGGTATCCTCTTATTGCCCTGACGGCCAATATGCGTTGCGCTTGACGCAACAGCGCCGCGTTTTTGGCCGTCAGGTGGTCCGACCATACAGGGGCCCCGTAAAGGGCTATCGAACGTACGATGCCTTCGAAGAGTTTCCGGCACGTGGCGTTGGGCCCCCCGACGTTGGGGAGCAGGCGCGAGAGCGCACCGGCTGCCCCCTTGAGTCTGGGGAGCAGCTGCCGAAAGTGTGCCGAAAAATCCCATCGGCTATCGAGGACCAATCCCAGGTATTTCATGGTTCCACCGATGCCGATGCGGATGCCTCCTACTATGATGCAGCTGTCCGGAGGTGGACGATTACGAGGACCGTGAAACATCACGGCCTCGGTCTTCTGTAACGCCACCTCCAGACCAAGACGCCGGATCCTGCCTACTATAGTTAAATTGAACCTAGTTTAACTATCGTACGATGGTGTGTTCAAAAACTCAATTTTATATGTTATTGAACCGATAGCGCTAACGAACAGATAAACTACAGTTAAAAGTACCTCAGAAACCGGGCCTTAGTATTGAAGTTCTAAAAAAACTTATTACTAAGTCCTAGTAAAACATTATTATAGCTTACAAAATGTATTGCCGTCTTTCTTGGGGGCTTGGTATACGCTTCTTCAAGAGGTTCCATATGAACTGTTAGATTTTTTTATTTTTATTACAGGAGTTCAGCAGACAGGCAGACGGCCCACTTGATGGAAAGCAGTTACCATCGCCTATGGACATTTGCAACACCAAGGATGCTACAAATGCGCTGCTGCTCTCTTAAGGGAGACTGGAATCTGGTCACTAATGCCGGAATTCAGCTCAAGGTTGTTATGGCGACATACTTTAGACCAAGGGTGGTAGCCATCCAGTCGAGCAAATGCCCTACCACCTGGCTGTGGGTTGTTTGGTCGCCTCTTACGACAGCCTACCCGGCCGCAGGAAATTGTATTCTTTCTCCGTTCCTGCACGGATAACGGATAGATCTGCTTTTTACTAAATTTAAAACCAAATTAAAAAGTATCTTGCTTAAAAAGGGATACTACACTATTGAAGATTATTTAAATCACAGAACTTCGATTGCATAGCAGCTCGCTCCAGCCTTTTGTAATTGTCTTCTGTATAACGTTTTTATCTTGCCAAATATGTAAGGGACTTGTGGAGATAAGTCACAGTATAAATATTTAATACGTCTTGTCATTATTATGACGGTAATATATTTTATTCCCTTTTATTATGTCTTTATTTTACTGAGTATGCAATGTTTGATACAACTCCATCAATTCTTCAAAAAGTAATTATGTATACTGTATAAAATTTATTTAAAAAAAGAACTTGAGACAGATAAATAAGAAGACAAACAATTTTTAGCTAGACGTGTTGTTGGGGAGTTTCTTGTCGGTTCTTCTCCTTAACAGCAATAACACGTTGCGAATCGTGTACATAGAATAGGAAGTACACTTCAATTTTGACTTATATCTATTGTTACAGTTATTTAGTAATAATTAATTTTGTTATGTACCCTCTTATTTCTAAACGATACAATCGGCCATTTCCTTAATTGAATAGTAATGTTATATTTTTATTTATTATGTGACTAGCGCCTGTTTTGTATAGAGTAGTTGTCTAAAATTTACAATAATTTTGTTACAATATTTATCCTTTGTAGGTTGTGATAATTGTGTAGATTATAATTCAAAATGTCTCAATTGTATATAGACGATATTCACTACATTTTGTTTTCATGTTGGCAGACGCGATAGATTTATACTGTGTTCAGTTTATTTTATTACATGTAAAACTTTAAGTATAATGTTTTATATGATATCTTGTATTAGTACATTATGGTACTAATTGTGTAACATTGGTGATTACCGCCGAGGCGCCATTGAGACTCGAGCCGTAGGCGAGGGTCTTAAGAGAGCCGAGGACGGTAATCATCAATACACACGTGTATCATACGACGTTTTTCAACACACTTGTGAATAAAATAACAACAAAAACTCATTTTATTTAGTAGATAAAAAAAAGTTATATATGAGTGAAAGTTTTATTTATTAAACAAGTACGAGTAAAAATTATCTATTTAAATAAGAAGTTGCATGAAATGAGCAAGCAATAGGAACATTAATTTATTTGTTCTATAGAACACGATCTTTTTTTTTAATAAAAACTTTTTTAAGAACAAAGCAACTCAACCAATAAAATTTAAAAAAAAATCTATAACTCACTAGTGAGTTATAATGTTTTTTACTCACAGTTTGATAATGGGTGTCATTCTGTGCCTAATTGCGGTGACCATAGAGCCACTTTATGAGCAAGTGTGTTGAAAAAAATATTATCTGGAATTTCCAAACAGAAATGTATTAAATTCTTTTCAATTATAACACTTTAATTAAAATAGTTTATCAATGACTTCAATCCGCTATCGGTAGTGCCAATTGCTAAGTTTCATGTACTGTAAAATTGTTGGAGGGATGGCGAGGTGTTCCAAAAATGCTTGTAGAGTGTAAAAAGTTAGTATACTAAATATGTTAAAACCGTAAGGTCCTCTGATTATAAATATGTGACCAGTTGCTGTTCTTTTATTACCATAAACCCTTCTGAGTTGTTGCAAGTATTACAATAGCTCGTGGTTGAATTATGGAAGCCATTGACCTAGTACGAGCCAATATTGCTCTTATAGTGTACTTCACACAAATACGCAACAAACTGTATATTAAACCAGACGGATTGAAATCGCCATCATGTGCGGCACTTGTCAGCCTTTAACAACATACAATAATTGAACGTGGTTTGGCTTTGCAACACCCCTCAAATCGGGGTCCATGGTTAACGACGATCAAACCCCAGCATCTTTGGAAGTCTACAAACCATACATCCCATCTCGCCTACTAAAATGTCTCTATGTTTCATTGGTTTACGCGGGCAAAAGCTTCGGAATCGTACTAATGTAGATAAAGAAAGTTGTTGCAAGTATTACATAAGACTTGGTAATATTTGAAAAACCCAAGGTACCTCAAAAATACATTCAACGAAATTTGTTTAGAAGTTTGATTAATTTTTGATAAGGGGCTACTTTCTATTAAATACTTTTTTATCTTTTAAATTCCGAGGTAACATAATGTTGAGCTGCCAACTGTTATGTATGACATGACAGTGACATCCGTTATGGATTAATGACAGAATTACTTCAATTAATAGTGATTTAATTAATATACCTTTTTTGGTGTGAGCACAGTTTTTCCAGGGAGCCTTTTTTAACATAAGAAAGTAGTGATGTCAACAATGACTAGTGGTCGCCCGTGGTCGAAATTCGACCATAATAGTTTATTTAAATTATAAGTTTCAACATTATCAAGTTTCTGTTGTCAAAGATTTTATTATTATTTATTTCGGTTTATGGCTTGGCAGCTAGGCCTTTAAGCCAGTCTTAGTTTACAATATAGTTTCTTCATTTTCTTAAGCCTATGTGTAGCACAGCTGAACTGTAGTTAATCAGCTAGTGCCATTCATTCGGAGTTCTTGTGACAACTCAAAAAGCCACATTTAACTATACAGTTCGTATTTCTCACAAAACACATAATTACTACTCAAAAACTATCAATATCCTACAACTATTGTTCATTTTAGAGTAATTTTACACATTTTTAGAAAATAAAACTGCCCAGTACAACATCTCCTTTCAATTCCCGCCAAAAACTCCTGTCAAAGACTATATATATACTTCTATAATCACAGATTTCGCCAAGGCTGCACTGTTAATTTGACTTTAATAATAAACAAAAGAGTATATATGCGTGTGTGTCTCAAATACATGGTAGTGTGTGTAATGTTTTTTTTTTATTGATTTATGTATTAATATGCATAATTTTAAAAAAATATTAGCATTCTGCACTCCTTCTTTATGTAAACAATAAGTGTGCGAAATTTCATACTCCTACGTGAGCGCAATTTTCGTAAAAAGGGGTACAAAGTTTTCCCGTGTTTTTGCTTCACGTATTAATGTATACATACATACATACATACATAACTTCACGCCAGTTCCCTTGCGGGGTAGGCACGAACAACAGAGTGCCATTTAGGCTTATTCTTACACACCTCACTTGCCTCTTTGACATTCATAACTCTTGTCATGCACGCTCGTCTGTTCTTAAGGCTCCTGACATCACCTTCTGCTAGTACACGATTAATGTATGTACATTACAACACAAATATCGAATTGATTCGATTTCAAACACCAACCTCGTTGACTGAGATTTTGAAATGCAATCCCTACTCACGTAATATATTTTGTAAATCAAGTTATTTATATAAACATGATTTACAAATACCATCACAAATAAAACTACTTGTGAACCCAATCACTATTTTTATCCATTTATGTAGTACGTCGTTTTTGAGTGATTTAAATCTTTTTTTGTTTTTTTTTAATTACTGTAAATGGGGAAGAGACAGAACTGATGTAAAGTGGTTACTATTCATCTAATATGGATAGAGGAGATGAAGGGATTGAAGTAGGAAGAATGAGATGAGATGGCTTGGTACCTAAGTGAGACAGCCAGGCGTCGGGGTTGTCACAGATGTAGTACCTACGATCTAGTTCCTGTGGCACCCCATAAAAGCGCATAGGGCGCGTAGGTTAGGTTTAGTAGTTGTTTAACGGCTGAAATCCCCCTCTGGGGCATACAGCTGATCAAGATCACCAACAATAGAAAAGCAATATTGTAATGAAGAAAAAGGTCTCTTTAAACACTGTAAAGTTTTACCCGTAGAAAACCAGTTTAAGAAAATAATGCTCAAAAAGCAATTTTTTAACAAAGACCTACAAACACTGCGGTGCTAGTACCTACGCTCACGTATGGAAGCGAGAGTTGGGTATGGAAGAGAGAGCATGAAAGTAGAGTAAACGCGGTCGAGATGCGAGCACTGCGCAAAATCTGCGGATTGACGCTCGCGGACCGCGTTCGTAATACCGAAGTAAGAGAGAGAGTTCGTCTGATATACAATGCAAAAGTGGATGGATGCAGAAGTCGTGGAAGGCCACGACACACCTTCCATGATCAAATTGATCGTGTACTAGCAGAAGGTGATGTCAGGAGCCTTAATAACAGACGAGCGTGCATGACAAGAGTTATGAATGTGAAAGAAGCAAGTGAGGTGTGTAAGAATAAGCCTAAATGGCGCTCTGTTGTTCGTGCCTACCCCGCAAGGGAACTGGCGTGAAGCTATGTAAGTATGTATGTATGTACAAACACTAGTAAAACACTTTGTATATACGCGAGCCGTCGCCCAAAACCGTTTCGTCATGAATCGGGCAAACATGTACGGCAAGCGCACAGCTGCATATTTTGTTCCGCGCTTGCTAAATGACTTACCCGTTGACTTTAAGGAAAGCATTATAACAAAAAATATTAAAAATAAACCTTAAAATGCACTTTTTAAACCAAATATAATGTTAAATGCTACGGACGTAGATATCCATAGCACTAATATAAACTCCAGAGATTTTCTATGCCATGTTAATTTAATAAGTTGTAATCATTTTGTTGTCTTGTTAAATAAATAAATTAAAAAAAAAGAGTCTCACCCGTCCCTCGGTGTAAAACCTTCTCTCCAGGCTAGAGGATGGTGTCCCAAGAAATGACATTCCCCTGCGTCATCAGAAAGAAAGGAAGGAGAGAGGTATTGAGCCACCGGAACCCTCACTCATGGTACCAAATAACTTTACCTCAAATATTTTACGCTGATGTTCTCTGAGAGCATGGTATCATACCGGTTCACGACCCGTGTGTGGGATTCGCCAGATCGGGGGTGGCACTGGCGTGCCCAGTCAGAGCTGATGCCACGCTATTGCCACTCTCCACTTAGGGATACCCACTAAAACCCCTGGGTGTTCTGTCCTGTGCCTTATGCCAGGGCTACGAGTAATTGGGATTCCCAGCTCCGCGGGCACTGGCAGACGTGGGCCTCACACACAGGCCTCTTCCATTGCCGGGGGACTTCTTTTTAGTCCCTCGGCACCGGTCTAAGACCTGTACCAAGATCAAGTAATCAGCAGCGCATTTGTAGCAACTTTAGTGTTGGAAATGTCCATAGGCGATGGTAACCGCTTTCCATCAAGTGGGCCGTCTGCCTGTCTGCTGATCTCCTGCAATAAAAAAAATCAAGATATTGATCCCAAAATCGCTCCAATACGTCAAAATGTTTCCATAGTCGAATAACGAATTCCGTCTTTGTCATCTCTAGCCTAGACAAAACCCTTCGTTGGGCTTGAACTGGCAAGCACTTGCCCATTTTTTAGTCGTATAAATAGAACAAGGCCGTCTTTCATATGAAGTAACGCAACTATCTCTATGACAGACGGAGACAACTCGGTAGACGGACAGAGATAAATTGCTGAGATAATTATTCGTTTCATAATATTTTAGTTTTGATGTAAGGAAGTGTAGCGCCATCTGAATGACAAAGATAAAGATCTGTGACACATCTAAAGCGGTAGACCAGTGTACTCACACGTCAAGAAGTTTAATAGATAAGCAGATAGGAAAAACATAAATCTAAGAAGCTCCCAAATCATAAATGACTAGGCGCTGCAAGTGTTTGTATATTATAGTACAGTTCAACGTGACGCCCCAACATGCTGACTTAAGAACTTCTACGATACGAATTCCTTTCAACCTAAGCCACATAGTTTAGATGAGAGGTATTATGTTAATGCAGCAGGCCTGACACAAGCGAACTACACAGACAGAAATCCAATGGTAGCACCTTTATCGCTGCAAATGTCCATAGGCGACAGTAATCACATTCCACAGCTGTTCTGTTTGCATGCTCCAGCAATAGAAAAACCCAGGCTGAAGTGCAGAGATACACCAAGTACAAGTCCGATCTACACTCGCCTGTTAACGACAATGGTAGGAACAAACGAACCCGCTTCTAAATCGGTCCAGTGCCCTGACGGCTATTTCAGCTGTACTATTTATAACACGACAAAGATCGCGACGCCCGATGTGGGTCGACATTCCTATTGCTTTTTTCTATGAGCGTTATTCCATACCGTGAATACAACACGTGTTTGCATAATCACCTGACTTCTCTTTAGTGAGAAATGGATCTTCTTGTTTGGAGATCTCTCTTTAGTCTTTCACCTTGTCCCAATCATTTGGTGTGACCAGAGTAGAAGAATATGAAAAGAAAAAAGAGTCAATGTATTGCAGTGAAAGTTGGTGGCAGAAGAAGTATGAAACTAGAGTGAACGCATTCGAAATGAGACCTTTGAGAAGTATATGTGAGGTTGAATGACAAAAGCTAGGATGTGGATGCAAATCCTGGCCACTCCTCCAGGCAATCCTGCACCACTTAGGCAGTTTTCTGAAGTAATATAAGTATGTATTGTTACAATACCACGTGAAGGTAAACATCGTGATGAAACCTGCACATCCAGATATGTCGATGTGTCAATCCTGCCAAGCTACCTTGGACAAGCGTAGCGGGTATACTGTCGTTCCCCTATAATGGAAGACCCGAGCCCATCAGTGAGACGTTTATGGGCTGTTATTATTAATATAGGTTGAATGATATACGGAACAGTGTGATAAGGGATTGAAAGAAGATATAATAACAAGAGTGAAAAAAGGTGATTTGGACATGTAGAGATAATTGATGAAAGTAGAATAACAAAACAAGCGTATGACAATATAACAAATGATAGAGTTGGTACCGATAGATCACGATGTGCACACCATGATCAAATAGAAGAAGCGCTAGAGAAAAGTCAAGTAAAAGCATCTCAAATAGACGTGCATGCATGAGGAGTTTAATGAAAGTAGATGAACTGACAGTTGTTAGTCAGGGTCGTCGCAATTGGAGATCCACAGTATCTGCCTGTCCCTATAGGAAACAGGTGTGATAATATATATATACGTAAGAGAAACATATTGATTGGAAGAAGATGAAAGAAAAGTCAGAATGTAAGATTTAGACGGCTTCCAGAGTTTATCTTTTACCGGGTGATTATCACTATAAATACGCTTTAGAATTAGTCTCAGTTACTTTGTTATCAGGCGCTTAGATCACGAATGATCTGTCCAGTTGATTAATGATAGTTGGCAGTCTTTTTATAACTGGCAATTAAACTAACATTAGAGAAGCTTCAACATTTTGCAGTAATCCTCTCATTTCCCTCGATTTCTCAACCACTAAAATAACTCTAAAACTCAATAGATGCTGGTGCTTACAACGATTTACAGCCAGTTCCTGTACCCTGCAAATCATTCGTTTATCTTACTATTGATTGACCTAGGGCTCGACTTTGCGGCGCCTCACCAGACTCGGAGGCGTACCTCCGATAAGTTTAATAGGTAAACTGATGGTAAGCATCACACTACTTCAGCTGGAGGGAATGTGTGTGCAAAATCGGCTCCAGGATTCCCAAGTACCCGTGGTTGACCACCCTCGGGACATGCATTTACCAGCGGTATACTAGATTTTTAGTAGGTAATCTGGGCACATTATCTGTCCTAAAGTCGCACATACCTACTGAGTGCTCCCTTAACTAAGTGGAGATACATAACTGCATGTTTACGAGCCTAAAAGTTTCGCCACATCGGTTCAGCTATTGTCCCAGAATCTAAGCTTGTGTTTTTTATTGCTGAAACACAGAAGACAGACTGACGATGCATCTTATTGAAACCGTCGTCTATGGACATTTACAATACCAAAGGTGCTATCGCTGGAAGAACAAAGAGGGGTTTCAGCAGTCGCCACAAGTCCTCGCTGTTAGTTCCACAGCCGTAGGGTACGCGTAAAGTATTCCCATCTTAACAAACTAAGCATGCAGTTCGTTTGTCTTACTACTTTGAAAACCTTTAGCTCAATAACCGATTCTACCGCTGATCCAGTTAACTGACCTGTCAAACATGACTCAGAGGCTGGCCAACGTCATATATCCAAGCAGGTTCCCTGCCAAATCTATTCTTAATAACTGGTGATTTATATTTCAAAGCAAACTGTACTCTGTTGATATAGAAATAAAACAGCTAATTCCTTAGTCACCTCACGATATAGTTCATACGCTTTGAACAAGAAAATTGATCTGCAAAATTAAGTAGATAAAGTTCAAAGTTCTTTAAATTCGTATTAAATTATATTGCTGAAAGTTTTTGTATTTTATATAAATGATGTTAAGGTTGAAATTTGTTTGGTACCGTTATGAATTAAAGTTTTAATCAAGTCTTGTATCGCCGAACGTCATTTTGTAAGTGTATAGAATAATTGTGTCTGGAATCTTCTTATTACCTGTTCATATTCAAGGTTGGATATTTGAGCATTATACGATCATATCTAAAAAAAAATATTACATGAGTTCTGCAAACAGGCAGACGGCTCACCTGGTGGAAAGCAGTTACAATCGCATATGAACATTTGTATGACCAAAGGTGCTTGCTACCAGTTTCCTGCCACTCTCAAAAATGGAAGACTGAAACATGGCCACTAATACCGGAATACAAGGTTGTTATGGCAGCATACTCTAGACCAGGGGTGGTAGCTATATAGACAGGCAAATAGCCTACCACCTGACTGTGTATTATTTGGTCGCCTTACGACAGACCGCCCGGCCACAGAAAATTGTGTTCTTTCTGCTTCTAAATTGCTGCATCGATTGTGATGAAATTTTTTAGGTATATTTAAGTGGGTGTCGGAATGGTTTAGATTCACAATTAAACCAGGTAGGTGGCGTTGGCGTTAAAATCGGTTTCCTGAATTTAGATGAAATTATTTTTGTGCGTAAAATCTTTATATATTTTTTAAGGGCATCGTCTGCCGGGCCCGCTTGTGAAAAACCATAGTAATAATAGATAGACATATATATATATATATATATATATATATATATATATATATATATATATATATATATATATATAGAAGTATATGTTTATGTTTCAAATGAAAGAACTAAATTAGACCTACACAAAGATGAAAAAAATGTTTATTTAAAACTATTTCGGCTTTCACTAAAATAGTTCGACGAATCGAATTTGACCTAATCTGCAAATGTGTTAAATATATATCGATACTAGCGGGCCTGACAGACGATGTCCTGCCCTGAAAAATAAAAACCCTGGTCCCGATTGCAGCGCCACCTATTAGGTCCAATTGTGGATTTAAGCCACCGATGGACCCACTAAAATAAAAATATCCTCGTTCCGATTGCAGTGCCACTTACTGGGTCCAATTGTGGATTTAAGCACTGGGATACGCACTCAAATAAACAGAAAAGTCGTAAAAATCCTGGAACCCGATTCCAGCGCTATCTACCGGGTCCAATTGTGAATCGAAAGCATTCTCGAATCCACTTGAATATACACAAAAAAATTAATTAATTAAAAATTAATAAGATACACTAACATAAGAATTTTACATATTTTTATATATAAAAGATTAATAAAATAATAAATCTGTTGTGTTCTTCAAATTAACTAAATTAATTAAATTATATTATTAGAATATACCTATAGTGTATATCGTAATCACAGAAACATGAGAAAGAACATCTATTTTCAATCTTTTCAGAGCCACACATTCAGATATACTTATTACCAAGGCCCGGTGACCTCCAAGCCCCCTTATAGTCATCCCGTTCCTAACAACTTCAACAACTCACTATTTCAACGTTTTTGAAATTACTTCTAAAATAAAACTAATTATAAATTAATATCAACTAAAATTAAACTACAATATAAATATAACTAGACTTACAAAATAACAAACTATAAGTAAAAAATAGACTCCAGGTCGCTGTCGGCGGGGAGAGTGCCCAAAATGCTGGCCGCATTTCCACGTTGGATGGCAACGCTGATGCGTTGCCCTAGGTGCAAGCTAGCCTTTTGGTCACGCGAGACCTCAATTAAACGCGTTGAGAGGTCTCGATAGAGGTGATGAACTCCAAGCTATAGTGTAAATTATGTTACAATTGATTAAATTACATACATATTGACATTCTATAAAAAAAACTGTAAAAATAATATATGTATATAATATATAATAACAACTCATAAATGTTCCACTGCTGGGTTCGGGCCTCCCGTTATAGCGGAACGGACAGTACACCCGCCACGCTTGTCCAAGGCAGCTTGGCAGGTTTGACACATCGGTTATCTCGAGGTGCAGGTTGCATCAGGATATTGTCCTTCACCGTTGTTAGCACCTGATAATTGCAACAATATGCACATTAGGTCAGAAAACTGCCTAAGTGGTGCATGCGTTCCGGCAGAATGGAACCCGCGCCCTTTGAGTTTGGGACGCGTGCGCTAGCCATTACGCTACCACGACTACTGGTACTACTTTTATACAAAAAATCGAAATGTGTGCTGGGACACATAGTAGAAGTGAAGCTTCAACGGACAAGTGGAAAAACGAATCGCAACAAAATTTTAACTTAAAGTTTTACGGGTAGGTTTTCAAATTGGACAAGTACTATCCGTGCAGAAACGGAAAAAGAATACCTGTCGTAAGAGGCGACAAAACAAGCCACAGCCAGGTGGTAGGCTATTTGCCCGACTGAATGGCTACCACCCCTGGTCTAGAGTATGCCGCCATAACAACCTTGTGTTGTGTTCCGGCATTAGCGACCAGATTCCAGTCTCCCTTAAGAGACCAGCAGCGCATTTGTAGCACCTTTAGTGTTGCAAATGTCTTTAGGCGATGGTAACCGCTTTCCTAAATGTCAAAGAAGCAAGTGAGGTGTGTAAGAATAAACCTAAATGGCGCTCTGTTGTTCGTGCCTACCCCGCAAGGGAACTGGCGTGAAGTTATGCATGTATGTATGTATGTAACCGCTTTCCATCAAGTGGGCCGTCTGCCTGTCTGCTGAACTCCTGCAATAAAAAATTTAAAAAACTATGTGTCCCGGCACATATTTCGATATTTCGCAGGTTTACTGCAAATTGTGATTTGGTTAGATTAGATACATTTTAATTAATGCATTTTTTATTTAAACATATTTTATTTTATCAAACAAAAAAACTGAATTCGATCCGGAACCAATAAAAACATCGACAGTCTACTCTAACAATATGCCGCCTCTCACCACGTCTAGTCTCTAAATTTATGCCGCTCTTCCACGCGGCCGTAACGCTTTTTCTTGACAAAAAAAATCCTAAGACCCCGTCTATATAGAAGTTTTACTTCAAAATAATATGCTTGTACAAAATTAATGAAAGTATAGTGACTTTTTTTTTATTGCAGGAGATTAGCAGACAGGCAGACAGCCCACTTGATGGAAAGCGGTTACCATCGCCTATGGACATTTGCAACACCAAAGTTGCTACAAATGCGCTGCTGCTCTCTTAAAGGAGACTGGAACCTGGTCACTAACACCGGAAAACAACTCAAGGTTGTTATGGCGACATAGTATATGGCTTTCCTAATTGTTCTTAGATTATATATATATAAAACTCCTATCTTTTACTACCTACGTGATATATGCAAGTCAGTATTTTAATAAATATAATATTTACACGTTTATGAGATTAGACCGGCTTGGCAGCTCTAACACCGATATCCTCTATCTGTATTTACATAGCATCACGTTCATGTATTGAAAGAAAGAAAGAAAGACATATTTTATTTAGGACAAATACAACATACAGTATTATCAAACAGTAAAATAACAGAAATAGAATAAGTCCTAAAATTGGACCCAGTCTCAGCATATGCTGTTCTTCCGCCTAGGACCAGCAGGTGAAATCACGGACATTGGTCATAGTCTTTAACTGTACTAAATTATACATCAATAAGGAGTTTTTGGCGGGAACTGAAAGGAAATATTGTGCTGTGCAGTTTTATTTTCAAAAAATGTGTAAAATTACTCTAAAATGAACAATAGTTGTAGGATATTGATAGTTTTTGAGTAGTAATTATGTGTTTTGTGAGAAATGTGAACTGTATAGTCAAATGCGGCCTTTTGAGTTGTCACAAGAACTCCGTTGAATGGCACCAGCTGATAACCTACAGTTCAGCTGTGCTACACATAGGTTTAAGAAAATGAAGAAACTATATTGTAAACTAAGATCTGGCTTAAAGGCCTAGCTGCCAAGCCATAAATCTAAATAAAAAATACCTCAATAAATTGGTGCATGAATCGTGACGCAACATCTTACATGCGTAAGTGTAACAGCGCCCTTGTAAAGGTCGGTACTAGACACATCATATTAGTTGCTGGCTCTACACTTATTTAAATCCCGATATTTGTTGGTTATATTTAGATCGTAACGTCTGAAACATCGTTATTACACTACCCACTGACATTTGCCTTCGATTATTTAAACAATATATCTTATCCATACTAATATTACAAAGAGGAAAATCTTGTAGTTTTGTATGTTTATAACGAAGAAACTTAAAGACTACTGGGCCGATTTCAAAAATTCTTTCACCGTTCGAATGCTTTTTTTTTTTGAGGCGAGGGAAAATGCTTAACCGATTTACGCACAAACTGGGTCGTTGCTAGGGGAACGACACGCGTCGGTCGGGGGCGATAACTCTGCAGCAATAGTATGCTCTTGGCAGTGCTCCGTCCGCGATGGACGTCACGGAATAGTGTGGAAGACTCCGAGCGTTGCTGCACGAGCGAGCAACCCCAATACCCACTAAAAACCCCCTCCTCCCTGTCGACCCTGCGCTTTTGTTTGTGTTGGAAAGGCTGAGATTTAGAACATAGTTACGCCCAGCCGATCCAGCGCAATAAAGTGCCTGGAGTGTGCCCTGGGAGAACACACCCCCCTTCGTTGTGCGGGGGTAGAAGGTCCTTTGCTCTCCTAGCAAGCTAAAGGCCCCCCGCGGTAAACGGAACCTAACTCAGGGAGGGAAGTAATGCGCGTACCTGCCTCTCCGGGTGCCAGCTGAAGGCCGGCGACCTCGAGAAGACGCATTAGCACGCGCTGCAGGACTACCGTTCGAATGCTACATTATCCCTGATTAATATAGGCTATATAAAAAATAGGGATCTCTACTAAAATTTCAATAATATAACCCATCAATCTAAACTGGTATCAACACGTGATAATTGTAAAGCGGATGATAGACATACGAGCAAGTGTGCGTACTTATGGCTCGACGACTTTCATCGCTTCTAAAAGTGCGCTTACTTACAACTGTACTTACACACACTACTGGCGTGAATGCTTATGTTTTCGTATTATTTTTTTTATTGCAGGAGATCAGCAAACAGGCAGACGGCCCACTTGATGGAAAGCGGTTACCATCGCCTATGGACATTTGCAACACGAAAGTTGCTACAAATGCGCTGCTGCTCTCTTAAGGGAGACTGGAACCTGGTCACTAATGCCGAAATACAACTCAAGGTTGTTACGACGACATACTTTAGAGCAGGGTTGGTAGCCATCCAGTCGGGCAAATGCCCTACCACCTGGCTGTCGTATTTGTGTTTTGTGTGTTGTATGTATTAGTAAATTAAATTTAAGCATACGGCCACGAGATGTTACAGGGCAAGGGTCCAGTTTAACCAAAATGGACGCTACACCATAAAAATACTTTAGAACTTTCTTTGTAGCCTCTTCATCGTTACTGGTCATAAATGAAGACTCCAGGGAAAAGGGCGAACTTATCACTTTTTTACAAGCTTTTATTTAACTTGCAATGGACGTAGGTATGTATGTAAATTCGGGTGGAATCATCATTTGACCAACTTTCCGGTTTCCGATTGCGCTGAAATTTTGCACGCATATGTATATCACGTGACAATGCAATAATATGGTACCATGGAGCTGATCTGATGATAAAGTCGGAAGGTGGCCATAGGAACTCCTGTACTAAACAAGATAGACCCGTCGTGTTTGGGCTCGTTTTACTTGTCTTGGCTAGCACTCTGCGGCTACATGATATCCAGGATCTCAAAAGCTTGTATATAAAAACCTTTTTAAAAAGCTTATTCGAAACTAATCTGTGAATGCGATTTTGGAGGGAATTTCCGGTACTATACGATAATAAACCGAACAGAGTAAAACACGAATTTATCTTACGAGTATTTGACTTTTAAAAAATCGCATGCAGGGAAAAAGTAGCATAACATCCTAAAAAATCCAGGGCAAAAAAACAGGTTTGACAATGACATATTATATCACTTTTCGTGTTAAATCTGACTTAAGACAGTTTTTAATTATTATTTTTTTGCTTGACACCTAATGAAACTATGTTTTAACGGTTTTAAACGCGGTGATTTATTTGATTTTTATTATTCCGACGTTTCGGCCACTATTCAGTGGCCGTGATCACTGCAGACAAAGATGTCAAGTGTCACAATGAGTATTCTTAAAGTTTTATTTAGCCTACCGCCGACTTGTTCATTTTAATTATTTAGTTATAATTGGACCTACTTATGCAAAATGGAACCAACCCACATACTGACAGTTTTGAGAAAAGGCCGTTTTTATTAAAATTTTGCATACAAAAAAATATGTCTATATTTTGAAAAGAAAATTAGAATATTGTATATTACTAGCGGCCCCGGCAGACGTTGTCCTGCCTTTAAAATATAAAATTCTAGAACCCGATCCCAGAGCCACCTACCGGTTCTAATTGCGAATCTAAACCATCCGGGTACCCACTCAAACACACAAAAACAAAATCACCAAAATCGCTCCAGGTGATTAGGAGGATTCCAGAACTCGATCTCAGTGCCACCTACCGGTTCTAATTATGAATCTAAAAGAGTAATATATTTTTTTTTAATTCTAAGTCATGACAAAATAAGATTAAACATCTTGCCAAAAAATTTAAGTTTATAATTAACAAATAAAAAATAGGGGTTGATCGTAGAGGGGGGAAAATTTAGGGTTGTATGTATTTTTGTATGTTGTATCATAAAAAAATAGAAATTAAAAATTTTGTCTAAAAAATAAAAATAAAAATTTAGGGGTGGACTACCCCTAACATTTAGGGGGATCAAAAATAGATGTTAGCCGATTCTCATAGATACCGGATAAGCACAAAAAATTTCATCAAAATCGGTCAAGCCGTTTCGGAGGAGTATGGCAACGAAAACTGTGACACGAGAATTTTATATATTAGATATTTTGTCGTATATATTCAAGTACAATTTTAATGTAAATAATTTCAAATTACATAGTAATCAAACAAACATACATACATACATACATACATAACTTCACGCCAGTTCCCTTGCGGGGTAGGCACGAACAACAGAGCGCCATTTAGGCCCATTCTTACACACCTCACTTGCTTCTTTGACATTCATAACTCTTGTCATGCACACTCGTCTGTTCTTAAGGCTCCTGACATCACCCTCCGCTATTACACGATCAATTTGGTCATGGAAGGTGTGTCGTGGCCTTCCACGACTTCTACATCCATCCACTTTTGCATTGTATATCTGTTTAGTCATTCTTTCATCATGCAGTGCTCGCATCTCAACCGCGTTTACTCTACTTTCATGCTCTCTCTTCCATACCCAACTCTCGCTTCCATACATGAGCGTAGGTACCAGCACCGCGTTGTGTATGGCGAGCTGGGCCTTCTGGCTGAGGTTCTTAGCACCTAGAAGATTACCTAACGCTCCATTCAAACTATTCCCCAAATTTACTCTTCTTTCTATATCAGCGGTATACCTTCCATCCCTGCTAAAAGCACATCCAAGATATACAAACTCATTCACTTGCTCCAGCATAACATCATCGACCATTATCCTTGCATTCGTTCTGGTTTCTTCTCTTTCAAACACCATAACCTTTGTTTTCTTCGCATTCAAATGTAAGCCTCTCGCCTGACAGTCATCTTTCATCATTGTGACTAGTGTTTGCAGTTGTGATGGCGATTCGGCTAAAAGCACGGCATCATCCGCATAAAGCAAGGTGCTTACAACTAGATCACTCATTCGCACCCCAACATCCATCAATCTTATTCTCTCGATCTCTTCCAACGTGATCTCGGATGCTGACTCCTCGGAGTCAGTCACAGACTCAGTCGTGGTGCCAGCATCCGGGATATCATCATACATTTCTCTAAAATATTCACTCCATCGCGCTAACACCTCTTGTGGGTTAGCAAGAACGTCCCCTGCTTTAGATTTTATTCTTTCCATTCTGGAAGCTGACGAACAACCCCGAGACTTCTTAACCTCTCTCCAAAAGAGTTTGGTATTCGCCTTGAAGTTCTCCGTCAGCTTCTCTTCTTCTTTCAATTTTATACTTTCGCGCTTCTCTTTCACTAAAGCTTTGGTTTCGTTCTTGCAGAGGCGATAAAAAATTTTCTTCATCTCTTTCATACTGTCATTCTGTTGCAAAGAAGCAACATAATCCAGCCAGGCTTTTCTCTTTCTCTCTACGCTGGATTTAACATCCGCGTCCCACCATTCATCACCTTTCGTTGTTATGTGCCTCTTTGCGCATCCACATGCTTCTTTTGCGCTTTCCACTATACTTTCTTTCATACTATCCCAGTCATTATCCACATCTAAGTCGGAGAAGTCCGCTTTTGCAAGCCTTTCTTCGACTAGGCGCGCATACATACTCCTTACACTAACATCTTCCAATTTTTCACACTTTATTCTTTCAAGCTCCCCGAAATTGGTACGCACTCGCCAGTGTCTCCACTTCCTGAAAAGGCCCACAAACCGGCTTATCACCAGGTAGTGGTCCGTTTCAAGAGTGGGGCCTCTGTAGGCTCTTGTATCCATTATTGTGTTTCGGAGGCGACTATCTATTAAAATCAGATCAATCATACTTTTCTGATCATTCATTCCCCATGTATACGTGTGAATATCCTTATGATGGAATAAAGTGTTCGACACAAGCAAGTTTCTTTCCATGCATACGTCTATGATTGGCCTACCAGCATCGTTCACTCTCTTGTCACCATAGGGTCCAAGCACAGCCTCAAGGCCGTCTCGTTTGGTGCCCACCCAGCCATTAAGATCACCACACATAATTATTCTTTCATTCCCTTCAGCCAGATCCAGAATTTCTCTCACAGACTCCCAAAACTTCTCGAGTTCTTGGGGATCCGCTGAGCTTACGGGAGCATAAGCTGCGACCAGAAAAACTCGCGTAATCCCCAGTTTTAGACGGACCCAGAGAAGTCTCGGGTTCACCAGACAATAGTCTTTTACTCCAGACACAAAGCGGGTTGAGAGTACGACGCCTACCCCCCCACTTGCACGCTCGTCCAGGTCCACGCCGGACCACAGAGCAAGCATGCCACCGGGGAGGTCATCGATGTCGCACCCCTTCCGCTTTGTCTCTGTCAGACATAAGGCATCCAGGCTTCTCTCATTCATTATATCAATCATTTCGTCCATCTTATCTTTCATTCCACCTCTCACATTCCACGTGCCTATACGGCACTCTGCTCCTCTCGACCCGCCAGGTTTGGCGCTGCGTGAAGGGTGGCGGCCCCCTTCGCCGCATGCGCGAGAGTTCACACCGACGGGGGCGCATCGGTGAGCGTCGCCTGCGGGGGACGCCCTATTGTGCACTGCACGTCTGTGAACTCGGGTCAGAATTGTGGCCCATGACAAAAATTCATTTACATAGCACCTAGCTCCAACCTCTTATACTAAATTTTGTATAACGTTTTTATTTTTTATTTTGCCATGCTTGTAAGGAATTTGTGGAGACATATTGCAGCATAACATTTTAGCACGTCATGTCATTATTATAACTATAATATTATTTTTCTTTCCTTTTATTGTCTTGGTCTTATTGAGTATGCATTGTTTGCTACAACTCCATTAATTCTTCAAAAAGTGATTCTGTAACATACTTCTGTACAATACTTATTAAAATAAAGAATTGGCTTGAAGAGAAGAAGCGGCGCAAGAAACTCTTCAGTAAACATAGGTTTACTGAAGAGTTACTTTTCTTATCCGTACAGGAACGGAGAAAGAATACAATTTCCTGCGGTCTGGCGGCCTGTCGTAAGAGGCGACTAAACAACCCACAGCCAGGTGGTAGGGTATTTGCTCGACTGGATGGCGACCACCCCTGGTCTAGAGTATGCCGCCATAACAACCTTGTGTTGTGTTCCGGCATTAGTGACCAGGTTCCAGTCTCCTTTAAGAGAGCAGCGCATTTGTAGCACCTTTGGTGTTGCAAATGTCCATAGGCGATGGTAACCGCTTTCTATCAAGTGGGCCGTGTGCCTGTCTGCTGAACTCCTGCAATAAAAATAAAAATAAAGGTTGATTATGTATACAAGTCTCAAAAACTTAAGAAAATATTATGCTTGAAACCTTTTTGATTTTTAAGTTATTGAACTTATATTTTTGTTTTATTATGAAACTAATGGGTTTCCGAAGCACAAGGTTCCAAGTTTTAAAATGTGATATTTCAAAATCAATGTTGCTTGACAAGTTCGTCTTCTTCCCTAGGGTCTTCATATTATTACAATTTGGGCCACCTGCATACCTATAGACAAAGCACATTTACTATCTGTCGGTGTTTGAGCTAACAAAATTGAAACTATTTATGACTATCTTCTTTTGTTTGCTTTGTGTTTAAAATTTGTAATTAACCATACAATCCATTGTGTATTGTCATCTTTTATGGCAATCATTAGACAGGTGTGTCGAACTGATTCTAAGAAATCAGATCTACGCGGGCTGGCAACCGTATTGTATTGGTGCAGTATAAAGCAATGGCCCAATGGAGAGATCGGCAGTCAAAGCGATAACACAAGCGAGGCAAGACGTGTGTACATTTAGTGACGGACTTTGCGCATGTTATTGAATTGTGCATTACGTTTGTACTAGTTGTGTTCATTTATATTTGTAACTGTGTTATACGTGTTTGTATAGTTCTAATAAATTCTATAGTAATTCTAACAGCATTTTAATTCGAGTCCCATAACTCGTAACAATATGTAAGTATAAATATATAAATACTCACACCTGTAATGACGCATGTATTTGGCAAGATATAATTTGTGGCCACGGTATTTGCACAAATATGAGTTGTCTCTCATCGCAGCCCTACGAGGGCGAATGACTCAAGCATTCGGCTATAATTAACCAGTAAACACTCGCCATACGCCATATGCTTTAATAAGTTTGTTGCTAGATACAAAAAATATTAATTCCGGGAAAATAAACTAGGCTAGGAGTTTCCTAATTGTAAGCTGCGACGCTTCTGGGTCTCAAGCCGTTCTCGTACCAAGTTGTTTCATTTACCAAAATCCTAAAATTACTACAATAATCACAAAATAAAAACCCTGATTTGTCAGTTATTATTATTATATTATTTAGGTTTATGGCTTGGCAGCTAGGCCTTTAAGCCAGATCTTAGATTACAATATAGTTTCTTCATTTTCTTAAACCTATGTGTAGCACAGCTGAACTGTAGGTTATCAGCTGGTGCCATTCAACAGAGTTCTTATGTCAACTCAAAAGGCCACATTTGACTATACAGTTCATATTTCTCACAAAACACATAATTACTACTCAAAAACTATTAATATCCTACAACTATTGTTCATTTTAGAGTAATTTTACACATTTTTAGAAAATAAAACTGCACAGCAAGGAGATGTCTTCCAGTTCCCGCCAAAAACTCCGATTTGACAGTTCTCGTTGCAACATATTTAAAGATTGAAACCTCCAAATCGTTAACCGAATTAACCGATTATCACGAGAAATCGATTCAAAATTATACGACTCTGTAATCGTTTGATTAATTGTAAGTTATTTAATTTTGTGTCACAGGAACAGCTCACAAAATCTATATGGATCGCGAAAGTTTTGTCATACGTCGCCTTTCACGTACCGCATGTATTTATTTTATCTATTGAAAATTGTATGATTTCACCTGTATAATATATATTTATTCAATCGTTTTTGTTTACAATGCACATATGAATCGATTTGAGTTAATAAACTGCAACAACTCTTTTGGTAGCAACACTAAAATTAAAAATAAGACACCAAGAACGTAACTGTTTTTGGGACTTAGTCATAGATTAATACGACATAACGGAATTAATAAAAATAAAAAAATTATTTAATTGTTTGCAGGAAAATAATTATTGAAATATGTTATACAACATTATATAATGCAACAGTAAAAAAATATTTGTACTTTTTTTTTATTGTCGCAGTTCAGCAGACTGGCAGACGGCCCACTGGATGGAAAGCGGTTACTATCGCCTATGGACATTCGCAACACCAAGGTGCTACAAATGCGCTGTTGCTCTTTTAAGGGATATTGGAACCTGGTCACTAATGCCGGAACACAACTCAAAGTTGTTAAGGCGGCATGCTCTAGACCAGGAGAGGTAGCCATCCAGTCGGGCAAATGCCTTACCACCTGGCTGTGGGTTGTTTAGTCGCCTCTTACGACAGGCCGCAGGAAATTGTATTCTTTCTCCGTTCCTGCACGGATAAAATTATCGACTAAGGACGCGTTCCTTTAGTATCTCAGGTCCAAAATGCTCCGTCTGCCGTTCTACAAGGCGACCACAGCGCATTAATTCTCTCTATTTCTTGACATTGAAAAAGGCGCGATTTTCAAATCAACCACTAGAGTTTTTGGCGGGAACTGGAAGGAGATGTGCTGTGCATTTTCTCTAAAAATGTGTAAAATTACTCTAAAATGAACAATAGTTGTAGGATATTAATAGTTTTTGAGTAGTAATTATGTCTTTAGTGAGAAATATGAACTGTATAGTCAAATGTGGCCTTTTGAGTTGTCATAAGAACTCCGTTGATTAGCACCAGCTGATAACCTAGAGTTCAACTGTGCTACATATAGGCTTAAGGAAATGAAGCAACTACATTGTAATCTAAGATCTGGCTTAAAGGCCTAGCTGCCAAGCCGTAAACCTAAATTTAAAAAAATCAAATCAACCAATGACATTTGTGTATTTCGTCATTTATGACATCAACGCCCCATAACCCGTTCCACTAGGGTTGATGATTGTAACGTCCGCAAGCAAGTGGAACGAGTAAAATCGTTGTGAGTCCGTTCTGGAACGTGACCTAAATGAATTAATTGTTATTGGCTGTCAGTTTTCTTGATTTCATTTAAAGTTACGTTCTATAGACATTCTTAAGTGTCAAATCGGGCTTTTTATTTTGTGATGATTATAGTTTACAATTATTAATAAATAAAACATTTCTCAATGTATGTATTGTATGTATATACCTTGATTTTCTTAAATTGTGTATTTAGATGATTAATATACTTACTGTATACAATTTTAGCTGTGGCTTAAGTAATCTAAGCGCCGACTTTTCAATCATCAGATAAAGTTATTAGTCGAATAAATTATAAATTCAAATGTGAAAGCATTCAACTGCTTTATTCATGCAACTGACATTGAAAAATTTTCAAAATTATATTTTATACTATAAATAACTTTTATCTAGTGATTGAATAATTGGCCCTAATACATTTAAGCATAATTAAATAGTGTAATAATTCATTGCAAAAATCCTATTTGTAATGTACGAAAATGATCTAAGGATAAGTAGTGTATACATGGCAACATAAAGTCACATGGGCTACGTTCTATTAGAGACTCACAACTACCACGTTCACGATCATGATTTTTCCCGTTCCTCGCCTTGTGGTACCGCTAACGGAGCATTTTGAGCGTTGTGAGCTACTAGTGGAACGCGATGATGGTAAATCGTTACGTTTATTTAGAGGTTTGCAGGTAATGCCGAATTTAGTTTTGGTCGGTGACCCATTTTTAGAGCGCGAAAGTTGTTTTTGAATGATACAGGAAGCTGTGCTTCTTGAATTACAACATTCACAACTTTTGCTAATACAATTTTGAATCGAAATTTATGTTGAAATAACACATGCACACACGTATGTGTAGTCATTAATGATATAATTAGCGCCTTTTCAATATTGTTACGAGTCGCGAGACTAGAATTAAAATGCCGTTAGAATTACTATAGAGTTTATTAGAACTATACAAAGACGTTTAACACAGGTACAAATATAACCGAACACAACAAGTCCAAACGTAATACAGAAGGTCGTAATTCCATAAAACGCGCAAAGTCCGTCACTAAGTTTCCCGATTGTAGTACACACGTCTTGCTTTGCTCGTGGTTATCGCTCGACTGCCTCGTCCCTCTGATCGAGCCATTGCTTTATACTACACAGATGCAATATTTCCGCCCGGCCGCGTGGACTGAATTTCCTAGAATCAGTTTGTACTTTAAATCCGTAACACCTGGCTAATGACTGCCATAAAAGATTACACTACAACAATGGGATGTTTTCTAATCACAAATTTTAAACACAAAGTAAACAAAGGAAGTCCAAATGCCGAAAGGTAATAAAATGTGATTTTACAGGTATGCAGGTGTGAATTTGTTTTTGTCGGCGTCCAGGTCGTAACAATATTATTCTTATGAATATCGTTGAATTAAACAGATTTTTAATTATCTGGACTAAACTGACAGCTGTGTTTGACCTTTCTCATGTTGTGAATAATGTTCCCAACCGTACTATAATATATAGTACCCTACTATATTTCAGCCAATTGTACTATATATTATAGAAATATAACATAGTACGAAATATTCTATACTTTCATCGCTAATTCAATTGTCGCGCTTTTTATTTAGATTCTTATGATCATTTTAAAAATAGAACTTTGCTGGCCAGACCAAAAAGTATTAATAACTGCAAATCCAAAATTCAATAATGAAATAAATCTTATATATATAAAAGAAAGTCGTGTTAGTTACACTATGTATAACTCAAGAACGGCTGTACCGATTTGGCTGAAATTTGGTGGGGAGATAGCTTAGAACCAGGAGACGGACATAGGATACTGTTCATCCCGTTGGAACCGGCGTGGCGCTGAGATCGGGTTCTAGAATCCTCCTAATCACCTGAAGCGATTTTGGTGATTTTGTTTTTGTGTGTTTGAGTGGATCCTCGGATGGTTTAAATCCACAATTGGAATCGGTAGGTTGCGTTGGGATCGGGTCTTCCGGGGACGCTAGTGAGATATAAAATAATGAATGATGTGTATTCGATTCCAGTAGGGAATACACATATTTATGAGCATCTGTCGCGTTTGTTCAATTTCGTTTCATTGGGAGTTTTTGGGACTTTGCAATAATAAAGTCTTTTTATCCGTGCAGGAACGGAGAAAGAATATAATTTCCTGCGGCCAAGCGCCCTGTCGTAAGAGGCGACAAAACAACCCACAGCCAGGTGGTAGGGCATTTGCCCGACTGGATGGCTACCACCCCTGGTCTAAAGCATGTCGCCATAACAACCTTGAGTTGTGTTCCGGCATTAGTGACCAGGTTCCAGTCTCCCTTAAGAAAGCAGCAGCGCATTTGTAGCACCTTTGGCGTAGCAAACGTCCATAGGCGATGGTAACCACTTCCCATCAAGTGGGCCGCCTGCCTGTCTGCTGAACTCCTGCAATAAAAAAAAAATAAAAAAATAGGCATGGCCCCAGAAATATGGCGTGAATTGAAGGTGCTTAAGTAAACCCGGGCGTAAAGTTCAGTATTATGTTGAACCAGATTGCATTCAGTTGGCATGAACAAACAATCGGATTGCAAGTGACGCACGATTAAGGAGGCCCACCGCATGTTGGTGGAGCGGAGCGATTATCAATCTATATATTAATACGTGAAGCAAAAACTTTATATCCCTTTTTAAGAAAATTGCGTGGACGGAGGAGTATGAAATTTCGCATACTTATAGTTTATATAGTGAAGAAGCGACGAATGCAATTCTTTTTTAATTTATGCATAAAAAATACATTAAATCTGTTGGGCGTGCGAGCGCAGGGGTCGCCCTAAATGAAACACCCCTTAGCAAGTTGACTGAATTTATTTATAGGAGCTACAACAGCAACAGGTGCGATCAGCACAACTGTATCAAACGGCACGTTTGAGTTTAACCGACACAACTTAGCACTAGCCCCGGACGTTACACTGAACGTAGATAGCACTAATTGTATCGCTTACATCGATCAATACGAGTGGCACTAATCACAATCACTGGTGGTTCACAATATCCACGTAGACACGCTGAGAGTCCGTTGGCTGTAGAGTCTTCCGAATGCTCCTTGATCTTCCTGATCTTCTTGGTCTTCCTTATGTGTGTATATATCCGACCGAACGAGAGATGAGCCGAAGGCTCGCCCCGTGCTTACTAAGGTACTACAAAAATGCAGACGCTTAGCAGCTAACGGAGCGAGCTACATATCCGCGCTAAGCGGGGCGTACGGGATTTCCGGGGGAGATGTCAGGGGGGTGATTCCCTCCGCAACAAAATCAATAAAAAAACAACACACACTACCATGTACTCTTTTGTTTATTGTTAAAGTCAAATTAACAGCCTTGGCGAAATCTGTGATTACAGAAGTATTATAGTCTTTGACATTAATTATTATGGTCGAATTTCGACCACGGACGACCACTAGTCAATTTAAACAAGCCTTCAAAGATGCAGTCTCGATTTTTAGGATAATTTACAAACTCATTATTTCTACCCGTCCGCATACTTATAAGGGTACAGGAATTTTTTGGCATCCCATCCCATCCCATTAATAAACTTTGTTTAATTATTTATTTATTTAATTATGGAAAAACTACAAATATTACACATGAATAAACATTGGAAATTGATACAGAAAGCCAATTCTAGGTTTTCGCGAATAAAATCTTGATTAAGCAACACGCAGGTCCATCTACAGTACATTTTAAGAACATTACATTACTAGTCA
Source organism: Dendrolimus kikuchii (assembly GCA_019925095.2). Classification (NCBI taxonomy): domain Eukaryota; kingdom Metazoa; phylum Arthropoda; class Insecta; order Lepidoptera; family Lasiocampidae; genus Dendrolimus; species Dendrolimus kikuchii. The sequence continues at coordinate 21,684,143 of CM034399.1, read as the reverse complement.
TTAAAAAAATGATGTGTTAAACACCACTTGGCTCCCGAAATACTGATGCCAAATGGATCAACATTATGCTGCGTACTTATATTATATATTAGCTTCTACCCGCGACTTCGGCGGCGTGGAATAGTTAAAAAAAGTAAGTTAAAAACACTCCAATTTTGAAACATTCTTCATTGGTGCTCCGCTCCTATTTTTTTAGCATAATGATATATAGCCTGTAGTCTTCCTCGATAAATGGGCTATCTAATACAGAAATAATTTTTCAAATCAGACCAGTAGTTCTTGAGATTAGCGCGTTCAATCAAACAAACAAACTCTTCAGCTTTATTTATTTATTTGGACAACACAACAGATAACAATCAGTAATTTATTTATATAATATAGTTTGTAAATTATTACATCTAGATTGAAATCCAAGAGTGCTGACACGTCAATGTTAAAATTATATTTTCGCAAACAAAATTATGTGAATTATGTCAGTAATGATTCAATAATTGCTTAAATCTAGGACATTAGTTTTAGTGATACATTATAAGGTAATAGATTAAGAAAAATAGAACATTAAACAAATTACTAAACAAGTGAAGAGGTGTGATCTTTCAGCATAGAAATTATCATTTTTTTAAAAGCTAAAGCTTTTGCATTAAATATATCTAATTTATTGTTTTTTGTAGAGAGTTCGTTGTAGACACGACACATTCTTATCAACAGATTATAGTATGATGTGTTGTTTTAACAAACTTTCAAGATGAATGTTTTGTTATGTACACGTTTATTATGTTTCGTGTTAAGGGTCAAGATACTTAATAAATAAGACGAATCCAATTTACCATGCAGTAATTTATGCTAATAGACGAGGTCATGTTGTGTGCGACGAACATGTAAAGGAGTGACTTTAAATTTTGCGAGTCGTTCAGTGTAGCTTGTTAGACTGCGCCCAAGACCACTTTTATAACTTAATGGATATCTATATAGATCACAGATAGAGCGCAAGATGGCACTTTATATATTAGTATAAGATAAAGTTGCATTCTCAAACTAGGAACGTATTTTGCCTATAGTTGATAGAACTAAAACGTATATTTATTGGCAAATTGATACGTACAGACTAGTGGGAATAAGCGGCTGTTTTACCGAAAAGCGATTTTCCGCTTCGCTTTTGAACTGGATCTACACCGTAAGGCGTTAGTCACACGTTCAGGTCATGTCGATCGACAGAATTAGTGACAGCCCATTTAGCGCCCGCCGACATAATTACATGCCATTATTTTTTGCTTCAACATTGTTTCATAAGAGCTCTAACGTAAATCTCGGACAAAACAATATCGAGGTATCTCGTCCTTAATAAGTTCAGTCTTTCACGAGAACTTGAATTGCAAACAATCACATTTAAAACTCCAAATGTTTTTCAGAATCTTCCGCTTCGTGATTTAAAGTTGTATAATAATATATCTAATTAATATAACAACTATATTTATTTGTATATCTTGGATGTGCTTTTAGCAGGGATGGAAAGTACACCGCTGATATAGAAAGAAGAGTGAATTTGGGGAATAGTGTGAATGGAGCGTTAGGTAAACTTCTAGGCGCTAAGAACCTCAGCCAGAAGGCCCAGCTTGCCATACACAACGCGGTGCTGGTACCTACGCTCACGTATGGAAGCGAGAGTTGGGTATGGAAGAGAGAGCATGAAAGTAGAGTAAACGCGGTCGAGATGCGAGCACTGCGCAAAATCTGCGGAGTGACGCTCGCGGACCGCGTTCGTAATACCGAAGTAAGAAAAAGAGTTGGTCTGAAAGAGAGTGTCGGGGTGAAGGTAAGGAAATGCGTGATGAAAGAATGACTAAACAGATATACAATGCAAAAGTCGTGGAAGGCCACGACACACCTTCCATGATCAAATTGATCGTGTACTAGCAGAGGGTGATGTCAGAAGCCTTAGGAACAGACGAGCGTGCATGACAAGAGTTATGAATGTGAAAGAAGCAAGTGAGGTGTGTAAGAATAAGCCTAAATGGCGCTCTGTTGTTCGTGCCTACCCCGCAAGGGAACTGGCGTGAAGTATGTATGTACATAGCCTCTTATTCGTACTAGTCTGTACGTATCAATTTACCAATAAATACAACTTTTAGTTCTGCCAACTATAGGCAAAAAGCGTTCCTATTATTTAAATAATATAAGAAAGCAACGTTTACCAATTTGGGATCAGTATTTCGAGAACCAAAGTGTGTCTTCGCCATATTTGTTTTATGACTTGTTTTATGATGTACCGTATATTTTCGTGTTATTAAATCAACATGTACATACATACATACATAACTTCACGCCAGTTGCCTTGCGGGGTAGGCACGAACAACAGAGTGCCATTTAGGCTTATTCTTACACACCTCACTTGCCTCTTTGACATTCATAACTCTTGTCATGCAAGCTCGTCTGTTCTTAAGGCTCCTGACATCACCTTCTGCTAGTACACGATCAATTTGATCATGGAAGGTGTGTCGTGGCCTTCCACGACTTCTGCATCCATCCATCAACATGTAATTTGCGAAAACATGTAATTAGCCGTCTGATAACAGAGTCGACCTTACGATTAAGTTTTTGATATTTTGACAAGAGTTATGAATGTCAAAGAAGCAACTGAGGTGTGTAAGAATAAGCCTAAATGGCGCTCTGCTGTTCGTGCCTACCCCGCAAGGGAACTGGCGTGAAGTTATGTATGTATGTAAGTTTTTGATATATACTATTTATTTTTTAATGTCTAAAAAACAAAACAATATATACCGTATTACTTTGTTTTTTTTTCTTCTCCTTTATCCTCAAGCGAACGAGATATAGACGGCCTCTGTGGTTGAGCGGGCTAAGCCTTTGCCGGCGTAGCTCACTGCAACGCAAAGGCTCCGGGTTCGATTCCTGGTATAGTAAATTTCGGAAACGTATTTTCTCCGTTATTTACTATGCTCTGGGTGTCTGGGATCGGCCCCAGAGTAGTCCGTTGTATATTACCCATAACACAAGCGTAGCTTGCTTAATTTGGGGATATACAATATGTGTGTTTGTCTGCCGATTATTAATATGCCCGAGTAATTAAATAGAGAGTTGGTCTGAAAGAGAGTGTCGGGGTGAAGGTAAAGAAAGGAATGCTCCGGTGGTTCCGGCATGTGGAAAGAATGCATGATGAAAGAATGACTAAACAGATATACAATGCAAAAGTGGATGGATGCAGAAGTCGTGGAAGGCCACGACACACTTTCCATGATCAAATTGATCGTGTACTAGCAGAGGGTGATGTCAGGAGTCTTAAGAACAGACGAGCTTGCATGACAAGAGTTATGAATGTCAAAGAGGCAAGTGAGGTGTGTAAGAATAAGCCTAAATGGCACTCTGTTGTTCGTGCCTACCCCGCAAGGGAACTGGCGTGAAGTTATGTATGTATGTATGTAATTAAACTTATTTTCGTTTACTGTCGATTTCCTAAAAACATATTTCTTTCTTTCTTAAAACCGCTTCGAGGGTAACAGATAACAAAATTAGAATTTTCAAAGATAGAAAACTTGTGAATAGAATTTCCCGGATAAGTTTACTAATAAATCCATCAGTGGTAGACATTGATGCATTAGGTTCGTTAACACCTGCACAAAGCTCAGGTGTTTTGTCCGTTCATTGGTTAGCATGTTTAACTCGTAAACTAACCGGCATAACTATTTTGATAGTTTGTTATGCATTCGGAATATTTTGGCACATGCACTGGCTCGTTATATAAACTAACGTGTTAGATTAGTTTGGATGAGCAAAGCTACAGTTTTGTAAAATTCCTGCCAGGGCCTCGCGGAGTTGCGAGGCTACGAACCCGCCGTGCTGTGTTCTATGTGCTGCAACCTGAACCAAGCCAGAAGAGGGCGGATCACCAGGTTGGTGGATCTTCTGCTTTTCTAGTGCAAGGATCAGATTTATTGGTGGCAGTTGCTTCTTGTGTTTCGAAATTAAAACTCGATGTAATAATGGACTGTATGATTCTTATTAAATTATAAATATACATTTAATGAGTAGAACAGAGTATGCAAGAGAGTTGAGTACAATATATGAATGGCTGAATGGCTGAATTCATAGTCGTTCAGGGTTTTTTCAGCCTCCTATATCCCGCATTCCGTCCGACGCCTCGTTGCTAATCGCGCCAGCTATGGGCGTCGGCGGTATGCGGGGCGCGGAGTGTAGATGTGCTCCGGCGGGCGGGTCAGGGGGGTGCTCTCTGTCCGCAACAAGATTCATATCTCTACCAATACAGTCCATAACTATCGAATCGTATTATCCGTGGCTACGGCGCCGCATAGACAACGTATCATTGATATGCAAAAATTTATTTTTACAGGGCAGGGCAACGACTGCCGGAACTGCTATCTAATTAACATTTTTATTCTTTATATTAGATGATAAATTAAACCAGCAGATAGCGAAACACGATAATAATAAACTGCACTGGAAAGTACAAAATTGATTTAAAAGAATCCACTGACGTACATAACAACTTGTTCGATGAAATATATACCAATTTATCAAAGATCAATGAAAGCAAACACGGCGAAGATCGTGACGTAAATACAAGTAATCTGGTGTGGGCAACATTCCTATTGGGTTACTGGGATTGTCTAAACAAAAGTTTACAGCTTTATCGATGGTGCGTTTCCGGTTCCTTTCTGAATCGCTTTTTCTTATAATTCCATATACATACCGATTGTTTGGGGACCAATTATCGACTCTCCGGCTTCGGCGCTCGCACCGTGCGGACGTGTCCGCACTCTGTGACGTCATTCTGGCTCGCCCACCCGATATTCGGTTTTTTCGGTCGATCAAGTATCGCACACTATTAGTAGGCTGGTCAATATATACACACTAGGTATATACACACAAGGTTGCGTCATCGCAATTTTCATTGCGCTCTGACGCGGGGTTGTTTCCACCCCACACCCGCGTAGTTCGTTTGCGCGAACCCTCGTGGTAATTTTAATTGTTTACTCAATTTTAATTACCACTAGGTCAGCTAGGGGATACCTAACGGTGTTAACGAACCTAGCTGGGGCGTGACCCGGGCGCCCGCCGGTTCCCCTTCAGGGAAACGGCAAACCCGGACGGGCGTGGAACCACCGGCACAGGGGGAGTACCCTTGCCGACCCCAGGCATCTCCAAATCCGTCCTAGGTGACCTCCTCCTTTTTTCCTATCTTTTGTGGTTCTGCCTACCCACAAAACAGTTAGGGACCCCTTTGCACAATAAGATCGGCAAAGGGGCTACAAGCTTAGGGCTCACCATAGGGCGCACCCCCCTGCCTTCACCCGGCAGGGGGACTAGGTCTTCACAATTTACACATATCCCTCAGGCTGCTCCCGCCTGAGGGATGGCTACCCCAAAGGATTGGTGGGTTCAGACCCTCCGCTTGCTTGAGAGCCGCGACCCGACTCTCAAAACATGGTACTGCCAGGAGATGAAGGAATTTCTCCCCATGATGGAGATAATCCCTCCATCTCCGACAGCCACCGCGACCCCCGCGAAAGCCGCGTCTTCCGCGCCACCCCCCAAGGCCCCTAAGGCCGGATCGTCCAAGGCTCCTAAAGCCGCTGCCCCCGTGGCCCCTAAGGCCCCCGCGATTCCAATAGCCACTCAGGCTAAAACCCCAACGGCCACCTCGGCCACCCCTACCGCGGCCGCGCCCGCACCCACCCCCGCCCCCGCCATTACCGAATCTCCCACTGTCGCTTCAGCCGCGTCTGAAAGCGACATGGAGATCGACCCCTCCACCCAAACCGGTGACGATGATGACGGCTTCCAAGTCGTCACGAACCGGAAGGCCAAGAAGCGACTGCTTAACAGCTCGCCTCAAGGCCACGTTGACAAGGAGCCCAAACAGGCCAAAACCAAGGCCGACAGCCAGCCCCGCCGCGAACGACTACCGCCCCCTCTGATAATCAGAGATAAACATCTCTGGAGAGACGTACTCTCCTCTCTCCCCGCCCATAACATCGTGCTGAAAGAGGCACGTGACATCCAGCACGGCATTAAAGTCGTCCTTCAGACCCCGGCCGACCATCGCGCCCTTACCCGCATCTTAATTGACAGAAATGTCAATTACTACACTTACGCTCTCGAGGAAGAGAAGCGCCTCCGCGTTGTCGTACGCGGCCTGTCCCAGGAGCTTGAAACCTCCTACATCTTGGAGGACCTCCAAGCCCAAAACCTCCCTGTGCATGAGGTTCACCGCATGCACAAAGGTAACTCAGACCGGACACCATACAACATGGTGCTCGTTATCCTTGACCGTTCGGACCGAGGTAAGGCAATCTTCAACCTGAAGAGCGTCTGCGGTCTTACCAATCTCCGCTTCGAGCGGCCTTATAATAATCAGACCCCCCGGCAATGCCACCGCTGCCAGCTATATGGCCATTCGGCAAATCACTGCCACTCCCGCCCGAGATGCGTCAAGTGCCTCGGGGATCACGGGACCAGTGACTGCGCGCGAACTCGGGACTCCCCCGACCCTCCGGCCTGCATTCTCTGCGGACAAACCGGACACCCCGCTAACTACCGCGGGTGCCCGGCCGCCCCCAAATTCAAAAAGAACGCCAAGCGTTCTCCCCCAGCCCCCAAGGCCGCCCCCAAACGTCGGGCATTCGTGCCTGCACCTCTCCCGGCGTTCAACGCTTGGACAGGTTTTCCCGCCCTGCCTACCCAGGCCAGAGCCCCGATGCCCCTTATGAGGCCCCAACCCCAACCTCAACCCGCCACACTGCCGGCTCCCACAGGTGCTCCCTCCTCCATCTCGAGGGACCTCGCCCTGGTAACACAGTTTGCCAGGTCGCTGCCCTTCAACCTGGATGAGGTAACAACCTTAGCGAGGAAACTCGAAACCGCCACTACCTTAAAGGCTCGTCTGCGGCTCTTCATGGAGCACGGAACGCTGATGAAGATCCTTTATGACGACACTCCCTAATTTAACCTCCCAATGGCTACCACAAGTAGGGAAAAACCCCGCTCATTGACTTTGGCTACATATAACGCCAACGGACTTAGAAATCAGCGCGACTTGGTTCACGACTTCCTGGTCACCGATAACATAGACATTCTCTTAGTGCAAGAGACTTTCTTAAAGCCGAGTATTAGAGATCCCCGAATCGCTAATTACAACCTGATCAGGCACGATAGGTTAACCTCCCATGGCGGAGGGACACTTATCTACTACAAGCGGTCCTTGCACTGCATCCCCATCGATACCCCCCCTCTAGAGGAACTAGAAGTCTCCGCATGCAAACTATCGATGACAGGCCATCAGCCCATCATCATAGTTTCAGCATACTTAAAATGTCAGAAGCCCATCCTGGAAGACGATCTCAACGCCCTATTTAGTCTGGGTCCCGCGGTTATAATAGCCGGGGACCTAAACTGTAAACATCCCTCTTGGAATTGTCCAATTGAAAATCCCAAAGGAAGGGAGCTTCTCCGCCTCTCGGACAGGCTCCTCTTTGGCATTTTAGCCCCCTTGACCCCCACCAGATACCCTGACAGACCGGACGTACAACACCCGAGCGTTCTCGACATAGCGCTGCTGAAGGGAGTCTCCCTTCAGTTCCGCTCTATCGAAACACGGGATGACATTGACTCCGACCACTTGCCGGTCGTACTTCAGTTAGGCCCCCCGACTGACTCGACGCCACCGACGAAACCCATCATAGATTGGGCCAAAGTCCGGGACTTGCTCGCAACGACAAGCTCCCCGGACTTGGACCGGATCCCGGACCCGATTAACTCAGCCCAGGACAACGATGTTGCCATCGAAGCCCTCACCAGCCACCTCCAGAGCGTGGTACGGGAGTCCACTCGGCAGGTACCTCTCGAGGACCACCGACTGCCACTCCCGGACGACGTCAGAGATCTGATGAGGGACAAGAGGGCAGCATTCAGAGCCTACGGCAGCTTCCCCTCCCCAGATAATAAAGCCCAATACAGGGCACTCCAACGCCAGGTCAGACTCCGTGTCCAGGAGGTCAGGAACCAACGTTGGGACCGACTGCTGGAGGAGATCTCCCCAACTCACCAGGCTTACTGGCAGCTGGCGAGATCTCTGAAAGCAGAAACCCTCTCGAGCATGCCACCCCTCGAGAGACCCGATAACACCAAAGCGTTTGATGACGACGAAAAGGCAGAATGTCTCGCCGAAAGTCTCGAGCTCCAATGCTCCCCCAATATTGCCAATAACGACCCGTCTCACCTATCGGAGGTAGACGCCGAGGTCGAATATCGGTCCTCCCTCCCGGCCGAAACCACACTCGAACCGGTCACGGTTGAGGAAGTACAGGATTTCATCAAAGCCCTAAAGCCCCGCAAGGCCCCAGGCAATGATGGAATCAGCCATAAACTTTTAAAAATCCTCCCCGCCCAACTTATCTTAATTATGGTAAGCATCTTCAATGCCGCCATAAATAATTGCCAATTTCCAAAGACCTGGAAAGAAGCGGAAGTCATCGGTATCCGCAAACCAGGCAAACCGGCCTCAAAGCCCTCTAGTTACCGCCCCATCAGTCTACTCAGCTCGCTGGGTAAACTGTATGAGCGAGTCCTTCTCACAAGACTGAGAGATTTTGCCTTCAGCAATAATCTCATTCCCCCTGAGCAGTTTGGCTTTAGAGCTAGACACTCTTGTCCACAGCAAGTGCTCCGCATCACGGAGCACGTCCTCTCCCACTTTCAACGCGGCGGACAAAGATTCTGGCCGACAGGCGCAGTATTCTTCGACGTCGCCAAAGCCTTCGATAAGGTCTGGCACAACGGGCTGATATACAAGCTGTATCAACTCGGTGTGCCGGACCGACTCGTACTCATTCTACGGGACTTCCTCAAAGACCGTAGATTCAGATTCCGAGTGGAGGGCACTAGATCCTCCTCTCATTCCATCTCAGCGGGAGTCCCTCAGGGCTCCGCGCTCTCCCCCTTACTTTTCTCGCTGTACACCAGCGACATGCCACGGCACCCCCATACCGAGCTAGCCCTATATGCGGATGACACCGCCATATTCATTAGCGACCCCAGCAGATACAGAATCTGCAGTCACCTCAACGCCGCCATCAAGGAACTAGGCGACTGGTTCCGTAGATGGAGGATTGAAGTGAACCCCGAGAAGAGCGCAGCCATCATGTTCTCTCGTCGCTCTCTCTCACCCAATACTCGCCCCACCAACCAACTTATGCCCATCAAGCTATACGACGGAGTTATCCCCTGGGTTAACGAAGTCAAATATCTTGGTGTGACTCTCGATAAAGGCTTGTACTTCCACAAGCACACCAGAGCGGCCGGGAACAGAGCATACTGGATCCTAGGCCGACTCTATCCGTTGATATGCAAGAAGAGTAAGATGAGCCTTAGAAATAAGGTGACTCTATACAAAACTTGCATCCGCCCCATCATGACCTATGCGAGTGTGGTCTTCGGCCACGCCAGCGAAACAAACATCTGGAGACTGCAAAGAATCCAGAATCATTTTATGCGTGCTGCAGTCGACGCCCCGCGCTATATGCGGCTCGCCGACCTGCATCGCGATCTGGAGCTTCCCTCCATCAAAGATTATATAGTCACTCTATCGCGCAGATTCTTTGACCTCGCCCCCCATCACCCGAACCCTCTGGTGACGGAAACGGTCAACTATAAACCCACACCGAACGCTCCCATGAGAAATCGTCGCCCTCGCAATGTACTCATTGACGAGCCCGATAAAATCACCCGTCTCCTCGCAATCATGAACCCCCCGAGGCTCAGAACATCAGCCTGGCATAACAGACGCAGACAGAACAGACGCCGGAGAGCCCCCGGCTCGGATCCTCTTACACAAAGGTAAGACCCCACCAATCTCACACACTCAATACAGACACAAGTAGCCATACACGATTAGCATAGGCGTGTTGCTGGAGAGTTTCTTCCGCCGCTTCTTCTCCTCCAGCTATAACACGTTGCGAAGCGGTAGTAACGATAGACTAGGATCGGCTCCGCCGGCGGAGTCGATAATTGGTCCCCAAAAAACAATCATTTCAGCCTGTTGGCTTAGCTCTTTCAGCCTTTAACGGCTAATTCCCAATATAGAGTCAATCCCCCGCAGCGGTCGAGCCGAGGTCGAACCTCACAGGAGGTGCCTCCTCGAGCGTGCTGCTCCCGGGCCGAACGCCTCCGCTCCCACGGAGTCGTGAAGCCCCCAAAGTCCGGTATCGCTGAAACAGCCATCTGCGGCTATTCAGCTGGGTCCAGTTCCAAAAAAAAAAAAAATATTACTGCATTGTAACGCAATGTACATATTCGTGCCAAATTTCAGCTCAATCGGAAATCGGGAAGTTGGTCAAATTTAACTTGCAAGATTCCACCCGAACTTACATACATAATACATAGGTACCATCCATTGCAAGTTAAATAAAAGCTTGTAAAAATAATAACATTTTTTTTTTCATTGCAATTATTACTTTATTAATATTTATATAACAGTATATATTCGTTCAGTAAGCACATTATTATTTAATCTCAGTTTTCGACATTCTTAGTGTTCCAGTCGATATATTTTTGGAGAAATTCTCGATTCTTCTGTAGAGTGTCAATATCGGCTGTAGCTGAAGAGTCGATGCTGGTCTTCTTCTTGCGAAAGTCCTGGATGTGTGGCCTGATGAAGAGTTGCCAAGTTTTCTCTAATATCTCCAGGAGGCCCACTACCGAGAGGCCTAGCAGAAAACCCTGTTGAATGTTTATTTGGGAAATATACAATAATTCATATTCTTATTTTTTTTATTGCATAAATTCAGCAGACAAGCAGATGGCGCATCAGATGGTAAGCGGTTACAATCGCCTATGGGCATTTGCAACACCGAAGGTCCTACCAATGTGCTGCTGCTCTCTAAAGGGAGATTGGAACCTGGCCACTAATGCCGGAACACAACTTAAGGTTGTTATGGTGGTATACTCTAGACCAGGGGTGGTAGGTACCCTACCACCTGGCATTATAAAATACAGATATATTAATCAACTCTCCACTATAAAATAAAATAATGTCTACAGAATTTTCATTAACGCGAGTGAAGCTGCTTGAACATGCTAGTTTTATATGACATTTAAAAGAAACTGATAAACTATTCCTAGTCGCTCTAACAAAGGGAAGGCCCGAGCCCAGCAGTGGGATGGTTTTGGGCTTTTAATATTATTTTATCTTATACATATATGTAAACAGATTTTGATGAAATTGTGTTTGTGTATTTGGGATGGTTAAGACTCACAGTTGGAACCGGTAGGTGGCGCTGGGATCAGGTTCTAATTTTTTAATTTTTCAGTATAGGACAATGTCTGCCGGGCTTCCTAGTTTATTATAAAACCAAAAATAAGATTAGTTGGTAAATTACTATTCTATCCGAAAAGCGTGAAGTTCAAATCTTAATACAGGAGGATCAGGGGGAGAGGAGGAGTATTTGCGGAGGGGGGAGTTGGTTTAGGAGAATTCTGGGAGATAAAGTTTATTATAAAAACATTAGTAAATTAGGTACTATTCATACCCAGAAAGCATGAAATTAAAATCTTAATACAGGAGGGGCAGGGGGAGGGAGGAGTATTTGGGGAGGGGGGAGCTGGTTTAGGGGAATTCCGAGAGATAAAGTTTATTATAAAAACAAAAATAAGATTAATTAGTAAATTAGGTACTATTCATACCCAGAAAACGTGAAGTTCAAATCTTAATACAAGAGGGGCAGGGGGAGATAAAGAATAATAAAAAATAAGTAAATTAATTACTATTCATACCACGAAAGCGTGAAGTTCAAATCTTAATATAGCCGCCAAGGAAACAAAAAATGTACAATGTTTTCATCAGAACCTACGACCGGCCATCGCTTGGCGGAGTGCCAGAGCTCGCATAGCCCATGGCATAGACATTTCATTTTCTATAACAGAATTTGTTTATTAAATAACTCGCGCTTTCCACGCGACCTCGCTTGCCTAAACTGTGGATATCTATCTATATATACTATAATAAATCTGTAAATGATTCAAATTTGTAAAATGCGTTTAAAATGTGAAAAATCAAGGTGGACCTAAAGAACACGTAGATAGTCGACGGGATCTGCAACAAAATCAGTATACTAAAACAAAACAACATGTAAGAAAGCTAAAATACGTAACCAGTAATATAGATAAGTAATATATAGATGCAAAAGAATGGCACTGAAACTATATATTGTTACAACTCCGATCCCGACAAACACAAAATCCACCTGCATATTTGAAACAACGTACATTTATTTAAATTATTTTATGGTCATCTTCTATTGTTTACTTATTGGCATACGGCCTATTTTTGTATTGTGATCATTAGCCAGGTGTTACGGATTCAAAGTACAAACTGATTCTAGGAAATTCAGTCCACGCGGCCGGGCGGACATATTGCATCTGTGCAGTATAAAGCAATGGCCCGATTAAGGGAGCAGGCAGTCGAGCGATAACCACCAGCGAAGCAAGACGTGTGTACTAAAACCGGGAAATTTTTAGTGACGGACTTTGCGTGTTTTATGGAATTACGACCTTCTTCATTACGTTTGGACTTGTTGTGTTCGGTTATATTTGTACCTTTGTTGTAGGCGTTTGTATAGTTCTAATAAACTCTATAGTAATTCTAACGGCATTTTAATTCGAGTCTCGCGACTCGTAACAATATTTTGATATGTACGCTATCAGTACCAGAAATACGCATAGCAAATAGATAATAAATAAATAGAAAACCCCGACTGGGATAGATAATAAGGTCCTTGTATTATATAAGGTACAGAAACTAAAATATCAAACTAACTAATATACCTTCCAGTCGTGGAAGGCCACGACACACCTTCCATGATCAAATTGATCGTGTACTAGCAGAAGGTGATGTCAGGAGCCTTAAGAACAAACGAGCGAGCATGACAAGAGTTATGAATGTCAAAGAAGCAAGTGAGGTGTGTAAGAATAAGCCTAAATGGCGCTCTGTTGTTCGTGCCTACCCCGCAAGGGAACTGGCGTGAAGTTATGTATGTAAACTAAAATATAGAAGCACAGAATCTACAGTCGACTCTCGTTAATTCAAACCTGCGATAATTCGAACCTCTCTATAATACAAAGTTATCATGAGTTCCCCAGAAAATCTCTTTATATTTCGAACTAAATCAATATATTGTTACAACCGACAAAGACCGATTCACAGCTGCAGTTTATTACCTTCCCGCATTTGGACTTCTTTTGTTTACTTATTTATTGGCATACGGACCATTGTCCTATTGTACTCGTTTATAGCCGTTTGTAGGCATAATTAACTAGGTGTGCGGATTAGGATTTCTAGGAAATTAAGTCGACGATACGGGCGGTCACACTTATATTTGTGGAGTGTAAAACGACGGCAGGATGGAGAAAGGAAGGTAGTCAAGCGACGATTACGATACGAGCAAGACGTGTGTACATTCGATAAGCTATATTGTGACGGACGGTTATTGCATCACGTTTGTACTGGTTGCGTCCAGTTATATTTGCACCTGTGTTATACGTGTTTGTATAGTTCTAATAAATTCTATAGTAATTCCAACGGCATTTTTAATTCGAGTCCCGCACTTGTAAAAATATTTTTAAGCACTTGTTAATTCGAACTCATCGGCGTCAAACACTCAACAATTTGTAAAGGATCAGATCCTCAGAGGTGTCAGTTAAGGAAGCAAGAGCCTCATTCGACACCTTACAAAGCTTCTGTCTACAAAACGAAAGTGATGAAAAAGCATTTCAGGCACTCTGTCTCTTTAAAAAAGTTATTGAGTAGTCTGGGCAGCAACAATGTTCTTTGACGCAAACCAATATAACAGCTTTCTTTATTAATTATGAATATGTACACTATGTACCTCTTAAGTTTTGTCATTTGTTGTCATTGTTAAAGAATAGAAGTCAATAAATATGTATGTAATACATAATTGATTATCAACAACAACAACAATATAACTTCACGTCAGTTCCGTTGCGGGGTAGGCACGGACAACAGAGCGCTATTCAGGCTTATTCTTACACACCTCACTTGCTTCTTTGACATTCATAACTCTTGTCATGCACGCTCGTCTGTTCTTAAGGCTGCTGACATCACCTTCTGCTAGTACACGATCAATTTGATCATGGAAGGTGTGTCCTGGCTTTTCACTTCTGCATCCATCCACTTTTGCATTGTATATCTGTTTAGTCATTCTTTCATCATGCATTCTTTCCACATGTCCGAACCACCGGAGCATTCCTTTCCTTACCTTCACCCCGACACTCTCTTTCAGAGAGTGACGAAGTGACGAGTGAATTGATTATCAACATTCAATAATTCAAAGTTTTGTTTCTATTCTCCCAAAAATTTCGAACCATTTGATATTTCAGACACTCGATAATTCTTCTTATTTCAAGAGTCCCTCGAGTTTCAAATTAACGTGAGTCGACTGTATAATTTAAAATCATGTCAGCAAAATTATTTGTCTACTCATATAAAAGTAACAGTTGCAAATTCTTAAGGGGAAAAATAAATAAAGATGTAACGAAAAATAAAATAATTAGAATCTGTCTTGGCCCATGACAGAGGAGCCTGGCGAAATTAAGGCCGGGACTCCACCATAGCGGTGTTTTTCAGCTCGGGTGAATCCACCGAAGCCATGCGGAAATGCGTAGTGTAGCAGAGATGTGTGCTGGCTAGCCTTGCGAGGGTGCAAGGCATTGAATGCTCAGTACGCACTCTGACACGAAAGGTAGACGATGTCGCTATTATTATAAAGAAATTATCTTCTTTTACTTGAAGAAGAAGAACTACAGTCCGAAGAAGCAGAATTGATAGCTTAGCACGCCGCGCACATCTCTCGTCTCCGCCGTGTGTCGTCCGCGCACAGCTCACATCTCTTGCTCTGAAAAAATAAAAATCTAGGACCTGATCTCAGCGCCACCTACCGGTTCTAATTACGAATCTAAACCATCCGGGAACCCACTCAAACACACGAAAACAAAATCACCAAAATCGCTCCGTGATTAGGAGGATTCTAGAACCCGATCTCAGCGCCACCTACCAGTTTCAACGGGATAAAAAGTATCCTATGTCCATCTCCTGGTTCTAAGCTACCTCCCCACCAATTTTCAGGCAAATCGGTACAGCCGTTCTTGAGTTATAAATAGTATAACTAACACGACTTTCTTTTATATATATATAGATTATTGTGGTGATATTTTTTTCTTGTTTGTGTTGAATATTGACCTCATGTAAATTAAATAGACATTTTATGTAATTTTTGTATAATTGTATTTTTTTTTGTAAGTAACTGTTCGAGCCAATTTTTAGTGGAAACTTGATTGATATATATATATTAATTTTGTGTTTTATATTTAAGAATATTAATTATTGTATGTTTCCCAAACAAATGAATTTATCCGTGCAGGAACGGAGAAAGAATACAATTTCCTGCGGCCGGGCGGCCTGCCGTAAGAGGCGACTTAACAACCCACAGCCAGGTGGTAGGGCATTTGCCCGACTAGATGGCTACCACCCCTGGTCTTAAGTATGCCGCTATAACAACCTTGAGTTGTGTTCCGGCATTAGTAACCAGGTTCCAGTCTCCCTTAAGAGAGCAGCAGCGCATTTGTAGCACCTCTGGTGTTGCACATGTCCATAGGCGATGGTAACCGCTTTCCATCAAGTGGGCCATCTGCCTGTATGCTGAACTCCTGCAATAAAAAAATAAAAAAACAAATTATGTCTGTACTCACAATACTCCCTCCAAGGTCTGATAGAAACAGATTCCAATCATAATTATACCTCTCTTCATATACTGACACCATCATGCTGTTAAAATATAAGTTCAACTGAAAAGAAAAATGACTTATATGACAGCATATTATAAGTAATTGTCCCACTACTGTGCTTAGGCCTCCCAATTTCTTAGAGGAGCAGTGACAGTATACGCGACACGCTTGTCCAAGGCGGCTTGGCGGGTTCGACACATCGGTTATCTTAATGTGCAGGTTTTATCACGATGTTTTCCTACGCCTTCAGCACTTATTAATTTCACAATACTATTGTACAGCAACTAGGGGGCCTAAAGCAGCCGCTTTTGGAGAATCGCGTAGTGAAAGTGACATGTGTCTGAATTGGATTGATATTATATGGACAACATAGCATAGAGTTCCACTTTATTCTGATATTTGTCATATTCATGATAAAAATCTGTGAAAGTGGCCGGTTTAGGCCCCCATCTCGTATGAAAGAAAACATCTATCGAATTTCATCACGTGTCACCTCGACAGAATGCAAAGTAAGTATTGTTAATGGGGTATGTATACAGCAAAACACTTAGAACTATTTAATTGACTTCCGAACGAAGAATGCAGATCTAAAGTACAACTAATTATAAGTTATGATTCCGGTACGATAATTAGCCACCCCGGAGACCTACGCCATGCGTATCAGACCAAAGTTGATGTGAGAATGATCTCATCACTACGCCCGCTCGCTTTTATATCCGATTAGTAAACACAACTACCCGCAAATATTACATTAGTACAACAATAGGCGGAACTAGGTACTAATGTTGTTAACAGTATGTAAATAGGAAGTTAGACGAAAGTAAACAACATTTCAAACCTGTGTCTGCAAAGCCCCAGCATTGGACAACCATTTCTTATCAGCAGGGTCCCAAGTATACGAGCTTTGCCTATCCGCCACATACGCGTTGTAGAGCAATGACCTGCAGAACCTAGGGCAGATTTCGCAGTCGTGCTGGGCATACAGTCTGGGTCAAAAAAGATATCAATTAAAACCACTGGTTGTTATTACAATTCGCCATTTCCTACTGTTAATTAATAAGAATTTTAACAAATGACAAAAACTGGCAAGTAGAAACAGACTTCAAGAGAGACTAATAAAACAAAAAATTACTATACTTTGTAAATGTGTTGTTTTTTATTTTTCACTTGCACCCAATAAATATATATATATATATATATATATATATATATATATATATATATATATATATATATATACATAGCTGGGCATTAACTCGTTAATCCGTTAACCATTAATTAACGAAGTTAACATTTCGAGCAACAGATTAACTTTTAAGTTAACTTAAAAATTTGTAAACGGACTCGTTAATTTCCGTTAAATTTCCTACAGTCCATTAATCGTTAATCCATCACAATCATAATCTGTTTATTAAATATAATACTGCTATACCCTCAAGCGCTGCAGTTGAACGTCTTTTCTCCACGGGCAAGTATATACTACAGCTGAAACGAGCCTCACTTTCAGACGAGAACTTCAACATATTATTGTTCATGAAGGGGAATATTCATATTATGCCAGATGACTAAATGGACAGATAAATTGGACGGGTTAGTATCGTTTCGTCTAAGATATAAGTGGTCATGTAGCAATTCGTCTAAATAGCAATTGGTCATTATATAAGTATCAAATCGTCTTAAAATTAGTTCGTCTAATTAGTGATTCGTCCAGAACGCAACTAGTCTATCTTAGTAAAATAAATTCTAAACCTTAATCCAAGTGAATGAAAAAAATTGTTTGTCATCCGGGAACCCACTCATCCCTACTCCGTGATGTTTGCTGGATGAGAGGTGATAACGATAGACATCTAGTGGGGATAACTGATCGATTGATAGTTAAAAAAAAACCCGATGGAAAAATAGCGGTTGATAGTAGAGAGGTGGAAAATTAAGAGTAATATATTTTTTTTTATTCTAAGTCATTACAAAATAAGATTAAAAATGTTGTCAAAAAATTAAAGTTTATAATATAAATTAAATTAACAAATAAAAAATAGGGGTTGGTCGTAAAGGGGTGAAAATGTATATATTTTTATTATATATATTTTTAATGCTGTATCCTAAAAAAAATAAAAATTATCTAAAAATTTTAAAAAAAATATTTGGGGGTGGACTACCTTTAACATTTAGGGGGATAAAAAATAGATGTCCGATTCTCAGACCTACCCAATATGCCCACAAAATTTCATGAGAATCGGTCAAGCCGTTGCGGAGGAGTATGGTAACTAACACTGTGGCACGAGAATTTTATATATTAGATATATATATATATATATATATATATATATATATATATATATATATATATATATATCTTATAATGATTTCAAAAAAAAACTTTTATGATTGATAACAAATGTCACTTATGGGCATTGCAGTATTTGAAATAGCAGACAGACATTTGAATTTTATTTGTTGGTATAGAAACAAAATCTACTAACTTCAGATAAGCAGATATCAAATTTCGCATAGAAGTGTAGTTGTCACATCTAGACACATCACAATCCATCCAGGGTCCTGAACATCCTACTTGTTCGATTACTTTCTTCCACACATACTCTTCTGTGCACTAAATCAAATCAGTTAATTGCTTAAAAACATACTCAGTAAAGTAAAAAATAAACTGTAATGAAATAAAAAATAAACATAACTACCTTAAAAATTGATCAATCACCATCTTATACATATATAATAACAGCCCATAAATGTCCCACTGCTGGGCTCAAGCCTCCCACCATAGGGGAACGGACAGTATACCCGCCACGCTTGTCCAAGGGCAGGTTTGACACATTGGTTATCTCGATGTGCAGGTTGCGTCACGATGTTTTCTTTCACCGTTGTTAGCACGTGGTAATTAGGTCAGAAAACTGCCTGCATGCGTTCCGGTCAGGATCGAACACGCGCCCTTTGACTTTGGGACGCGTGCGCTTGCCATTACGCTACCACGACTTATCTTATTCATATAACAACGATTGTGGAGGTTCTAAACCTCTACTATTAAAAATTTATTTAAAACCTATAAAACATTATTCACTAGCTGTTACCTGCTGAACCCTAATTCTAAAAGTAGCCTAAGTTACGCCTTGTAACATCAGCTAACTACAAGTGAAAGTCCCGTCAAAATCGGTCCAGCCGTTTCTAAGATTAGCCGGAACAAACAAATAGACAGACAAAAAAAAATTAAATTGATATCTTACCGCATTTTTTTTTATTGCAGGAGATCAGCAGACAGGCAGACGGCCCACTTGATGAAAAGCGGTTACCATCGCCTATGGACATTTGCAACACCAAAGTTACTACAAATGCGCTGCTGCTCTCTTAAGGGAAACTGGAACTTGGTCACTAATGCCGGAACACAACTCAAGGTTGTTATGGCGACATACTTTAGACCAGGGGTGGTAGCCATCCAGTCGGGCAAATGCCCTACCACCTGGCTGTGGGTTGTTAAGTCGCCTCTTACGACAGGCCGCCCGGCCGCAGGAAATTGTATTCTTTCTCCGTTCCTGCACGGATAATATAATATATATACATTCATGTATGCATTTAGTAAAACGTTGTTATTTTGACATTACAAACAGACACTTCAATTTTATTTTAATTGTATAGATAATCGTTTCATAAACCTCCGGTGATGATTTTTTTTATTGTGATCTTGGTAAACACGCAGGCAGCTCCCGTAATTAAAGTTATTTACGCGTTTCTTTCTTTCTTTCGTTGCCAGCTTTTAGCATAGGATAGGGGGGATGGAATAGGGGCATTTGATAGAAGGGTCAGACAGGAGGAATACGGTAGAGTGACGGGGCTGGAAAGATTAGTAAGAGGGGGGATCCATTGGAACTCCCTCTCGTCGTACGAAACACAATTAGGTCGAGACTATTCATTTCACGCCGATATTCTGTGAGAGGGTTGTATCACACCGATCGAGCCACATCACACATCACAAAGCTGTTCCACAATACATTAATCAACAATACATTTCAAACAGCGCATAACCCAATAACAGATCTTATTTTACGAGAAAAAATTTACATAAAGAGAATTATTTAACTATTAATTCAATTTATAATTTAATTTAAGTCAAATTGAAGTTACGTCATTAAAAAATAAAATTAAAATCAAATAAATCAAACAATTGTGATCATTACTAAAAGAAAAAGAAATGAAAGTACATTTAAATCATTGTCAATGTCAATAACGTAATTGACGTCAGAAGACGAAGTGAAGTGTGATGATAGTGCGTTTATGTTGAGTGTGTGTGTGTGTAGTTATTCTTGTGTTGCAATGAACAATAATCACGTTCAAAATTGGTTTACATGCCGACTCATTTCAAATATCAAAGGTGATGCTTAGAAATAATTTCGATTAATTTATTTTCAAATTATATTTTAATTAATTAATCACGATAATAATTCCAACATGATTCTACGACTTAAGACATCGTTCCTATATTTTACTATTCATTCACTTGCTCTACCATCGGTTGAATTTTGACATTAGATGTATGGAGCTTATGTCAAATTTTAACCGATAGTAAGGCAAATGAACGGTCGGTAAGATATAGAAACCCGCC
Organism: Dendrolimus kikuchii; assembly: GCA_019925095.2. NCBI lineage: Eukaryota > Metazoa > Arthropoda > Insecta > Lepidoptera > Lasiocampidae > Dendrolimus > Dendrolimus kikuchii. The sequence goes on along the minus strand of CM034399.1, from coordinate 21,663,706 downwards.
AATACATGCCAGGTGGTAGGGCATTTGCCCGACTGGATGGCTACCACCCCTGGTCTAAATTATGTCGCCATAACAACCTTGAGTTGTGTTCCGGCATTAGTGACGAGGTTCCAGTTTCCCTTAAGAGAGCAGCAGCGCATTTGTAGCAACTTTGCTGTTGCAAATGTCCATAGGCGATGGTAACCGCTTTCCATCAAGTGGGCCGTCTGCCTGTCTGCTGATCTCCTGTAATAAAAAAAAAATACACGCATGTAAGAGAAGTGGTATAAAAGGACTTACCACATTGGCACTATAGTAATCCTCATTAGTACAAAGTTCGTCGTCGCTGCTTATCTTCACGTATTCATCAACTTTAAGCTTAACATCGATCGTCTCGCCAACATTCACATAGAGATAATCCACCAGACCGCCGTTATAGACTTCGACTTCTGCAATGGATATTGTATCACAATTATACATACATACATACATACATAACTTCACGCCAGTTCCCTCGCGGGGTAGGCACGAACAACAGAGTACCATTTAGGCTTATTCTTACACACCTCACTTGCCTCTTTGACATTCATAACTTATGTCATGCAAGCTCGTCTGTTCTTAAGGCTCCTGACATCACCTTCTGCTAGTACACGATCAATTTGATCATGGAAGGTGTGTCGTGGCCTTCCACGACAATTATCATCTTAATATACATTTACTATTACATGGAGCAACTTCCTAAACAACAAGCCGAGCGCAAATCTTGTTTGCTGAAAAGGCGACGTACAAATTCTCAAAAATGTTTTAATTTTTTTCCTTTCTTTCTTTTATTTACCTTATGACTTAAATCTGGCTGGTGACAGATTCAATTCTATAATATAACTTAAATGTATAAACTACTATATACTCCTGTGTTGCCAGAAGCAAATAATGATTTAAAATTTAAAGATTTTATTACCAGTAAAAGGCTCTCGAGTATAATGCACATGCACGTGGTACCCTGGTGGGTAGACGCTGGTGCTGGTCTCGATATCTGCAGCACTATGCTGCAGTGTGATGGAGTAGCCAGTCGCCTTAGCGGCATCAGTGTTGAGGATATTCGGGGATAAAGTGTAACAGCGGCCCATGACGAATTGCATTTTGGGCTTTATTTTTACATCTGTGAAGAAATTATTAAAGAAAAGTAAATTGCCTAATTTATCTATCTATAATCAAACAAGAGGAATGAGATAGGGGAGTGGGATAGGGAAGTGGGATAGGGGAGCGGGACTGGGGAATCGGATAGGGTAATGGGACAGGGGAATGGGATAGGGGAATCGAATAGCATAATGGGACAGGGTAATGGGATAGGGGAGTAGGATAAGGGTATGGGACAGGAGAATGGGATAGGGGAGTGCGACAGGGTTATGGGACAGGGGAATGGAATAGGGGAATGGAACAAGGAAATGCGATAGAGGAGTGAGATACGGGAATGGGACAGGGGAATGGATAAGGGGAATCGGATGGGGGAGTGAGATAGAGGTATGGTATAGGGAAATAAAATAGGAGAGGGGAATTAGATAGGGGAGTGGGCTAGGGGAATGGGATAGGGGGATAAGACAGGGGAATGGGACAGGGGAGGGGTACAGGTGAATGGGATAGGGGAGTGCGATAGGTCAATGGGATAGAGGTATTGGGTAGGGAATGAGATATTAGAATTGGATAGGGGACTGTAATAGGGAAATGGGATAGGGGAGTGGGTTAGGGGAATGGGACAGGGGATAGGACAGGGCAGTGGGACAGGGGAGGGGTACAGGGGAATGGGATAGGGAAGTGGGATAGGGCAATGGGACAGAGGTATTGGGTAGGGGAATGGGATAGAAGAATGGGATAGGGGAGTGGAAGAAGGGAATGGAATAGGGTAATGGGATGGGGAAATGGGATAGAGGAAAGGAATAATGGGCCAGCGGCACTTATACTTATCGTACGAAACACGATTAGTTCAAGGTTAACCTTTTCGCGCTGATATTCTCCGAGACCATGCTATCACACCGATTGGACCGTCCCAGCAAACTTTGACCAACATTATGATACCAGCATGCCTTTACCACGTAAATTACTTAACTATTTAAAATTAATTTCCCCTGTTATAAATAAATCATACTCACTATCTTTTAAATTATATAATCCGTACTGCACAAATATATCGTTTTCATTATAAGTGATTTCCTCCCAGAGTTCATCCAGGACGATGTCTGAGAAATTGAAACTTGCCCACGTGGATGTGTATCTAGGGTGCGAGTATAGACCATAATCCTGAGAAACGATTTTAGAGGTTAATAAGTGAGCAACATTTTTTCTTGTCTTTGATCTTCTTCCAACAGAAGAGCATTGTCATTTGCCCTACTATCGGTTGAATTTTAATATTACTTGTATAGAGCTTATATCAAATTTACCGATAATAAGCAAATGTACGGTCGATAGGAACTGGGCCTGATATACTTTTTAGAAATTTATAGAACGTCGCAGTTTTATAGATTGTTTACGAGCGTACATATTTATGATGTCATATGTAGGTATAATAAAAAATGTCAAATAGTGCATTCATTACAGTTTTAAAAGTAATTAATTTTTTTTTTATGTTATGATATTTTAGAAGTTTGAATCATAAATACAGTGTAAACTCTATATAACGATACTAAAGGGACTGTGCATTTTATGGCATTATAGAGAGTTGCCGTAAAATAAAGGGAAGTCTGTTACTTTTTTTCTGACGTCTTTTGCTGCACCAGTAATTTTGTTGTATTTTTTTTTATTCATATTTGAGACATTGAGGCATCATGGTGATAAAGGAAGTACTTAGAAATTTCAATATTTCGAAATTTCTTAGAAATTTCGGTATGCATGATGCCGATATTAAGTTAATTACGAGCTAGGATAATAAAGAGATAAAACAACATACACAGCTGCGCAGTTTTTACTATTTTTGACAACTTAAAAGGTACCTTTATTACTTAATTTTTGTCGTTACTGAGAGTGGGTGTAATGCTATATAGAGTGTATCATTGTATGGAAGACAAGCTAGACCAACCAAAGCCTAGTGATTGCGACGCGTAAGGGAGTTTGTCGTTTAATCGAGTGACGTTACATGGAGTTTACACTGTATTACATTACAAGCGATGTAATGTTCAAAATTGAATGATAAATGTTACATTACAAGTGAATGCTCGTGGTGAGCGAGCATCTTAAAAAATCATTTCTGAATATTATTTCCTGCGGCCGGAGCGGTCTGTCCTGAGAGATGACAAAATAACTTACAGCCAGGTGGCTGGGCATTTGCCCATCTGGATGGCTACCACCCCTGGTCTGGAGTATGCTGCCATAACAACTTCGAGTTTTGTTCCGGCATTAGTGGCCACATTCCAATTGTCCTTTAAAAGAGCAACATCGCATTTGTAGCGCCTTTGGTATTGCAAATGTCCATAGGCGATAGGCGAACCACTTTCCATCAGGTGGGCCGTCTGACTATCTGCTGAGCTCATGCAATAAAATAAAAAGAATCAAAATGCTTACCAACAACTTATCATACTTGTATGGTGGTTCTCTGCAGAACGTTAAGCTTGGATAATATATCGTCTTGTTGAAGTCAAAATGTGTGTATGTTGTTATAGGAATATGTATCAGCTTACGAATACACACAGAAAGCTGCAAAACATGTCTATGTTCATAAATTAATTAGTTTAATTAATTATAATTTAAATTTATTTAATGCAGAAGTCGTGAAAGGCCACGACACACCTTCCATGATCAAATTGATCGTATACTAGCAGAAGGTGATGTCAGGAGCCTTAAGAACAGACGAGCGTGCATGACAAGAGCTATGAATGTCAAAGAAGCGAGTGAGGTGTGTAAGAATAAGCCTGAATGGCGCTCTGTTGTTCGTGCCTACCCCGCAAGGGAACTGGCGTGAAGTTATGTATGTATGTATGTATGTATTTCAGCAGGGCCACGGATTTTTTAGTATTAAAATACATTAAATCCGAATATTCCTGGTAAAAACAGGATAAGTACCTTATGTTACTGAAGGCATGCATCTGATTTATTAAAGATGTCTAATAAATACAGACTAAACTAACTGATGAAAGAATGACTAAACAAATATACAATGTAAAAGTGGATGGATGCAGAAGTCGTGGAAGGCCACGACACACCTTCCATGATCAAATTGATCGTATACTAGCAGAAGGTGATGTCAGGAGCCTTTAGAACAGAGGAGCGTGCATGACAAGAGCTATGAATGTCAAAGAAGCAAGTGAGGTGTGTATGAATAAGCCTGAATGGCGCTCTGTTGTGCGTGCTTGGGAACTGGCGTGAAGTTATGTATGTATGTAAATTTATTTATTAATTTTTTATTATTTTTAAAGTGTCCACGTTATGTGTACCAAATTTCATGGAAAACTACACAGAAGAGAAATAAGGTGGACACAATATCTATAAACACAAAGTCTTTGTGGAGACTTATGGGTTCAGGACACCACAATCCAGGCGTCTCATCAACAAACAGCACAGATAGATAACTCTCATAGAGGGTTATTATTTACGCCGCTTGACTGATTCAGTTATTTCTGCGACCGAACTCAGCTTTTGGCATAGAGAAAATTCTTAAGCCATGTCCTACGCGGTTGTTTTGCCCTACACACAACATGAAGCATTGGGTATATATAATGTGCAGGGGAAATACCCGCAGGTGATCCATAACTTCACGCCAGTTCCCTTGCGGGGTAGGCACGAACAACAGAGCGCCATTCAGGCTTATTCTTACACACCTCATTTGCTTCTTTGACATTCATAACTCTTATCATGCACGCTCGTCTGTTCTTAAGGCGCCTGACATCACCTTCTGTTAGTACACGATCGTTTTGATCATGAAAGGTGTGTCGTGGCCTTGGCCTTCCACTACTTCTGCATCCATCCACTTTTGTATTGTATCACCCCGACACTCTCTTTCAGACCAACTCTCTTTCTTACTTCGGTATTACGAACGCGGTCCGCAAGCGTCACTCCGCAGATTTTGCGCAGTGCTCTCGACCGGGTTTAAGGTTTATAGATAGTCAAATAAATAAATATAAGGCATTGCATGAATGCAAATCGAAAGGGCGCGCAGCGTGGTTTTTTTGGAAGTTAACGCATAATATTGTTACGTGCGAGCGGGGGTACGCACTTAGGATTAGAAGGAAACACCAGTTTTTTTTTTATTAATGCTTATATTGACTTACACAGCCATACGTGATTCTCCTCCGCAAGGTTGCTCCTACACGCACAACTAACCACGCTCTGTCCCAACGATGAGATGACTCACTCACAATACCGTAGCCGATACTGCTTAGACCACCTCCTGCTGCTGCAGTGCTCACCTCCGATTACCGCGCGTAACTCGCTTCTGAATCTCCTTTTGAACTATGCTAAACTCCTTCACTCAACTGCCCACTAAACTTTTCACTAAACTCACCACTAAACTCTTCTTCCAACTCTCTAAACTTATCACTATCTTCTATTGAACTTCTCTTTCAACTCTCTCGTATCGCACTTGTCGCTTCGCTGCCTTCAACTGAACTCCTCGGTAGGCGCGCTTTACGCTGCTTATATACCCGGAAGAATCTTCTGGAACCCATAATTTCCATCTTCTTTCCGTTATTCTTTTATTTACTATCTGGTTGCGCCGAGGAACATCTTATAAATTCTTCCTCCCCATTCTCGCCATCAACAAAAGAATAAAACTTTAAATGAAGAATGCGCAATACAGGAGCAGTGTCACTGCTGTCAAGGCAATAAACTGTTGTAACTAAATTTAATGCACATTAAACCATAATCCTAGTGAGTGTGTGAACCCCCGGGGGGACGAGTGCAGTGTGGCGGCGGACTAGTGACGAGGTGAATCCTTCCTCGCTTCTTCTTCCACGTCCCTTTGCCTTCTCCCGGCCATCGCATCGCGCCCATACTCTCTATCCCTTTCTAAACATCTATCTATCTCTGTCTTTTCCTTCCTGAACCTTCTATTCTAGAATTTTTGTTTTTCTGATACTTCTTTAACCAACTAGATCTTTCCACCATCAGTCGCCACAATATATTGTAAAGTAACTCATAGCGTGACTATATTATAACTTTTATCGACAACAGTAGTTTCGTAGGTATAAAATCAACCAAACCCCCCCCCCAAATGGGTACGCCTTTATTGAGGGTTATTATTTGCGACGCTTCAGTGATTTAGCTGTTCCGCCACGGAACCGGCTGACTTGCCGTATTTGGTCAATGGGATGCGGCCAACATGTCTACACAGACCGCATCCCCTACTAGAAGGTTGCTATATCGCCAAAAAATAAGAGCTATTCCGTCAAGACGGCTACCACAGTCACCTGCATTACCGTTCGCTTCAAGCAGGCGTTTGACAGATTGACGTCTTTAGGAGAGCTTCCAATGACGTCATTTAAGGCGGCGTAGCGTGACCATCTACCGGCACTCTGGCGTCAAAAAAGACCGTGTTATACTGGATTATATTTATTTTATATCCGTGTTAGTGTTCTATTTTTATTGAGTCAACCAAAATTCGAATCTGCTGCCTAATGTAGGTACTATTTAATGAGGAGTGTCTTCCTTATTGCATGAGTTCAGCAGACAGGCAGACGGCCCACCTCATGGATAGCGGTTACCGTCGCCTATGGACATTTGAACCATCAAAGGTGCTACAATCTGAATCTGTCCACTAATGCTGGAACACAACTCAAGGTTATTATGGCTGCATACTCTAGACCGGCTGTGGTAGCCATCCAGTCGGGTAAATACCCCACCACCTGTCTAACTAACTAAGAGGTGTTTCGTCGCCTCTTACTACAGGCCGCCCAGCCGCTGGAAATTGAATTCTTTCTCCGTTCCTGCATAGATAATTCCTGTGTCCTGAAAAACTGTTCATGTGTCATAATTTCTTTGAGGCAGGCAATACATTAGCATTATATATTTATATCAACACCTGAGTTGCTAAATATGTCCATAAACAACAGTAACTACTTTCCATTGGGTAGGCTGTCAACCTGTCTGCTGTATTCCAGCCATAAAAATACTCTTTCACATAGAAATAATTGTGTTTTCCCTTTATAAAAAGACCTATTTTCATGTAAATCCGTCATTTTAGGGCTGTTAAAAAAGGAATACACATTTGCTTTTTTTTTTTTTTTTTATTGCAGGAGTTCAGCAGACAGGCAGACGACCCACTTGATGGAAAGCGGTTACCATCGCCTATGGACATTTGCAACACCAAAGATGCTACAAATGCGCTGCTGCTCTCTTAAAGGAGTCTGGAACCTGGTCACTAATGCCGGAACACAACACAAGGTTGTTATGGCGGCATACTCTAGACCAGGGGTGGTCGCCATCCAGTCGAGCAAATACTCTACCACCTGGCTGTGGGTTGTTTAGTCGCCTCTTACGACAGGCCGCCGGGCCGTAGGAAATTGTATTCTTTCTCCGTTCCTGCACGGATAAATGCTTAAAACCACATTGCACACTTACTTGCTGTATCAAAACGCCGACACATACGGCGATAATCACAGTTTTAACCAAATTACCTCCTTTTACGCATTCCGCGCATCTTTGTTTTACAGTCCACGATGGGTCGCCCTTTAAAGAAAATTTCACAAATTTATCTGTCATTTTAGTCAATTGTCTAGCGAGTAGTCTCACTTGCTTGCTAGACGACTAACTAGCGATTGGTCAGATTTTAACCGAATTTCAAAAGGAGAAGGTTTTCAGTTGTATTATATGTTTGGTACACGATTTTTAAGTCAATTGTGGACAGACTTTCAAGTTTATTTCTTGAATAGAAAGCTTATATTGAAGTGGTCTTTTAACCCTTTTAACCCTTTTAACGCTTTTTAACCCTAAAATTATTCAAGCAACTAAAAAGGTGTTTTTTTTATTGCAGGAGATCAGCAAACAGGCAGACGGCCCACTTGATGGAAAGCAGTTACCATCGCCTATGGACATTTGCAACACCAAAGTTGCTACAAATGCGCTGCTGGTCTCTTAAGGGAAACTGGAACCTGGTCACTAATGCCGGAACACAACTCAAGGTTGTTATGGCGACATCTTTTAGACCAGGGGTGGTATCCATCCAATCGGGCAAATGCCCTACCACCTGGCTGTGGGTTGTTAAGTCGCCTCTTACGACAGGCCGCCCGGCCGCAGGAAATTGTATTCTTTCTCCGTTCCTGCACGGATAGTAAGTAGTAAGTAGTGTTTTTTAACAAAAACATAACCAACTTGCAGTTAAAAAGCAAGAATTAAACATTTTCTACAACATCTTGAAGTCAGTGCCAAGTAAAACTTAAAAAACAACAACAAAATTGCAAAATGCGGCGACTCCAAGATGTTGTAGAAATTATTTAGTTTTTGCTTCTGTTTGAAATCGGTTTTGTTTAAAAAAAAATCCAGTCACACTTTCTAAGACCCCCTTATATACCTACTCGCTTTTCACCTTATAATTATTATTTTTTTATTTGCTTACATTCTTAGACATTAAAACACATTCGACTGTGGCACAGAAACCTGATGGATTTATTCGTGCAGCAGAGAGTCGTGTACACTATACTGTTATATCAAAAATAGGAGCAGAGTTGAGGAATTGTTATCATAATTCGTGTTTAGTTCTCATTTGATAATAAAAGCGGAGTTATCATCATTCTAGTGTGAGCCTGATGGTCCGCTTTGGGAATCAATATAGAATATTTTCGGATTATATTCGAACGACTTATGGTTATTTATTATATTTATATACTACTAGCTGACCTGGCAAACTTCGTACCGCCTCAGAATCAATAAATAGAAAACGTTGATTTCTGAACGACGGAACGAACGTCAAACATTCGACATTCAAAACCAAAAAAATATTAACAAAAAACTTCACTTTAATGTAATGACGGCCTCTGTGGTTGAGCGGGCTAAGCCTTTGCCGGCCTACCTCACTGCAACGCAGAGGCTCCGGGTTCGATTCCTGGTATAGTAAATTTCGGAAAACGTCTTTTCTCCGTTATTTACTATGGTCTGGGTGTCTGGGATCGGCCCCAGAGTAATCCGTTGAATATTACCCATAACACAAGCGTAACTTGCTTAATTTGGGGATATGCAATGTGTGTGTTTGTCTGCCGATTATTATTATTATTATTTATTATTATTAATGGGCACCTTACCCATAGAAGACGGTGATCTGGGCTCAGTATTCTACTTATAGTCTTGAGGGACTATGAGTAGAATACAATACAAATAAGTTAAGTTTTCTTGCATTATATTCGATTATATGTTATAAAAAACTTCACTTTCTTTTTGATTTCTGAACGACTTTTAAATTTAATTGATTTCTGAACGACGGGACGAACATCAAACATTTGACACTCAAAACCAAAAAATGATTAACAAGAAACTTCACTTTTAAATTTAATTTGATTTCTGAACGATTTTTAAATTTGATTGATTTCTAAACGACGGGACGAACATCAAATCTTTGACAGGTAGAAATAGTTTAAGGGAAAGCGAAATTGTTGTTTTTACTATATTCCAGGCACTTTTTTCATATTTACTCACCTTTTAAACCTTCCCTGGACTTCGACAAATAATTCAAAACTAAATTAGCCAAATCAGTCCAGCCGTTCTTGAATTTTAGCGAGACTAACGAACAGCAATTGATTTTTATATATTACTAGCTGTCCCGGCAGACGTTGAGAACCCGATTCCAGCGCCACCTACCGGGTCCAAATGTAAGCTATCCTATTTTTCAAGTCGGATCAAACTGCACACGGTGTGCAAATTTGATTAAAATCGGTCAAGTACTTTAGAAGTCCATCGCGGACAAACAACGTGACACATAATTTATATATATTAAGATATAGATGTAAAACTAATGTGTATTTTCATGTGAATAATTGTTTACTACTTAAACTTAAAATAATACTTACCTTTTCTGAAGTCGACATTATTAAGTAGTGCCAATTATTTATACATCATTCACGTCCGCGTTACAATTACACCAAGAACTTTATGGTTCTAGCACAAAAATATTTATTACTAAATTAACGTTCAACGAATTTATGTTCACCATAAAATTGTAGATAAACCGCCGCTGATCTAATCTAATTGAGTTATAAAATATAGCGGTAAACTTATTAAGCTTTATAAATGGCTTTGTACGGCGGCCATACTTGAAACATTTGATGAAAGAAGAAAGAAAGAAAATAATGTTTATTTAGAGTTGTTTAAAATGGAAATTATACATAATCTATCCGTGCAGGAACGGAGAAAGAATACAATTTCCTGCGGCCGGGCGGCCTGTCGTAAGAGGCGACTAAACAACCCACAGCCAGGTGGTAGGGCATTTGCCCGACTGGATGGCTAACACCCCTGGTCTAAAGCATGTCGCCATAACAACCTTGAGTTGTGTTCCGGCATTAGTGACCAGGTTCCAGTGACCCTTAAGAGAGCAGCAGCGCATTTGTAGCACCTATGGTGTTGCAAAATGTCCATAGGCGATGGTAACCGCTTTCCATTAAGTGGGCCGTCTGCCTGTCTGCTGAACTCCTGCAATAAAAAAAAAAAAAAAAAAAAAAAAAAAAAAAAAATAAGCAGTTTAACAAAAGCCAAAGGTTAACTAACTCAAACCAGGCTCTAACTCAGCAAATGCTGGTTGATAACAACCAATGCTGGTCTTCCGTTAATGCCAGGCAGTAACGTCACCTTCACAGAAGAAAAAAATGTGTGTTGAGACACATAATCGAAGTGAAATTTCCACGGACAGTGGAAAAACGAATCGGAAATTTTTTTTAACTAGAAGTTTTAGGGGCAGGTTTTCAAATTGGACAAGTACATTAACAATCTGCCCGTAAAATTTTGTTGCGATTCGTTTTTCCACTTGTCCGTTGAAGTTTCACTTCTACTATGTGTCCCAGCACACATTTCGATTTTTCGCAGGTTTACTGCAAATTGTGATTTGGTTAGGTTAGGTACATTTTCATTAATGCATTTTTATTTAAACATATTTTATTTTATCAATCAAAGAAACTGAATTCGAACTGGAACCAATAAAAACATCGATAGTTCGCTCTAACATTATACCGCCTCTGACCACGTCTAGTCTAAATTGATGCGGCTCCTCCAGGCGGCCGTAACGCTTTTTCGTGACAGAAAAATCCTAGAACCCCCCGTCTGTATAAAAGTTTCACTTCAAAAAACAACTAGCGAAAACTTAATATTATCTATAATTAGAACAACATTAAAAAAAAGAATAGACAAAAGTTAAATATTTTGAACAATTTAATATAAATACATAATATGTTATGATAAGAGTATTAAAATGTAAAAATAATGATTTTGAAAAATAGTAATTGTTCGATCTTACGTCGCAACGTTGCATGTTACAAGGTGTTATAAAGCTCTAGCTTACAAAATTATTAGCCATTGTATGTCTCTGGAGATCACAGGCAATAAAATAGTTTAAAAAAAAGTTAAAAATACGCTTTTATAGAAAATCCAATTAAAAAATAGAAAATAAATTTGAATTAAAAATAGTGTAAGAAAAAATTATTTTATTGCAAAAAAATCGTGGGGGGGGGGTGCATGGTATCAATAGTTATAAATATTTTATGAACAGATATGAGTAGAAGGGTTATTTTGATAATATCCTGAAAAGCACCCCACGCTTTTTTTACAATAAAATAATTTTTTCTTACACTATTTTTAATTCAAATTTATTAAAATTTATTTTCTATTTTTTAGTTGGATTTTCTATAAAAGCGTATTTTTTTAGTTTTTTTTTAACTATTATTTATTTTTCATTTTTTAGTGATTATTTAGTGATTTAATTCCCTTCTCCGTGGAAACTTTGAAAAAATAATTAAATACACTCTTATGATAAAATGGAACGTTATGTAAAAATAAGCTTTTTTTAAAAAGGTTTTTAAATGCAAGCTTTTGAGACCCTGCATATCATGTAGCAGCAGAGTGCTAGCCAAGACAAGTAAAACGAGCCCAAACACGACGGGTCTATCTTGTTTCGTACAGGAGTTCCTATGGCCACCTTCCGACTCCATCATCAGATCAGCTCCATGGTACCATATTGTTGCATTGTCACGCGATATACACATACGTGCAAAATTTCAGCTCAATCGGAAACCGGGAAGTCGATCAAATTTAACTTGAAAGATTCCGTTACATACTAACATACGTATGAAGCTAATAAAAAGCGTATAAAAATAGCCCGCACCTTTGGAGGGCTTACGTGGGGCTTTAGAAAGGCCAAAAATGCGTACACTTTTAAATAAACCAAATTGTTACTTTACTGTCTTTGGCCTAATTTATCCGTGCAGGAACGGAGAAAGAATACAATTTCCTGCGGCCGGGCGGCCTGTCGTAAGAGGCGACAAAACAACCCATAGCCAGGTGGTAGGGCACTTGCCCGACTGGATGGCTACCACCCCTGGTCTAAAGCATGTCGACATAACAACCTCGAGTTGTGTTCCGGCATTAGTAACCAGGTTCCAATCTCCCTTAACAGAGCAGCAGCGCATTTGTCCTTGGTGTTGCAAATGTTCATAGGCGGTGGTAACCGCTTTCTATAAAGTGGGCGGTCTGCCTGCTGAAAAAAAAAATACTAAAACTTACTAGTAAAATGGAAGTTTTATATATATATATATATATATATATATATATATATATATATATATATATATATATATATATACCTGCTATTGGTTAGGTTATATTAATAAACGTGCACGTAGCTCGAGGTTTTTGAAAATTTCATCCTTAAGGGCCGCTTGCATGAGGTTGCTTAAATTTATTTAAGAAACACAAAACGCATTTAACATCCTTAAATACAATTAGCGTCTTGCACAACGCAAAATTTGTCGCTAAATATGTTTAAAGAACTGTCAATACGTTTTATGATTAACTAATTTTATTAAAAGGCGATCGTTATGCAAGCGGCCCTAAGTGTGTAAAAAATTTGCTAAAACTACGACTATTTTTAGTCTACGCTGGTGAATCCGCGAGCAATAGCTAGTTATCAAGTGCAAACTATTTTTGTTAAAAATTGTATACTAGTGTTGCCCTCTATTAGACATACATGAAACTACGATTAACTCATTTTAGATTAGATGTCACTGTGTGCAGTAACATTGTATATAATATAGATGGCGTTAGCGTCTTCATTGTAGTTTTTACCTTTTCTAAATATCTCATCAGCATCCGAGCGTTAAATCCCGGTTGCGTTCGGAGCGTTCACTCCGACGCCCAGGGTCTGCTTTCTTACTTTTTCTACTCCAGTTTTGAGACCATTGGTACGCATATTATCTTTCACAACGTCAAGCCAAAATTTCTTGGGCCTTCCACTTCGACCGGGACCTGGCGGAGGCGGCATGGCTAGACATTTCTTCCCCACATTCAATTCTGTATTTCAATTCAGATGAATCAACCAAAGTGATGCATTTAAACATAAAATTTAATCGTTCAATGTCATTTAGTAGGTACCTAACGTGCCCTTTGAATTCTCTGCCTTATATTGATCTTTGATCAAACCACCATCTTGAGATATTTATGAAATAAAAAATCGAAAGGTGCCAGGTGGTAGGGTGTTTGCTCGACTGTTTGGCGACCACCCCTGGTCTAGAGTATGCCGCCATAACAACCTTGTGTTGTGTTCCGGCATTAGTGACCAGGTTCCAGTCTCCTTTAAGAGAGCAGCAGCGCATCGATCCAAATAAGAATGGGAATGACAATAACCTCTATCTGTCAAATGTCACTTGAAAAGTATGGTTTGCAAAAACTTATTTGCATATCAATAATAAATAGTCTTACATCAAATTTAAATAAAAAGGTTAAATTAGTAGTAAATTGTCTTAATATAATATTTAATTATTTAAAGTTATTTAAAGTCACAATATGGCGCAAAGTCGATCCTATTCTCATTTGAATCGCATTATACACACGTTATCTACTAAATAATATTATACTGATTTATGCTCAGTCAAAGCATTTATAAAGACATTTAAAAAATCTTCGGAATTATACACATTAAAATATAAGAACCATTCTCGCGTACATAGGAGAGAATTTTATAGAGTAAGCATAAATAATAGTTCAAAAATCGACCAGAGTGGCGCTAGAGTAGGCAAAGACTGTCTATAACTTAGCAGTAATTAACGGAGTGAAGTCAGCTATGCAACTTTAGGGTCTCTAGACATGACATTGTTTTTTTTAAACACAGGTTTGTGTTTGTATTGTCTTGCGGCATTTGCTGATGTATTCTTCTTGCTAAAATATGTATGGGAGTTACATACATCCAGTCGTCGCAGCGGCCAACGGGCAACTGGCTAGCGCAACGTGGGAGCGCCCATATTAATAGTTGCTCTATCTCGCTCACACATTGTGCTACGTATTACACTAGGTGTGCGATATGTTAATATTTGTACATAAGGTTACCGTTTCCAAAATAAATAAGTTCACTTCAGTTCACATCAGCACTCGACAGTGAATACTACTCTCTGCCATCTGAAGTATCATTTAACCTCTCGCTACTACTTGTGTCAGGAGCCTTAAGAACAGACGAGCGTGCATGACAAGAGTTATGAATGTCAAAGAAGCAAGTGAGGTGTGTAAGAATAAGCCTAAATGGCGCTCTGTTGAGTTGAAATACCTTATATTTTTTAAAGTTACTTAATTGTTGTGAATTCTAATAATACTTTATGTTTATCACATAAACTTTACCACACACATCGGCAAAAATAGCGGAACGCTAGTACGCTAATATTCAAAAGTAATGCAATCTTTTTTCAAAATACTGGCTGGTTATATATCTTTTCTTATTTAGCTATCATTAAAAAAAAAGGTGACAGGTTTTTTTTCAATTTGTTCTTTTTTCCCGTCAACACAAATTTGTAAATCGAATGTTTTATTTATCTAAATGTGTATTATAAACAGAATGTGATGTGAGGAGCCTTAAGAACAGACGAGCGTGCATGACAAGAGTTATGAATGTCAAAGAAGCAAGTGAAGTTTTGTATGTATGTATGTATGTATGTATTATAAACGCTGTCTTTAATATTTAGCTACTCTAGCGCCACTAATTTTGATGGACATCTTCACAAAGTTGCCTCTATTTCCTTCCAGCCATTATTCTCGCGACTTGCATAAACATATTTTTAAAGCTGACTAGTGTAACCAGCAATTTCATCGTCCACCATTCCATCGTTCTGACTAACAATGCAGTAAACAAGTATATTGACATTAATTTAAAGTTCAATCACTTTAAGAAATTAATGTCTCAATTAATCAAACAATTGACTAAACTGAGAACAGGCCTAGTCGCAAAACTTAATACGTTCTGATTAGCAAAACACTAAGTAAATTAACTTCGAGACATTTATTTCGTTTGTAGTAGTGGTACTATCAGCACAAAAATAAATAAACTAGTATATATATATATATTACTTAATATGAAACTAATAAAATTAAACGATATTAAAATAATAAATATTAATTTTACACATAATTTTTATTACTAAATTTCAAGGAGATTTAAATTTCAAGTTTTGAAATTCTGTAGATATACAGATACTACTACAAACGCAAAACTTACCTGTCCTGCCATACTCAGAGTCCGCTAATGAGTCGTTATTATAATAAAGTAGGGCATCAAATGCCTCATTTCACTTCATTACTCATCTCTTTATCCCTTATTTGTAGCATAACCAAGACTTATGAGTTACTTTTACAAATTATATAAACTTCGACAATACAATTCAAATTAGATATTTTTTTTAATTTCAATCTTAGACATAATGAAATCTACATTTTAACTTATAACGTATACGCATAACAGTCTAAATGCTGTAAAGTCTGATTTAAATAAAAACTAAAAAAACAAAAAGCTGTTATAAAATTTATATTCTAACGGTCCTATTCATATTGAGTCATAAGTTTGTTAAGTTTTAAGGGTCTTAAAGAAGCCTTAAATCTTAACTCTAACTTAATATGGATAAGACCGTAATTATTTAATATACACACACTGGATCCAGCGAGGTTATGCTGCCAGCCTTCTAGGTACACTGGCCAGCGACAGTGGTCTGGCAGGGTTGGACTGTCTTTAGTGAAGGTTTTTTTTATATATATTTCCAAGTTAGTTCTATTTATAATATTCGGTATGTATAATTGTATTTATTTATATAGTTTTTTTTTTAAATCAATTACAAAAAATTACATTATGTTCCTTATATTTTACAAGGCTCACTAAATACGACTAACAGAGATAGAAATCTAATTATGACGGATGTTTCACAAATTCCTGCACTCTACTTAGCCAGGAATGAGTGCAGATGAAAGCCCGTGTAAAAGCTATCCTTAAGATTCGATTACATGAAGCGAAGTTATTAGCTACCAGCGGAGACTATAATATAGAGGCGGAGTCTAGGACTCTCAAAATGAAGCCGGTTAAACGATGTCGAACTTAGAATAAGATGCTGATAGCGCAGCAGTGCATTGCAAGAACTTTATATTAAACCGAATTAATTTAATCAAATTAGTTCTGATAAAAGTGGAACGATCTCCAGTGGACATATTACTATTAACCACACAGATGCAAACGACGTGTATTTTACATAAGTTTATGCATAGAAAATTTAAAAAAAAATGCTTCAATTTCTTTATTTTTATTTTGTCTATGACTACCAGTTGGCAAATTCAAAATCGCATCAGTCCACTAGTGCGATAGTGACGACACATGAATCTCTCCATTAAGTAGTTGACAAGCTAGAATTTGAAAACACATGCTGTTTTAGATATATTTTTCTCATAGTTTAACTCCTTTTTGATAGCATGTGTTTAAATAACGAAGTCCATGCGAATTAATTCCATCAACATTATGTAGGCAATAAAACCAAATACTCGCAGTTAGTTCTCTAGCAACAACGATGACTCACTGTTAGCTTACTACTTTATAAGCCTAGACGTTAGCAAACAGTAGCCTTTTCAATAGTTCTAGCAGATTGTTTACAATCTGCTAATTAGCTACTGATATGATTACTCTGGAAGAGTTTACTAACAGATAGTGACCTCACCAAAGTAACTAAATGTAATCGATCCTTTGTGTGTGGAACCGCTACACTACTTGCGTTTTTAAAAGTATTTCAAACCAGAATTGTGAATGAAAAGAAGCGATTGAATGTTTAACAATAACAACACATTTGACGATATATTCCAAAATCAATTGAATTAGAAGCAAGCGTTAAATGCCTTGTTAGCATCTTAATTTTTAAATATCAATATAAACCAACTTTTAATTCCTGTTTCAACAACAATTAATGGTTAACTTAATTGACTATACTAGACAAACAAGGACTATGTTACGTTTTGTAAGACAATAAAAATATCTCAGTTGGTTTAATTATTAATTAAGCCATTGCATTATCAATTTCAGCGACGTGAATAAATAAAGCCTGTACATTTTCACAATTATAAATTTGCATTAACATAGATTATTTAGAAACGATTATCGCAACAGCCCAACTTAATATCACTGTCAACAAAGACACCTTGTTAATGGCTGCTGAATTAGGATTTAACTTATCAGCAATCTTATTGCCAACATTCTTAACTTTATTAACAAACTTATCTAAAATATCTGACCTAGGTGTAATATCGCAGGCAGTGTGACTGATAGCATCAACGACCTTTGCTGAGAACACTCTAAAATTTATATCTTCTGGATCTAGCTTTCCATACATCCATATAGGCATTCTGTTTGACAGAATCCAAAGGTTATCATTATAGTCCACTTTTATATCTGTTGGATAGATCATTGTTGTTTCATTCATATAAATCCTGCCTTGGTTCTTCATTAAGTACTCCTTATTAGAAGTCCTCCAGCAAGCTACAGCGTTGATATTAACTAAAGAATAGAACAGAACACCAGTTTTTGGGTCTACAAAGGACGCACTTGACTGCGCGTTCGGTCCTCTACTTCCTAAATGTCTGAAAGCGAAGAAGTTATCATCGGCGATAGATTGATTTCTTAAATATTCTGTAGACACTGAGAATTCATCAAAACTCGCCATAGGGTGGAAATACAAGGTACTGAAATTTTCGGCATTAGGAGCCGAGAGCCCTAGTCCGAAGATTGCATCGGTCCAGCTAAAATTGTGTCCTTTGACACTGAAATCGCAAGCTACTGGGTCTGGGTGGAAGTAGTGATGTTTGATCCTCCAAGAATCATTGTTTTCCCATGAATACACAACGATTCCAGCATTACCAAGATCGGCAGCGTACGCATAAGTCTTATCACAATCATTGTCCTCAACAGCTATGTTAGCAAACCCAGAATCTTCTTTCACTTGATCGCTAGGGAATGTGTACTTGCGAAGCAGATCATCAGTTTTAAGGTCATAAACTATTAGAGCCGGGGGGTACTTCATTGTGTCGTTTTCCAAGTTACCGATTTTGCCGTTGTCTAGAACCCACAAGCGGTGGCATTTATCGGCGCGGATCCTGAAGGGCGAGATGACTTCTGGAGGTGTTCCATCACTGCCGATAGAGTGAGCAGCCCAACTGGGATAAGGTATCAGTTTCGGTGAAGTGTCTGAAATGAAAAAAAAGGATATATATTTAGCAGCACCATTTAGCTAAAGATTGGCTGATCAAAAGATATATACCAAAAAACGGCAAATTAGAGAGAGAAGTCGAAGATGGATCAATTAAAGATAGGACAATAGAGATGGATGAATTATGTGAAGAATCTTTGAAAATTACACCCGTGTAAAAAACGACTGAAATAGATTATATAAACGACGGAGAACACGATGCATTTATCCCTGCAGGAACGGAGAAAGAATACAATTTCCTGCGGCCGGGCGGCCTGTCGTAAGAGGCGACTTAACAACCCACAGCCAGGTGGTAGGGCATTTTCCCGACTGGATGGCTACCACCTCTGGTCTAAAGTGTGCCACCATAACAACCTTGAATTATGTTCCGGTATTAGTGACCAGGTTCCAGTTCCCTTAAGAGAGCAGCAGCGCATTTGTAGCAACTTTGGTGTTGCAAATGTCCATAGGCGATGATAACCGCTTTCCATCAAGTGGGCCGTCTGCCTGTCTGCTGATCTCCTGCAATAAAAAAAAGAAAAAGAAAAAAATGCATTTTTTTTTTAGATTGCTCACCTATTTGTCGGTTTGTCTGTTTGTTCGGGATTCACGTAAAAACTACTGGACCAATTTCGTAACGGTTTTCGCTGATCGACAGCTAATACTTAGACTTAAAATCTGAGCTACATTTTACCTAGGGATGCAAACAAAACATCGATGTTTCCAAACATCGATATATCGTTCATAAAAATCGATGTTTTAACATCGATGTTCAAACCGAAACATCGACGATACATCGTTGTTCAAGAACGATGTTTTGTGAACGATATTTTATCTTACATTTTTTTTTATTTTTTTTTTTATTGCAGGAGTTCAGCAGACAGGCAGACGGCCCACTAGATGGAAAGCGGTTACCATCGCCTATGGACATTTGCAACAACAAAGGTGCTACAAATGCACTGCTGCTCTCTTAAAGTAGACTGGAACCTGGTCACTAATGCCGGAACACAACTCAAGGTTGTTATGGCGGCATACTCTAGGCCAGGGGTGGTCGCCATCCAGTCGAGCAAATACTCTACCACCTGGCTGTGGGTTGTTTAGTCGCCTCTTACGACAGGCCGCCCCAACGCAGGAAATTGTATTCTTAGATAGACATAACGTGCCATCTTGCGCTCTATCTGTGATCTATACATATATCCATTATATTATTTTTTCATATTTTTTTCTTATTGCCAATAATAATTTATAATGTAAACGTTGATTATTATACCTATTTCTTTCATTTCTTTTAAAAATGACCATTTTTCTTAGATGTACATTTATTTAAAATGGTGATAGGGATGCGTTAGTGTGTGCCCACCCTGTTGAATTGATTCACGTAAAAACTACTGGACCAAATTTCGTAACGGTTTTCGCTGATCGACAGCTAATACTTAGACTTAAAATATGAGCTACATTTTATTTAAGGCGGGTCTCTTCAGTGAAACAAAAATGATGCTAGATCAATACAAAATTTATTGATATTTGCTTACATACTGATAGTAGCAAAATATAAACCATACCGCGATCTATTGCTTGACTAGCGCCATCTATCGAAGTTCAAAATAACTTTTGCTTAATACTTAACCACTTTCAATATTATTACAGTAACTTGCGTTAATACTAGGAATTATTTTAAATACGATTCCATTGGGATAGTATTAAAAATTCATAATCTACCAAATCCACAATCTCTTATCGATAACGTCGCAGCGGGATAATAGTAGAAATAAATTGGTATTACCACCAGCAGAAATGGCGTCAGCCGAAATGAATATCGAAAAGCTACCAAAAATTTAAACATTTATTCCGCGAGTTCTCGCTTGTAAATATTTATAATGTGGCGTACCACGGACACGCCTTTGGAATTAACAGAATACCAAAATCAGATACACCCACGATTGAGACGATAGTGCCAGACGATTTTGACGAGATAGCAATAGCAAAATTAGGTGGAAGGGGCGATGTCAACGCAATGCCAGCCTCTAGAATAGAAGAAATAGGGCAGACACGATGTGATGGAAATAGGGAAAGATGAAGAGAGCGAAAGACGAACACGATCTTCGTACAAATATTTTATATTATTGCATAAGCAGTCAAGAACATATTAATATAAAATATCCATTATTCCTTTAATCTTTACTAGCTTCTGCCCGCGACTTTGTCCGCGTGGAATAATTGAAAAAATCAGATTGGTCTTAGCGTGATGATATATAGCCTATAGCCTTCCTCGATAAACGGGCTATCTAATACTGAAAGAATTTTTCAAATCAGACCAGTAGTTCCTGACATTACCGCGTTCAAACAAACAAACTCTTCAGCTTTATATATTAGTACTAGTAGTTCCTTTTGCAAACCAAAAATTAAGCAAATACACTATAGTGTGTTTGGCAGACAGGCAGAGGGCCTTATGGAAAGCGGCTACCATCCTGCCTACCTGGTCACTAATGCCGGAACACAACTCAAGGTTGTTATGGCGGCCTGCTGTAGACCAGGGGTAGTGGCCATCCAAACAGGCAAATATCCTACCACCTAGTTGTGAGTTGTTTTGTCGCCTCTTACGACAAACCGCCCGGACGCAGGAAATTATATTCTTTCTCCATTCCTGCACGGATAAAATATTTTTTTATTTTTATTGCAAGAGTTCAGCAGACAGGCAGACAGCCCACTTGATGGAAAGCGGTTACCATCGCCTATAGACATTTGCAACACCAAAGGTGCTACAAATGCGCTGCAACTCTCTTAAGGGAGACTGGAACCTGGTCACTAATGCCGGAACACAACTCAAGGTTGTTATGGCGGCCTGCTGTAGACCAGGGGTAGTGGCCATCCAAACAGGCAAATATCCTACCACCTGGCTGTGGGTTGTTTTGTCGCCTCTTACGACAAACCGCCCAGACGCAGGAAATTGTATTCTTTCTCCATTCCTGCACGGCTAAAATATATATTTTTTATTGCAAGGGTTCAGCAGACAGGCAGACAGCCCACTTGATGGAAAGCGGTTACCATCGCCTATAGACATTTGCAACACCAAAGGTGCTACAAATGCGCTGCAACTCTCTTAAAGGAGACTGGAACCTGGTCACTAATGCCGGAACACAACTCAAGGTTGTTATAGCGACATATTTTAGATCAGGGGTGGTAGCCATCCAGTCGGGCAAATGCCCTACCACCTGGCTGTGGGTTGTTTTGTCGCCTCTTACGACAAACCGCCCGGACGCAGGATAATGTATTCTTTCTCCATTCCTACACGGATAAAATATATCTATAGAACGCCGAAAATGACATAATCATTACAATAAGAACGAAACACAATGCTTGACAATTATTGCATGACTTTAATTAATAAGTGACTCATTGTCTCGGTAAATAAATGTGGTACAACTGTGAAATAGCGCAATTGTGGTTAATAATCATGAGAAGGTTTCTAGAAAGAACAGCTACACTTCCTTCGGCGATCATAATAACAATTTTGAAGGCATGTTATTTTCCTTATTAAAAGGTCATTTTGGCACTACATACACCAAGATTTTTGCAACGAAGCAGACTGTTTTACATGTTCAAATCTGTTAATCCAACATATACGAAAAATTTTCATCCGTGCAGGAACGGAGAAAGAATACATTTTCCTGCGGCCGGGCGGCCTGTCGTAAGAGGCGACTTAACAACCCACAGCCAGGTGGTAGGGCATTTGCCCGACTGGATGGCTACCACCCCTGGTCTAAAGTATGTCGCCATAACAACCTTGAGTTGTGTTCCGGCATTAGTGACCAGGATCCAGTCTCCCTTAAGAGAGCAGCAGCGCATTTGTAGCGTCTTTGGTGTTGCAAATGTCCATAGGCGATGGTAACCGCTTTTCATCAAGTGGGCCGTCTGCCTGTCTGCTGATCTCCTGCAATAAAAAAAAAAAAAGAGGACTAGGCAACAAGTTAAATTTGTAATAGACATAAATAAAATAGATATTCTGTAGTATAGGAAAATAAGATCAAAATACTTGCGAGTTTTTGGCGGGAACTGAAAGGAGACGTTGTGCTGTGCAGTTTTATTTTCTAAAAATGTGTAAAATCACTCTAAAATGAGCAATAGTTTTGTAGGATATTGATAGTTTTTGAGTAGTAATTATGTGTTTTTGTGAGAAATGTGAACTGTATAGTCAAATGTGGGCTTTCGAGTTTTCACAAGAACTCCGTTGAATGGTGTGGATTGTAGCCTACAATACAACTGCGCCTGGCTTAAAGACCTAGTTGCCAAGCCTTAAACATAAAAAAAGATCAAAATACTTAGATACCATGATGACATTACAAGGTCATGATGGACGATTAGAAACTAATGTGCATATTGTTACTATTAACATGCCACTTAAGGTGATGGGATAGAACCTGAATATTGAGATTATCAATGAGTGAAATCCGCTAATCCGTCGTAGTCGGACATATAACATTTGTTCCTCTAAATAACATCCAGCCCAGTATTGGGACGTTTGCGGGCTGATATTATGTATATTGATCCAATAAGAAAAGTACAAATACAGTCGCCTTTCGATAATTTGATAATAATATTTAATATAATTGAGCTGATTCCTCCATCCCCATTTTACCATCGTACAACCAGACGCACCGGTTTGCGCCACCGTTACATGGTGGAAACACCACCAGTCAGAACCAAGTGTTTCGCTTTATCTCTTCTGGTGCGCATTGCCGAAGAGTGGAATAATTTGCCGGAGTCTGTTTTTCTTGACAAATACAATCTTAAAGTCTTCTAGTCACGAGTGAATAGGTATCTTCTAGGGAAGCGTGCTCCATCCTAGACTGCGTCATCACTCAACATCAGGTGAGACAGTGGTCAAACGCAAACCTACACTTCCATTTAAAAAAATACCCGGTTCCTTGAAAAATACTTGATAAATTGAATAAAAAGGAAAATAAATAATCCCTACAGTAATTTTAATTTAGAGGACGCGTATTTTGCCCGCTAACGTGATATAATTTGAAGCGCTACCGTACCGCTCCAACGTCCTCAGAACCAACGCAAGTGATGATATCTTCTCAGCAATCACAGCTCTCACCACTAATTCACTGGACAATGATAGACTGAAGTCGCTTACTCAACCGAAAATTACGCACTTCTTATCAAAATGAACAACAGTGAATAATTGTACAAATGATTAATATAAAAAAACACGAATTATCATCAAACTCTTGTTTACTTGATTATAAACTCCTGTCATTTTGTACTGTTGGTTTTTTTTAAATTCATGACTTCAGCAGACAGACGGCCCACTTAATGGAAAGCGATTACCGTCGCCTATGGACATTTGCTACACCAAAGGCTATAAATGCGCTGCTGCTCTCTTAAGGGAAACTGGAACCTGGTCACTAATGCCGGAACACAACTCAAGGTTATTATGGCGGCATACTCTAGACCAGAGGTGGTAGCCATCCAGTTGGGCAAATACCCTACCACCTGGCTGTGGGTTGTCTTGTCGCCTCTTACGACAGGCCGTTCGGCCTTCATTCATTTGAAATTTTTCACTGATCCCTTGAGTGTGAAATTATCGAGAGTCGACTGTACGTAGTCTATAACCTCAAACGCAATACATGAGTCAGTTTCAAATATATTTTATACGAGGAGGGTTTTTACTTTGAAAGCGGTTTTTCCTGTATGAATAATTTGATCAGATTTCTGATAATTATGAGGACAACAAAGCTTACTTTATATTTTCAATTGTTATTACAGAACAGACGAGCTTGCATGACAAGAGTTATGAATGTCAAAGAGGCAAGTGAGGTGTGTAAGAATAAGCCTAAATGGCACTCTGTTGTTCGTTCCTACCCCGCAAGGGAACTAGCGTGAAGTTATGTATGTATGTATGTATGTATGTTATTACAGGCTAATTAATTTTTCAAGTTTTTTTTATGGCAGGAGTTCAGCAGACAGGCAGACGGCCCGGTTGATGGAAAGCGGTTACCATCGCCTATGGACATTTGCAACACCAAAGGCGCTACAAATGCGCTGCTGCTCTCTTAAGGGAGACTGGAACCTGGTCACTAACGCCGGAACACAACTCAAGGTTGTTATGGCGACATATTTTAGATCAGGGGTGGTAGCCATCCATCCATCCAGTAGGGCAACTGCCCTACAACCTGCCTGTGGGTTGTTTTGTTGCCTCTTACGACAAACCGCCCGGACGCAGGAAATTATATTCTTTCTCCATTCCTGCACGGATAAATTTTTTTATTGCAAGAGTTCAGTAGACAGGCAGATGAAACACTTGATGGAAAGCAGTTGCCATCGCCTATAGACATTTGCAACACCAAAGGTGCTACAAATGCGCTGCTGTTCTCTTAAGGGAGACTGGAACCTGGTCATTAATGCCGGAACACACTTAAGGTTGTTATGTCGGCATACTCTAGACCAGGGGTGGTCGCCATCCAGTCGAGCAAATACCCTACCACCTGGCTGTGGGTTATTTTGTCGCCTCTTACGACAGGCCGCTCCAATGCAGGAAATTGTATTCTTTCTCCGTTCCTGCACGTATTATCAAGTATATAGCAGAGACATAGCTGGTCTTAGACGGGACCTGTATCAAAATGTGTTGGGGGGCCCAAAGGAAGGGTAACGCTTTATAAAAGAAACAAGACATTCTCACATTTGTAGCAACTTTGCTGTTGCAAATGTCCGTAGGCGATGGTAACAGCTTTCCATCAAGTGGGCCGTCTGCTTGTCTGCTGATCTCCTGCAATAAAAAAAAAGTATATTTATAACAACTTACCATTCTTTACATTCATGTCCACGTAATTAAGGCTAGCAGGTACACCGGTCCTCCACCTCGGAACTGTGATGAACAGCTTGTTCTCGTAAATCTCCAAACCCATGGGTATGTTGTTCTCAGGTATGAACGTCTTGGAGTCTATGGCTTGCTGTCTCGCTTCTGCTGACGGGAACTGGTAGTCGAGCTGACTCCATTGGTAGGTGATGGAGAGCTGGTCCATACAACTGCTGATGTAGACCAGGTGGAAGATCAAGAGGGTCTTGAACGCCCCCATTTTTGGTTAGCTAGAATATAAGAGAAATTCAAATGTTTTTTTTTAATACAATAAAATTATCAACTAGTCTACGTTAAAGATTAAAGGCCTTACTTATAATCGTTTCTTAAATTTAAAGAAACTGCTCAGCAACTGATTAGTAAAATCTTACCCATAAACTCCTCTTTAGTCGAATATTTAAGGTACAACCTATGTTACTCATTCAAATTTCGTTTATCTGTGCTCCTCTTAGGTAAACAACAGGTAATACACGTTTATAAGTGGAAAAAAAAAAGATATTAATTGATTAGGGTCTGAATCTGATTCTCTTACTTAAGAGATGCCTAATCGTTTCTTAACGAGATTATCTTATACTAATATTAAAAGCTGAAGTGTTTGTTTGTTTGAACGCGCTAATCTCAGGAACTACTGGTCTGATTTGAAAAAATTCTTTCAGTGTTAGATAGCCCATTTATCGAGGAAGGCTATAGGCTATATATCATCACGCTAAGACTAATAGGAGCGGAGCACCAATGAAGAATCTTTCAAAATCGGGGGGGTTTTTCAAAACCATTCTACGCGGACGAAGTCGCGGGCAGAAGCTGTTATAAGTAAGGCCGTAAAAGTCTACCTTTAAACTACTTACTAATTTAAGGAATATTAAATTTTAAAAAAAATATTTTTTTTTATTGCAGGAGTTCAGCAGACAGGCAGACGGCCCACTTGATGGAAAGCGGTTACCATCGCCTATGGACATTTGCAACACCAAAGGTGCTACAAATGCACTGCTGCTCTCTTAAGGGAGACTGGAACCTGGTCACTAATTCCGGAACACAACACAAGGTTATTATGGCGGCATACTCTAGACCAGGGGTGGTCGCCATCCAGTCGAGTAAACACCCTACCACCTCGCAAATTAATTAATTAATTTAATTTTACCAGAAATTGAAGTTCAAAGCAATAATGAGGAGTGTGGGCTGTTGTAAGCTCTCAATGTGAATGCCTCAAACACTTGAAAACGACTAAACAAATTCTTGACAATATGTCTATGTGTACAATAATATATACAAACAATGGAAAATTATCTATATTACATGGAATTATAATGAGTAATTATTATTTTAAATCTTTAATATAACTAATAACTACATACATATGTAACAAATAGCTTGTAGTCATTTCCAGGAATAGTTATTGACTTGCAAAAAAACACCTTCAACTAACGGAATAGGTTTTAAGTTGCTTTGTATTTTTAAAACAATTGGTTAGTTAATAGCTTTAGTACGCAGTTAGAATAAGAATAATGTCTAATACATGCTTATGTCATCACAATGGACGAGTCATAAATGTATTAATACATCGTTAAGGAGCTGTGACGTAATGACAACTTGGTCGGGTCTTATAAAAAAAAATTGGCTCCTATTTGTCTATTTATTAATACGTCGCTTGCCGCATGTTGACTTCCAAGAGTGCTTCAAGTGAAAAAATATTGTTACAAGTTGGCCAATACCTGTATTTATTACCTGCCGCAGCTTGCATGCTGCTAACGTTGAAACTGTTTTATGACTATCTTCTTTTGTTTTCTTTGTGTTTAAAATTTGCAATTACACAAAAACCTATTGTTATTGTACTGGTTTATGGCCATTCGCAGGCATAATTATGCAGATGTGCAGAATTATGTTTTCTGGAAATTGCGCCGACAGTGGGCCAGGTGTGATTCTTGGAAATCATTGTTTACACGGTCGTGACATATTGTAAGCTGAGTATAAAGGGATGCCCGAACGGAGAGATCGGCAGTCAAGCGTCGATTACGCTACAAGCAAGACGTGTACATTGATAAGCTATGTAGTGACGGAATTTGCGCGTGTTATTGAATCGTGCAGTTTGTACTAGTAGTATCTAGTTATATTTGTACGGTAATCACTTAATAAACATAATCCGTTTAAAAAGCGCTAAACGCTGTACGCCATATTTGAATATAGTGTTACAGTTATTTAGTAGCATAGTTGTTCTTGTCATGTTTCTTTTTAAAGTTAATAATTAATTTTCTTACGTACCCTCTTATTTCTAAACGATACAATCGGCCATTTCCTTAATTGAATAATAATGTTATATTTTTATTTATTCGGTGATTAGCGCTTCTTTTGTATAGAGTAAGTAGTTCTCTATAATTTAACATAATTTTATGTAGGAATGTTTATCTCTAAATGATGCTAATTGTGTGTAGATTATAATTCAAAATCTCTCAATTGTATATAGACGATATTCACTACATTTTATTTTCATGTCGGCAGACGCGATAGATTTATAATGTGTTCGGTTTATTTTATTACATGTAAAACTTTAAGCATAACATTTTACATAAAATATTACTTATCTAAAATTTCCAAGCAATAATGTATTAAATTCTTTTCATTCACAACCCTTTAATTAAAATAGTTTATCAATGACTTCAATCCGCTATCCCTTGTGCCAATTTGCTAAGTCTCTTATGCTGTAAAATTGTTGGATGGCGAGGTGTTCTAAAAATGCTTGTCGAGTGTGAAGAGTTAAAAGTTTAAAACCGTAAAGTCCTCTGATTATAAATGTAGTGACCAAAGAAACTTTCGTAATAGCATTTTTAGAATAATATCTTTGGTAGCCTCTTTTTAAACAAAATCTATGTTATAGTTACGACCTAGGTGCCGACAAAGACAAATTCACACCTGCATACCTGTAGAAACACATTTTATTACCTTTTCGGCATTTGGACTTCTTTTGTTTGCTTTGTGTTTAAAATTTGTTATTTAAAAAAAACAGCCCATTGTGTATTGTAATCTTTTACGGCCTATTGTTGTATTGTGATCACTGCCAGTTGTCTCGGATTTAAAAGTACAAATTGATTCCAAGAAATTCGGTCACGCGGCCGGGCAGACATATTGCATCTGTGCAGTATAAAGCAATGCCCCAATGGAGAGATGAGTGTAGTGTAGTGACGGACTTTGCACGTGTTATTGATTTGTGTATTACGTTTGGACTTGTTGCGTTCGGTTATATTTGTACCTGTGTTATACGTGTTTGTATAGTTCTAATAAACTCTATAATAATTTCGACGGTATTTTTAATTCGAGTCTTGCAACTCGTAACGTTATCATCCCTAATAAACCTGGGTACTTTATTAAATATCACTGCCGCCATGCAGAATACACTTTTTCCTATTAAAGCGGTTCTACAGCAGGCATACAAAGCTTGTTATTGACGCGTCTATTGCGACTTGCCATGTCGGAAAATTTACTAAACAAATGCGGTTTCGCTTTTACAAACAGTGCTACTTCAAGAATA
This sequence comes from Dendrolimus kikuchii, assembly GCA_019925095.2. Classification (NCBI taxonomy): domain Eukaryota; kingdom Metazoa; phylum Arthropoda; class Insecta; order Lepidoptera; family Lasiocampidae; genus Dendrolimus; species Dendrolimus kikuchii. Next base: position 21,634,695 of record CM034399.1, on the reverse strand, counting down.
TACAGACACGGTAAAGTCAATATTTATTTTTTTAAATATGGCAAACAGCTATCTGTAGTTTTTAAATTAAACATGGCCCTGATACATCTCTTAACGACGATGACGACTCATAGCGACGAAAACCTAATCTCTCCTGTGACCAAGCGTGGTAGTTTGAAGACCTCCCTCTCCTCCTGAATGAATCAGGTAGTATGAAGGATTGGGATTATTCAGCGCTGCCATTTCAGCGCCAAGAAGTTAATATTTAAGTAGAGATGTGCCGATTATGACTTTGACCGACTAGCCGATTAGTCGATTGTAAAGAGGCCGACTAGTCGGCTAAGCCGATCACGGCTTCGGGCATTTCCGTGACGCTTCGTTTATAGCTGATTCGCGCGCAAGTCGCAATCTGTTGCGTTTACTTCGCATTGTTTCTTGATTTTTACTTTTATACAGGTCTAGGGATGCAACATCGCCCATAAAAAACATCGATGTTTTCAAAATTAAAATATCGACGTTAAAAATATCGTCGTTTATGAACGATATATCGATGTTTTTTATCACCATTTACATAAGCTTTTTAACGCTTGTTACTGTGATGCAAATGAAACATCGGTTTTTTTTTTACATCGATGTATCGCTCAAACCACCTTAGTACACCTTTCTTAATTCTTGCTTTCACTAACATCATCCTTTTATGCCGCTGTTGCTCCATCTTTGCAATCTTTGCATCTTAATGCTCTCATCCTACTAAATACTATATTTATTCTATTTATATGTCTTTTCCCTTACCCATATTCACTACCGTACTTACCGTACCATTCAACAGCGTGGGCACACACTAACATCCCTATCACCATTTAAAATAAATGTACATCTAAGAAAAATGGTTATTTCTAATAGAAAAGAATAAAATAGATATAATAATCAACTTTTATATTATGAATTACTACTGGCAATAAGAAAAAATATTAAAAATAGAGCGCAAGATGGCGCGTTACGTCTATGTACGATAAAACATCGTTCAAAAAACATCGTTCTTGAACAACGATGTATCATCGATGTTTTGGTTCCAACATCAATGTTAAAACATCGATTTTTATGAACGATACATCGATGTTTGGAAACATCGATGTTTTGTTTCCATCCCTATACAGGTCTCACTTAGGGCGGTGTTTTTGGTTTACCCTTAAGACTATTATCGATATACCAAAAAGCCGCAAGACTAACACTATCACTATCTCGTAATATACCAAGAAAATATACCCATTTCATACAAATCGTACAACTCCTATATAAACAGAGTGAGACAACAACACATTTAACGATCACGTGCACAAACGCGATCTGCACTCTCATCGCGGACACATATGTGCTAATAGTGAGCTAAAGATAATAAATCAGTTAAAATTTAAATTTCATCATGTCAATCGTGTACTAGCAGAAGGTGATGTCAGGAGCCTTAAGAACAGACGAGCGTGCATGACAAGAGTTATGAATGTCAAAGAAGCAAATGAGGTGTGTAAGAATAAGCCTGAATTGCGTTCTGTTGTTCGTGCCTATCCCGCAAGGGAACTGGCGTGAAGTTATGTATGTATGTATCATGTCAAAATACATACATACATACATACATCTCTTTACCGAATAGTCGCCGACTACGGTAGGGGCCGGATAGCCGGCTTTACCGACTAGTCGGCACATCGCTATTAAGAGATCTTGGCAGCGCTTTAAGGTTTTTAAAGTAGCCTACAAACTTACATTAACGCAATATGAATAAGAACACATGTCTGTACGGTAGAATTGACTGCACTTTTAAAATTGAATAACATCTGTATAAAACTACATTCTGACAGATAAATTTATTGAATTGAATTGAAACCAGAATTAACTAACGACAAGTCTGGGTTCTACGAATCTTAGCAATAATAAAATACTGCGAATGTTATTTAATTAGTTATTATTCTAGGCACAAATCTATTTCCTCTTATAACTTTTTGGCGAATCCATTATCGTCTAATGTTTCCGGTGTACATAGGACTTAAGTAATTGATACGGCTCCGAACTTTAAAAAAAATCGTATGTCGCCACAGTGATGCGATTTCCCCATATGAGGCTAACACCATAGTAATTTTAGGGGTCCCTAGACGTTTTGGCAAAAGCGGACGCTTGCAAATGTTCGTGATCTCCGTCTGTCAGTTGTATGTCCTTACTTTGCTGCCGGTAGCCTGTTACAAACGCCGTAGGCTGCGTACGCGACCAACGCCGAAGCCGACGAAACCGTATTATCTCCCTGCTCCGTCTGTGATAAAGTGTTACTGGCCGTAGTGCTGTATTTGTTATGCAACATTGTTATTATATCCATTCCAAGCGTTTATTTTACTTTTGACGTTTGTCGGCCCATCAAGGACGCTCCTTCAGCCGTGCCATATAGCGACCATGGTCGATATGTTCGCCGCGAAAACGCCACTAATGACGGCATAATTTTCGCTCAAGCAGCGCTCACAACGACCCATGTCAAGAGGTGGGTTGAATAATTAGTTCCACTTGAATTTACAATTGTAACGCCCGCGCAGAAGTGGAACGGGAAAAATCGCGATCGTGAGCGTCTTGTGGAACGTAGTCATAGCAAACACGGTCGCTATGGTCGTGGTGAAAACGTCACTAATGACGCCGTAATTCCCGATCACCAATTGTCACATTACAATTTATTAGACTGGTAACTTTTATCTGATGATTGAAAAATCGGCCTTAAGACATTCATTACAAAAAAATATATATATTGTACAAATACAGTCGCCGAGTTGTTAAAATTATAATAAAAGTTTTGGACGTTTTACTTCCGTAGCCAAAAACCGACTAAGAATTTTTCAATCATCAGATAAAAGTTACCAGTCGAATAAATTGTAACGTGACTAAATTCAAAACTGAATCGGTCCAACTGTTTTATTCATGCAGCTGAGATTTTTAATTTATCCATGTTAAATTTTATTCTACGAATAACTTTCATTTGGTAATAGACAATTCGACCCTTCGAGAATATGGGCTAAATCTAAGTTAGATTTTTTTTTATTATTATTTAGAAGTCTACGGACTCGAGTTCCGTACCCTTTTTTACAAATTAATTTCGAAGAAAGTTTTTAGAATTTATACACGCTTCTTGGATATTTTTGTTTATGTGTGTGAAATTTATTCAATGATATTTGTTTTATGTACCTTACGAATAACTCATTACATTAATTTATTCTAATTTTAATACTAAACTTATACTAATGTAGAGTGTATCTGTTACATGCTGGTGTTGTGAGGAAGTGCATGTGCAGTGTGGGCCTTATATCTACACTTATATATATTGTCCTATCTAGTGCCATGTGTGTTGTTTTTTTTTCTGTGCCTGGGTTATTAATTTTTAGGCTCTTTGTGTGTCTTGGTTTGTTTGTGAAGTGTGCGTGTAATGCAATGCGGTTGTAGTGCGCGTTGGTGTGAGTATGTGTGTAAGTTTTGTTGTTAGTTGTGTATTTGTGACTTTGTGTGGTGTTATAACTTAGATATTACAATAGAATAGAATAGAATATACTTTATTGATACATTAAGATACAATTTAAGAAGTTTAAGTATAGAAGACAATAGGCGGTCTTATTACTAAAAGCAGTTTCTTCCAGACAACCTTGGGATGGATCAGAGAAAAATTGTGTAACATGTGGGGGTTTTGCAATATAACTAGAATAAAAAATAAATAAAAATTAAATTATGTATATAAAATTTTGAAATGGCAAGTATAATAGACATAGAAATAAGACAAAAATATACATATATTGATATATACATATATTGATATATACATAAATAATAATCATATTAATAATGTATAGAATTACGTAAATATGGGCTAATTGGGATAGTTGGGCTGGGCAGCATTCGGTAAACTTCGTCAAGTCTTCTCGTCGACCATTCCGCAATGCTTGAAGACAAAAGTCTTCGAGCAGTGCGTCCTCCCCGTCCTGACCTACGAGGCTGAGACATGGACACTTACGGCAGGATTGGTCCACAAGTTCCAAGTCGCTCAACGGGCTATGGAGCGAACTATGTTGGGTGTTTCTCTTATGGATAAAATTAGAAATGAGGATATCCGTAAGAGAACCAAGGTAACCGACATAGCTCGCAAAATTAGCAAAATGAAGTGGCAGTGGGCCGGTCACATCTGCCGCAAGACCGATGGGCGATGGAGCAAACGAGTCCTGCAGTGGAGACCGCGTCTCGGTAAACGTAGTGTTGGACGCCCTCTAGCCCGATGGACCGACGACCTATGCAAGGTCGCCGGTAGGCGCTGGCTGAGGAAATCGGAGAACAGGTATGACTGGCGCCGTCTTGGGGAGGCCTACGTCCAGCAGTGGACTGCAAATGGCTGACGACGGGATAATAATAGAAAATATTTTTTTATATTTATCATCTAAAGATACAATTTAACTAAAATTTAACCAAAAATGTAACTTATAAGAAACAACAAAGTATATAATTCCTATCTTTCATTGCTTAAAAACTGATTTAAAAAAAGTCCAATACATCAAATGACACATAAAGTTCGCCGTGGAGGTTATTTGTATATGAAAAAAGTGGAAATAGGGGTCAAGAGGAGTAGTTATGAAACGAATTGGAACTTCCGGGTGTAGCGAGGCAGGTATTGAATATGCGACCTCTTACAAGGTTGCCGCCTTTCTATTAACTCGGCCATATCTGTCGCCTGATACTAAATTAATAAAACCTTATGATTGTTTATTGCTGTGAAATCAAATCAAAATTGGATTAATTGAATTTAAAAACATAGCTGAATAGTAATGTTATTTAGTCGTATGCTTGGGATAGTGCCGTTTGACGACACACAACTTGTATATTTAGACAAATATGTATTGTTACGAGTTAGCGGGAGTCGAATTAAAATGCCATTAGAATTATTATAGAGTTTATTAGAACTACACAAACACGTATAACACAGGTACAAATATAACCGAACAAGACAAATCCAAACGTACCGCAGAAGGTCATAATTCAATAAAACGCGTAAAGTCCGTCACTATTAGATTTCCGAATTTTATTTTATTGCAGGAGTTCAGCAGACAGGCAGACGGCCCACTTGATGTAAAGCGTTTACCATCGCCTATGGACATTTGTAACACCAAAGGTGCTACAAATGCGCTGCTGCTCTCTTAAGGGAGACTGGAACCTGGTCACTGATGCCGGAACACAACACAAGGTTGTTATGGCGGCATACTCTAGACCAGGGGTGGTCGCCATCCAGTCGAGCAAATACCCTACCACCTGGCTGTGGGTTGTTTTGTCGCCTCTTACGACAGGCCGCCTGGCCGCAGGAAATTGTATTCTTTCTCCGTGCCTGCACGGATGGATGTACACACGTTACGCCCGTATCGTAGTTGTAGCTCTACTGACCCCTCTCTCCATCAAGCCGTCGGTTTATAGTTCACAAATGGAAATACAATACAATACCCGCCCGGCAACGTCGATACAATTTCCTAGAATTAGCTTGTTATTGTAATCCGCAACACCTGCCTAATGGTGCGGCCTGCAAGCAGCCGTAAACGAGTACAATAGAACAATAGGCTGTTCTTCACAATAACTAGAAACGTATGCCAAAAAATAAGTGAATAAAAGAAGACGATCACAAAAGGATTACAATTATCTCAAATGCCGACAGGTAATAAAATGTGCTTTGCAGATCTGTACCTGGAATTTGTCTTTGTCAGGGCCTAAGTTCTAACAGTATGTTAGTATTATAATTTATGTAACATTTTCCTTTATATTTACGTATATATTAGTAACATATATTATTGTATATATACTTGACTATGTATATGTATATATGTATTTGTATATTTATTTCTTAAATTAGTTGAGTATTTATGTATCTATTGCCTTTTTCCTGCTCCACCTATATCGCCTGATTCAAATTTCTTTCATTTAGGTTGCCTGGAAGAGATCGCTGTGCGCGATAAGGCCGCCTATTGTATTGTCTACAAAATATTGTAAGTATTTGTTTTTATAATTGTATATTTTGGTGTGCAATAAAGTGTTACAAAAATACATTAAAGGGCGTTATAGAAATTTCTTAAGGCTCCTATACACTATGCCGGCGGCATTCACGGTGGGTATTTGAGCCGCCGGGCTTGCCGCATAAACGAGCCGCCCGGGTGTGCCGGCGGATTACGCAGGGACCCGCGTCAGTTTCGCAATTTGAGTGTTAGTGTTGTGCAGTGTGTTCTACGTAATACGTATTAAAATGTCTTTAATTGGGATGACGAAACTGTATTGCTTCTAATTGAACAATTTCTCGAAAATGACATTTTATGGAATCCTAAAAATGTAGATTATAAGAACAGAAATAAACGAATGGGCGCCATATATATATATATATATATATATATATAAATACAAAGTGTACACCACTAGTGTCATACCCGGCTGTCACAACGAAATGATGTTCTGCGGCCGTCAGCGGCAAGTGCGGGCGGCCTAATTACGCCGGCGGCACACCCGCGCGGCAAAAACCCGCCAGCTGTGCCGCCGGCATAGTATGTAGGAAGCTTTAGAGGCTGGCGAAGCATTGGTAACCCCTCTAGTGTGGCAAACGTCCATAGGCGACAGTAACCACCTTCCATGAAGTGGGCCGTCTGCCTGTTTGCCTGCCACAGGTAATAAAAGATATATATATATATAAAAATATGCGGGTGCAATTCGTCTTCAAAGCTCTGCGGGACGCCGATTTTTCAAGTTACGTCATATTAAATGTAGTGCAGGATATCGCACAAACTTAGCAATCTAATTTCATATTCGATTTGTAATACATCAAGGATGTTTTGAAAATGTTACAAAATATGCTTTAATTTAACCAAACTAGTTTTAGGCATTTACAAACTATGTTAAAATTAATGAATTAAATATTGACGGTTATCTGCGTGCTTAATATTGTTTATTTTTTTACAAAAACATATCGAAACGGAGATAGAATACAATTTGCTGCGGTCGGGCGGCCTGTCGTAAGAAGCGACAAAACAACCCACAGCCAGGTGGTAGGGTGTTTGTCCGACCGGATGGCTACCACCCCTGATTTAAAGTATACCGCCATAACAACCTTGTTGCGGCGCAACACTAGTCCAGTGGCAACTCTGTTCCCGGGTAAAGATGGAGTGGCCCGTGCAGCAGAAGTTAAAACTGCGGCTCACACATACAGAAGAGGTGTCAAGTACTTATGTCCCCTCCTGGAGCTACAAGAGACATCTACATTGGAAGCAGCAGCTTCCAAGGCCCCGGAGGATGTCGCGGCGCAACACTAGTCCAGTCGCGTGGCAATAGCTTCGCTTCTGCGCCTTGATTTGATATTTTTCATTTGTTTTTTTTTTTCATTCCTTATTATCGTAATATATTGAGCACGCAAACATATTTCTGTTAATATTTTATTTATATTATAGTTTTCCCAATTATTATTGACGGCCTCTGTGGTTGAGCGGGCTAAGCCTTTGCCGGCGTGCCTCACTGCAACGCAGAGGTTCCGGGTTCGATTCCTGGTATAGTAAATTTCGGAAACGTATTTTCTCCGTTATTTACTATGGTCTGGGTGTCTGGGATCGGCCCCAGAGTAGTCCGTTGTATATTACCCATAATACAAGCGTAACTTGCTTAATTTGGGGATATGCAATATGTGTGTTTGTCTGCCGATTATTATTATAATACTGTATGTCTTTCAAGACCACGGGCCATAAAAATGGCCCGGACTTTTGGGGGGCTTGCGTGGGGCCATGGGAAGGCCAACACGTAAAGGCCCCTTGACAAATTTAATGTAAATGTGGCGTGACACTGACCGGCGATTATCCCTGTCTACACTATATAGTAATGCACCCAAGGACAAGCCCCGGCCAGTGTAGGACTATTGTGGGAAATGAGGACAAAAAATACCGGGCTATTGTGGTGAACTGCTAATGGTACTAGGGGTCTGGGAATATGGGGACTATGGCGTCTGCCCGTCGCAATGTTCAGGGAACATGGAAAAATGGGCAGACGGTGACTCGCCACTCCCTGCATGGGCCCCAAAAAATGCCATAAAGACAGGGGCAACATGGGTGTGAGTGGCTAAGGGGTGTAGAGAGGTGGGCTGCAGGTTCACCGAAGCTACTTCCGACGTTAGGCCGTTTATCACTTCCACCCCTGGAGCTTGAGTCTTAGCTCTAGCGATCTCCACTCCGTGCCGGCTGGTTAAGGCAAGCACGGAGGCGGGGGCCTTGCCTTGGCCCCCGGAGTCAGGTACGAGGTGTCGCTACTCACCTAAGGCTTCGCCACAAAGCCCCCCTGCGGGTTTATTATTATAATTATTATACGTTTAATTGTTGATATCATTCATAAACAACCTTGAGTTGTATTCCGGCATTAGTGACCAGGTTCCAATCTCCATTTGCGATCGAGGCGTTACTACGTGTGCATTCGGAACGGGAATCTCATATTGACGGACTTTGCGCGTTTTATATATAACGATTGTCTGTCTTACGGTTGGGGCTTGTTGTATTCGGTTGTGTTTGTAAGAATTCTAAATCACGTGTGTGTATTTCTAATAAACTTTGTGATAATTCCAACGGTATTTTAAATTGAAATCTCACAAACTCGTAACAATATACATGTAGGTACCTACATAATATTTACATTTAGCAGAGTTTGATTAATTATTATTTAAAAAATAAAGCGCATAAGAAAAGCTGCATCAGGGAAAAAAATATTATAAATGAATACAATAATCCTAATTAGTAGGTATTGATCAATCTACAATTATTTTCCTCATGCGATTGTTTACGACATTCTGTTTATAATAAGATAGCTATTGGTCAATTATTTTAAACCGATGTAAAAAAAAATGAGGAAACTCAATTCATCGTGTATTTTTTTATATATGTATGAGAAATGAACTTTTAATTTTTTTCATACAGTTCATTAAATCCACAAATAGGTATGTGTGACTAATACAATATAAACACGCTAATACATTTATTATAAGTAACTTATGTATTTTGAAACATATTATTGTATATGTATATATATATGACTATGTATATATTGTTACGAGTTAGCGGGACTGGAATTAAAAGAGTTTATTAGAACTATACAAACACGTGTAAACAGGTACAAATATAACCGAACGCAACAAATCCAAACGTAATGCAGGAGGTCGTAATTCAATAAAAGGCGCAAAGTCCGTCGCTATTAGAGTCCCGAATGTACACGTCACGCCCGTATCGTAGTTGTAGCTCAACTGCTTCCTCTCTCTATCAGGCCGTCGTTTTACACTTCACAAATGCAAATTTGCCTGCCCGCCAACGCGGACACAATTTCTTAGAATTAGCTTGTAATCGTAATCCGCAAGACCTGGCCAATGATGCAGCCGTCAGCGGCCGTAAACGAGTACAATAGAACAATAGGCTGTTTTCTACAATAACTAGAAACGTATGCCAATAAGTAAGTGAACAAAAGAAGACGATCATAAAAGGATTACAACGAATTCAAATGCCCACAGGTTTTTTTTTATTGCAGGAGATCAGCAGACAGGCAGACGGCCCACTTGATGGAAAGCGGTTACCATCGCCTATGGACATTTGCAACACCAAAGTTGCTACAAATGCGCTGCTGCTCTCTTAAGGGAAAGTGGAACTTGGTCACTAATGCCGGAACACAATTCAAGGTTGTTATGGTGGCATACTTTAGACCAGAGGTGGTAGCCATCCAGTCGGGAAAATGCCCTACCACCTGGCTGTGGGTTGTTAAGTCGCCTCTTATGACAGGCCGCCCGGCCGCAGGAAATTGTATTCTTTCTCCGTTCCTGCACGGATAATAAAATGTGCTTTTACAGATTTGTACGTATGTCTTTATCGGGGCCTAGGTTGTAACAATAGTTATGTATTTGTATATTTATGAAATTAGTTTGAGTATTTATGTATATATTGCATTTTTCAAATTTCTTTGATTCAGGTTGCCTGGAAGAGATCACTGACCGATAAGGACGCCTATTGTATTGCCTAGAAAATATTGTAAATATGGTCTGTTTTTGTAATTATATATTTTGGTGTGCAATAAAGTGTTATCTCTCTCTCTCTCATTAAAAAAAAACTATACTACAAATAGTCTAGTTTCTGACCTAATGTGCATATTGTTACAATTACCACGTGCTAATAACGGCGAAGGAAAACATCGTGATGCAACCTGCACATCGAGATAACCGATGTGTCAAAGCGTGGCGGGTATACTGTCCCCATTGAGATATAACATGTTTATATGATCTAAGACTGTCCCCTATAGTGGGAGGCTCGAGCCCAGCAGTGGGACAGTTATGGGCTGTTATTATATATAAATAAATCCCTAGCAAATATATACACTAACAAGAAAATACTATAAACTACAACTGCAAAGATATTCAAAGTAAGATTCCATTGCGATAGTGTCGAAAATTCGTATTCTACTAAATCCACAATGTCTTCTCGATATCGTCGCTGCGGAATGACAATAAACAAAATTTATATTAAGCATTAGCAGAAATTACCTTAGTCGAAATGAATATTGAAAAGCTGCCAAAATTGTAAACATTTACTTCGTGACTTGTCGCTTATAAATATTTATAAAGATACTGGTGTGCCACGGGCACGCCGCTGGAATTAACAGAATACCGAATTCAGGCAAATCTACGATTGAAACGATAGTGTCAAAATGTACGGGAAAAGTTTTTTGCAATTTCTAACTTTTTTAGTACTCCAACCTGGGTTGGTCCCATAGGAGTTTTTGATCAGTGTCCGTAACAGGATTTAATCCGTGCAGGAACGGAGAAATACAAATGCCTGCGGCCGGGCGGCTTGACGTAAGAGGCGACAAAACAACTCACAGCCTGGCGATAGGATATTTACCCGACTGGATGGCTACCACCCCTTGTCTAGAGTATGCCGCCATAACAACCTTGAGTTATGTTCCGGCATTAGTGACCAGGTTCCAGTCTCCCTTAAGAGAGCAGCAGAAAGCAGAAGAAAAATTATGGAGAGTCTCTTAAGACCATTTTCGTATAGCTGCATCGGTTGGTACTTCCCCTTACTGCCTCGCTGAACATTTCTAAATGTAAAATATAGCTATTTGTTAACAGTGTTATTATTAACTCTATAAATAAGACGCATGGAGCCCGAACATGAGAAAATACAATGCGTGTCTTTATCTGACGATTATTAAAAAGTAATATAAAACGCATCTAGGCTTAAAGTCTGTTGTGGACAGAGAGCACGCTCCTGACGCGCCCGCCGGAGTACAGCTGCTCCCCACGCCGCCGACAGCTCGCACAGTTAGCAGCCAGGCGTCGTACGGAACGGGGGACAAAAGAAGCGGCCTTGGAGGCCGAAAATGGTTTACGTTATGACTAGCTTAGGCGTGTTGCTGGAGAGTTTCTTCCGCCGCTTCTTCTCCTCCAGCTATAACACGTTGCGAAGCGGTAGTAATGATAGACTAGGAGCGGCTCCGCCGGCGGAGCCGATCTTCAGCCTGTTGGCTTAGCTCATTCAGCCTTTTACGGCTAAATCTCAATATAGAATCAATCCCCCGCAGCGGTCGAGCCGAGCTCGAACCTCACAGGAGGTGCCTCCTCGAGCGCGCTGCTTCCGGGCTAAACGCCTCCGCTCCCACGCAGTCGGGAAGCCCCCAACGTCCGGTATCGCTGAAACAGCCATCTGCGGCTATTCAGCTGGGTCCAGTAAAAAAAAAACCTGGCACAAATACGCACTACTTTACTCTCTGCCATTCATCATTCTCTCTGCAACTCGTCTATGTATAGTTTAATTTAATTGTAACTAACGACAATAATAAGTCATACAGATTACAGTCCACATCGATTTTTATTTGAAAGAAGCAACTGCCACTAATAACGTCGTAATACCGAACTATAGTTGCCAAATACCGTATAAGTCACCCCAAGGTGAACCGGGTGTGGTTTAGTAATTAGATCGAACCTTTCGACACACGCGTCGTGTTTTGGTAATACCGGCAAACTGGAACGATTGATCGTAAACTATCGAATGATTCGCAACACTGGACTATATAACATTGTTATTAACCCCTACACTGTATACATACACTGTACCGACTTGTGAAGGAGCACTATCTAACTGTATAACGTGTTTGTTTGTTTTGTATATTCATGTACGTTTTTATTTTTATAACTGTAATTTATGTATAATAATTATGTAATTATTACAGTGTGAACTCTGTATAACGACGCCGAAGGAAATGTGAATTTAATGGCGTTATAGAGAGTTGTCGTTAAATGGAGAGAAGGCTGTTATTTTTGTCTAACGTGTTTTGTTGTACCAGTAATTTTATATCTTGCGATGTTGAGGCATCTTGCTGATAAATGAAGTACATACTTAGAAATTTCGGTATGCATGATGCTGACAGTCGAGTTTAGCTAGAATAATAAAGCGATAAAAGAACTTACACAGCTGCGCAGTTTTTCCTCATTTTGGCAATTTAAAAAGTACTTGTTATTACTTAATTGTTGTTGTTATTGAGTACGTGTAATGCTATATACAGTATTTCATTGTATGGAAGACGAGCTAAACCAACCAAAGCCAAGTGATTTTGACGCTTAAGGGAGTTTGTCGTTAAATCGAGTGACGTTACATGGAGTCTACGCTGTATATTAGTATCTATTTCAAGATGTTAAAAACAATAAGGGGGTTATTAGGGCCAGGAGTACTCGAAAATCGAGGTCATCTGGAAAGCAAGGCTAAACTTACCTCCAAAAATCTTGGTGTGCTAAACCAGTCCAAGCAGTATTTCATTCCGCGGCAACGACTTGCGCTGTACAAAGCACAAATCAGACCGTATATGACCAGACACAGACTGACTCCATCGAGTCCATCCAGCGTCGCGCCGTTCGTATCGTCGACGATCCCATACTAACAGGCGGTTTAGAATCGCTTAGCCTTCGAAGAGACTTTGCGTCCCTCTGCGTATTTTACCGTCTGTCTAACGGGGAGTGTTCCGAGGAACCGTTTGATCTGGTGACAATGACTTACTTTTACAACCGCACCGATCGCTAGCGACGTGATATTCACCCCTATTTCCTTAAGCTCCCACGCTCAACAACGCAATAGTTCTCTAGAACATTTATTCCGCGTACAACAATGATCTCGGGAACTTCCCGCCGCGGTTTTCCCTTTGCGCTATGACATTGGGTTTCTTAAGGGCTTTATAAAATTTCTTAGAGGTCGGCAACGCGACGGTAACCACTTTCCATCAGGTGGGCCATCTGTCTGTTTGCCTGCTTCAGGAAAAAAAATCAATTTTTAGAATTTCTGTCTGTCTGGATGTTCCGGCTAATCTCTGATATGGCAGGACCGATTTTGACGTATAAGGAGTAACTTAGGCTACTATTTTTTGAGTACCAGGAAAGAAAATCCACGCGAACGAAACTTTACTTTAAACCTCTTCTTTTCCAAATCCCTTTTTTTGCGCAGTTTATTTGAATTTACAAATAAAAAAATTACTGGCAGACAAAACATATACTACACGGTCTTATTCATACTTAGTGTTAAGCACTCTAAGCAATATTGTATATCCCCAAATTAAGCAAGTTACTCTTTGTTATGGGTAACATACAACGGACTTACAACAAGAGTTAACTTGAGACTTTGCTCGGATGACGTAAGCGCGAGGTACTGACTCGATCGTACGCATCGATGGCGAGAGCGGTAAGACGGCGTGAGTCGGGAGGGGAGCGCGCATGCCGCTGAGGTCTCAAGTTAACTCTTGCGGGTAATAAATAAAATTTCCGAAATTTACCACACCAGGAATCGAATTCGGAGCCTCTGTGTTCCAGTGAGGTAATCCGGTAGATTAAGTAAAATCCAGGTGAGGTAAAAAAAAAAAATTGTAGGTACAGATTCTGTTCGTACTAGCAGAAGGTGATGTCAGGAGCCTTAAGAACAGACGAGCTTGCATGACAAGAGTTATGAATGTCAAAGAGGCAAGTGAGGTGTGTAAGAATAAGCCTAAATGGCACTCTGTTGTTCGTGCCTACCCCGCAAGGGAACTGGCGTGAAGTTATGTATGTATGTATGTATGTAGATTCTGTTCGTACGTTAAGTATTAAGCCATTCTTGAATCTAAATAATGAAGTAAGTTGAGAAATGTCAGTATATCACGCCACTAGCATAGCAATGTCTCCACCGGAAAGCCGTGACCCCAAAATTGGCAGCATGCGCGCTGTATGACAACCAAAGCTAGCCATGGCCTGCCATCGTATTTACGTCACTACTCCACCAATCATTAATATTATGACTCTGTGGGTATTTTCACACGGACTCCTTTTCTTTATTCTTTTTTTTTAAAGGAGCTTTGAACCTTTTTGATTATGTCAGCCCCATCGTGCCTTTTCTTAATTTATTATAACTTACATTAAACTAATATTATATTAATACAAAATTTAATGTATATGTGACAATGTTTGTGATCAGTTACCCGCATACAAGGAGCTCACATCACATACATACATACATAACTTCACGCCAGTTCCCTTGCGGGGTAGGCACGAACAACAGAGTGCCATTTAGGCTTATTCTTACACACCACACTTGCCTCTTTGACATTCATAACTCTTGTCATGCAAGCTCGTCTGTTCTTAAGGCTCCTGACATCACCTTCTGCTAGTACACGATCAATTTGATCATGGAAGGTGTGTCGTGGCCTTCCACGACTTCTGCATCCATCCACTTTTGCATTGTATATCTGTTTAGTCATTCTTTCATCATGCATTCTTTCCACATGCCCGAACCACCGGAGCATTCCTTTCCTTACCTTCACCCCGACACTCTCTTTCAGACCAACTCTCTTTCTTACTTCGGTATTACGAACGCGGTCCGCGAGCGTCACTCCGCAGATTTTGCGCAGTGCTCGCATCTCGACCGCGTTTACTCTACTTTCATGCTCTTTCTTCCATACCCAACTCTCGCTTCCATACGTGAGCGTAGGTACCAGCACTCACATCACAAACTTGTATATTATTATAGCTCGTTAAGAAGCAGGAGAGGCCAAAATGTGAAATATTGTACACAAGTCCCATCTCTCCAGATTTAACTCCGCGCATAACTTAATTCTGGCTGCTTCGTTCCGAACACATTCCATGAGAATGTGGGTTACATCTTCAACCATGTTGCAAGTTAGACAATTTTCGGAATCAGACTTTTACATTAAGCTCCTTACTGTCCGTCTTTGTACGTCACAGTCATATTTCTCAGAACTGCCGGGTCTTCATATATAACAATAAGAGTCCGATACGTCCCATTGCTGGGCTCAGGCGTTTTCAGTTTTTTTGAGAAAGGACAGTCTACATTAGTCTGAACCGACAAACCAAGATTGTATGTTGTGACGTGGCGCAGGGAAGTGAGAAGTCACTCCCTGCCCTAGTTAGTTCCATGGTTCGTATAGTATGCTATTCAGTATTCGGCCTATTCGGCCAGTTTTTTACTGTCCGATATTTGGCCGGAAACGAAATAGTGAAAAAAACGCATGTATTGCTCAGAATTGTTTATATATATTTCCATCAAAAATTAACAGTTAAAGTACGTGTAGTTCAAAAAGCGATAATGTTAGTTTTAAAATCTTGAAACCGTTAAAACAGTTTTAATTATGCGAATCTGTCAAAATACAGTCAAACCTGAGTAAGTGAGAACTAGGTAAGCGAAAAATTCTATTAAGTGAGAGTATTTACTAGGTCCCGTCATTTTGCCTAATACTAATAATATTACTCATTCTTAAATGAGTCATATATTCTTTAATTCAAACCAAATGTGCGTCTTATTGTTTTGTTATTATATATAGTTCGAGAAACTCATTCTATTCAAAAAGCCAAAAGTGCCAAAAATGAAAAAAAAAACGAAGCCATCCAATCACACATTTTGGATAGAGAGGTGGAGAAAATTCCAACAAAACGAGAAGCTTTAAAGGCATTGGAGACGCTTCACAAATTTTATGAATTTGCGGCAGTTGAACAAACGATACTTGATAACATTTATGAACTTGAAGAACATACACAAAATTTAGTAACAGAATTGCAAAAGAAATTGACAGATTTTTTTCAAGTAAATGTTATTAATTAATATAATAATATTAATGTTAGTAATTTTCAAAATATAGTAATTTTTATGTTTTACTTTGCACCGACTTCAAGATGTTTTAGATAATATATATTAATAATAATAGCTTTAGAAATAAGTTATTTTATACTTTTTACCTACTTTTTTAGTTTTTGAAGTCGGTTTTTTTAAACGAAGTTTTTTTTTTATTTGTTACTTTTTAGTGTCTAGCTATCTATGTATGGGTAGACCTACGAAAGGTGCGGCGCTCCTTAAAAAATATAGATCCCAAGAAACGGGAACAAAAAAATGTTCGTAAAACTACGGGGCTAAACTATGTTAAATTTTTAGGGAACCAAATGGCAACTATTCCGCATCAAACTAAACAAGAATCACGTAAATCGGATCATAAATCTCAGCGTAATCGGTGTACATATGGAACGGAATGGAAAAAATTTCATAAAAAATGTTCATAAAATGAAAACTACTGGGCCAAACTATGTCAAATTTTTAGGGGACCAAATGGAAGCTATTCCGCGTCGAACAAAAAAAGAATCACGTAAATCGGATAATAACTCTCAGAGTAATCAGTGTACATATGGAACGGAATGGAAATTTTTTCAAAAAAAAATCCCTCATTTTTTTAAGTCGGTTAAAAATGATTTACTATTATAAAACGATGATTTAAAAATACAGTAGAAAACATGCATATTCGTAACCTAGATACATGTTTCCAGTTTTAAAATTAGGTATACCAACCGCTGCAGACATAACACATGCTGGAATTTTGTAAACATACTTATTAAAGAATTACAAAGCCACATGTTCATGTTTACTAAGCTATTGTTATATAATTGATTTATGAGCCTTTTGTGTATTACAGGTGAAATATCGTCACGCCTATTAGCCTAGAAGGGCAGGCTGTATTTGCAAAATGTTAAGAATGTAATGTTGAGACTGTTTCACCTTGCACGTAATACTAGATATAACCTCGTATTGCACATTTATATACGTAACAATTTAATAAATACTTTTATTATGTAAATTTGTTATAATATTTTAATAGTCATAATCATAGCTGGGCATTAACTCGTTAATTAACGCAGTTAACATTTCGGGTAACGGATTAACTTTTAAGTTAACTTAAAAATATGTTAACGGACTCGTTGACTTCCGTTAAATTTCCCAAAGTCCGTTAATCGTAAATCTAGCAACAAATCTTTAAAGAGCAAAGCTCAAAATCTCGTCAAAATGTGGCTAGACATAGTCATCCGTGCAGGAACGGAGAAAGAATACAATTTCCTGCGGCCGGGCGGCCTGTCGTAAGAGGCGACTTAACAACCCACAGCCAGGTGGCAGGGCATTTGCCCGGCTGGATGGCTACCACCCCTCGTCTAGAGTATGTCGCCATAATAACCTTGAGTTGTGTTCCGAGATTAGTGACCAGGTCCCAGTGACCCTTAAGAGAGCAGCAGCGCATTTGTAACACCTTCGGTGTTGCAAATGTCCATAGGCGATGGTAACTGCTTTCCATTAAGTGGGCCGTCTGCCTGTCTGCTGAACTCCTGCAATAAAGAAAAATAAAAAAGTCAAAAGACTTTACATGAAGCGGCATTCCTCGCGGAACAGTTATTCGCAAATCTGTTTATTAAATATAATACTGCTATACCCTCAAGCGCTTCAGTTGAACATCTTTTCTCCACGGACACGGATATACTACAGCCGAAACGAGCCTCGCTTTCAGACGAGAACTTCAACATATTAATGTTCATGAAGGGGAAATTGACAGATAAATTGGACGGGTTAGTATCGTTTCGTCTAAAATGTAAGTCTATGTAGCAATTCGTCTAAATAGCATACATACATACATAACTTCACGCCAGTTTCTTTGCGGGGTAGGCACGAACAACAGAGCGCCATTTAGGCCCATTCTTACACACCTCACTTGCTTCTTTGACATTCATAACTCTTGTCATGCACACTCGTCTGTTCTTAAGGCTCCTGACATCACCCTCCGCTAGTACACGATCAATTTGATCATGGATTTAATTTATAAAGTAATTTAAGGTGTATTTAATTTATAAATTATGTCGTGGCCTTCCACGACTTCTGCATCCATCCACTTTTGCATTGTATATCTGTTTAGTCATTCTTTCATCATGCATTCTTTCCACACGCCCGAACCACCGGAGCATTCCTTTCCTTACCTTCACCGCGACACTCTCTTTCAGACCAACTCTCTTTCTTACTTCGGTATTACGAACGTGGTCCGCGAGCGTCAATCCGCAGATTTTGCGCAAATAGCAATTGGTCATTATATTACTATCAAACCTGTTAACTTCCAGAACCAACAGTTTTTATAAGAATTTGCATTTGCATTTTTTATCACGTATTAACGGTTTAATGATTAACGTTAACTTGCGTTAAATTTTCTGAAATGTAACGCTTTAACTTTTAACGAAGTTAACTTTTTCAGTAACGGATTAGCGATTAACGAAGTTAACTATTTGATTAACGGTGCCCAGCTATGGTCATAATCATTACAAATGCGCTATTTTAGACGAGTATGTTTAATTTTACAGTTTTGACGTACTGTTACGTATATTTAGTTGCATAGTTGTTCTTTTCATGTTTCTTTTTAAGGTTAATAATTAATTTTGTAATATACCCTCTTATTTCTAAACGATACAATGGGCCATTTCCTTAATTGAATAATGATGTTATGTTTTTATTTATTCTCTGATTACCGCCTGTTCTGTATAAAGTAGTTCTCTGTAATTTATTTTAATTTTATGTAACATTATTCTTCTAATATGATATGGTTATTGTGTAGATTATAATTCAAAATCTCTCAATTGTCTAGACGGTATTCACTACATTTTGTTTTCATGTTGGCAGACGCGATAGATTTATACTGTGTTCGAATTATTTTATTATATGTAAAACTTTAAATATAATATTTTATATAAAATATTATCAAAAATTTCCAAACAATATTGTAATAAATTCTTGTCATTCATAACCTATTAATTAAAATAGTTTATCAATGACTTCTATCCGGGGTATCGGTTGTACCAATTTGCTAAGTGTCTTATACTGTTGTAAAATTGTTGAAGCATCTCTTCAATGGTTGGAATTATTATAAAGTTTATTAGAACTATACAAACACGTATAACACAGGTACAAATATAACTGAACACAACCAGTCCAAACGCAATGCACGATTCAATAACACAAGCAAGGTTCGTCACTAAATAGATTACCGAATGTGCACAAGTCTTGCTTCGCTTGTGGTTATCGTTCGACTGCCTCTTCTCTCCATTGGGGCATTGCTTTATACTGCACCGAAGCAATATGGCTTCCCGACCGCATAGACCGAAATTCTTAGAATCAGTTCGACACACCTGGCTAATGACTGCCATAAAAGATTACGATATACAATGGGCTGTTTTCTAATGACAAATTTTAAATACAAAGTAAACAAAAAAGGAGTCCAAATGCCTAAAAGGTAATAAACTGTGTTTCTACGGATATGCAGGTGTGAATTTGTCTTTGTCGGCGCCTAGGTTGTGATATTATATTGATGAAATATACATATTTTTTATCAGCGATATTATATATAAGTCCTGCGCAGATGGTTTGCAGAAGGGTCGCGGTTTGTAGGAAGCTGTTATCATCGGCAAACCTTCTGCGCACGACTTATACTTTTATTTATTAAAAAAAAACTGGCATGCAACAGTTCTCTAGTATTTATTGCCATGCCAGTAATATGGAGCTGTTATAGATTTTGTAAATTTCTACAAAAACACATTTCAGTAAAATTCAAAAACAATATTCTATAATTATATTATTTTTCATTCAATAAAATTTTGATATGAATTTTTTATATTATGCAACTAAAAGCCATCATTCAATTTACCGCCAAAAATCTGGAAGGCATTTAGAGTCACCGGTTTTTATAAAATACAAGACTTAAGCTGATATTAGACGATTCATTTCTGTCTTTCAATATGTATATTAATATAAACTTGTATTATTCAATGTCGTTTAATACCGTCGTGTACTTCAGTTCTGCGCCTTTCAACCAAATTTATTTTTTTCAAATGTTTCAAGTCGATCTGTCATTAAAGTTTAAATGAAGCCGTTTCATCGAAACGCAAGCGAAGTTAGTTGTGCAGTAATATTACTGCGTACCTACTGCCGGTGTTTGGTTAAAATTCAATGTACAGTCGCGGTATGAAAAGATTCGTCACCTTAAAGACGACCTTTGCTTGCATGAGTACAAGAAAGAGTACTGTTAACATTTTAATAAATATTACGTTAATAAAATATAGAAACGTGAAAAAAGAAAATTACTATGTTGACAGTGACATATTGAGTTTAACAATAAGAAACAAAGAGGATATAATCACTACGCTTATCATTAATAATTAAACCACTGAAAAGGTTTTTATATCTCTAAACTATTTTAAACTTTATTGTCAAACAGTTAAACACAGTTTTCTATGGAACAGTCTGTTCTGTGACTCAGTTCGAAAAGGTAACAAGTGCTCGTGGAACGTTAAATGAACAAATTTGAAAACTGGCGAACATTTTCATACCACGACTACAACGCTCGCTAGTCTAGACCGAGACGCGATGTCTAGCCTTTCCTTGATTTCTCATTATTCTTTCTTACTTTCTCCGAATTTCTTAACACATTACGAAGTGACGGGTAAACATGTACCTGTCATTTCAGTAATTACTTTTTTTAAACAGTTTCTCACTATTCGGTAATTGATTAGTGTGTGAAGTTTTAAAAAGGTTTTTATTTTTATTAATGGATAAACTAAAAACATTCTTTATTCATATTCTAAAGCTAAGCTAACTTACGCTTTTGTTATGGGTAGTATATAAAGAACAATTAAAAAAAAAATACGTACCATGTGTTAATAATGGACTCTTTTTAAATTTTCCCTAACAGAATTGAACCTAAGAAATCACGCTCCAGTAAACTAGGCGGAGTAACTTTTAGACCACTAAACCACGAAGCCATCCAATTCAGTTGACCTGTAACGGCCAATTAATAACATCTGACTAAGCTGTACGGAGTTAGCTCCTTTGCCTGTCATTGTGTCGAACGATTTTTTTTAAGAGGGGAAACACGATTGAGGACCATCGTAGGACCAGAGTAGGGGGAAAATTGCGGCCGGTGTGTGGGATTCACCAAGTCGGGGTGGCACTAGCACCTCTAGCCAGAACTACAGATGCTATCGCCATACCACAGTTAGCCACACCCCCTAAAACGCCTCGGTGTTCCGTCCTTCGCACTCAATGCCAGGGCCACGGGTTTATGGCTTAGCCCCTTCGCTGGCCCTGGCAGGCGGTGGCTCAACGACCTCAGCCACTGCCGGGGATCTACTTTTTGTTCCCCGGCGGCTTCAAATTCTCATTGCGTGGGATGGTCTGTAACGCGCCCCGCCGGAGGAAAGGTGAGCACGCGTGGAATACGGCGCGCCCCCATCTCGACAGTTGAGAACCCGTCCCCCGGCGCCAACGCGTCCTCCTTTGGCGGGAGCTGAGCAAAGACCCTGGAGCCTGCGTCTTATAATAATAAATTATATACCTATGTGTATATTTGAGAAAAATAATAAAAGGCTACAGGGGAGTTTTTGGCGGGAACTGAAAGATGTTGTGCTGTGCAGTTTTATTTTCTAAAAATGTGTAAAATTACTCTAAAATGAACAATAGTTGTAGGATATTGATAGTTTTTGAGTAGTAATTATGTGTTTTGTGAGAAATATGAACTGTATAGTCAAATGTGGCCTTTTTAGTTGTCACAAGAACTCCGATGAATGGCACTACCTGATTACCTACAATTCAGCTGTGCTACACATAGGCTTAAGAAAATGAAGAAACTATATTGTAAACTAAGATCTGGCTTAAAGGCCTAGCTGTCAAGCCATAAACCTAAATAACCTAAAAAACGCGTGTCTGCTCGCACGTGTATCACCCGCTTTATAGTTACCATGGCTACGTTCCATTAGGGACTCACAACGACCACGGTCACGACCGCGATTTTACCCGTTCCACTTGCCTGCCAGCGTTACAATCGTAAACCCAAGTGGGACGGCTATTCGACCAACCTCTTGACATGGGTCGTTGTGAGCGTGTGATGACGTCATTAGTGACGTCTTCGCCACGACCACAACGATCGCGGTCGCCTTGTGGAACGGCTAATTGAACATTTTGGGCGTTGTGAGCTACTAATGGAACGCCCTGTAAATAAAACTTACTTTAAATTTAAATATCGAACGTATATAGCGGGAACTGAAAGGGGACGCTGTACTCTTCAATTTTATTTACCAAAAATGTGTAAAACTATACTAAAAAGAACAATAATAGTTGTACGTTGTTGATAGTTTTTGAATAGTATTTATGTGTTTATGTGAGAAATGTGAACTGTATAGTCAAATGAGGCCTTTCGAGTTTTCACAACAACTTCGTGGAATGGCGCCGTTTGAAGACCTACAATTTAGCTAAGCAATACGAAGACTTATACATCAGAATTGGCTGTATGGACTAAGATTGCCTTGCCTGCCATTGTTTGTGGCATATACCACTGCTACTTAAATATCAACCAGAGAGTTTTTGGCGGGAACTGAAAGGAGATGTTGTGCTGTGCAGTTTTATTTTCTAAAAATGTGTAAAATTACTCTAAAATGAACAATAGTTGTAGGATATTGATAGTTTTTGAGTAGTAATAATGTGTTTTGTGAGAAATGTGAACTGTAAAGTCAAATGTGGCCTTTTGAGTTGTCACAAGAACTACATTGAATCTAAGATCTGGCTTAAAGGCCTAGCTGCCAAGCCATAAAATCCAAAAAAAAATATCAACCAGTGCGATACCTATGAATTTAAAAATAGTTTATAAATAATTCATATCAACAAAATCAAGTTTTTGCATCTTGTTAACAAAAATTATATGCACGCATAAAAACCACTCAAATAGCTCCAATTTTAGGAAGCCGCGAAGGTCGTTTCTGATTTTGTACATAATTTCAATTAAAGTCTCTTTGTAATACTTTGTGCGTTTCTAGACGTCTTATAGGTTTTTTAAACAAATAAACAAATATTTTAATAACACAAGTTTGCTACATAAATTAACATAATAAATAAATAGTCTAAGTTTACCTTGTATGATATGGTTTGATGATCAAAAGAATTTGGTGTTTACTCTTTTTTATTGCCCTTGTTAAGAATTCAACCAGAGCTTTGTAACGTTCAATTGTATGTAGGTATTAGTTTTTTGTTTGAAGATGATTGTTTTGTGGAGCCCTAGGTGGCGTTAGCGTCTATTTACATCGCGCTATGGTTTAAATATGACACCGGGTTTAGGGAACTTGTACGAAATGTCTAAAGCCCCTCCTCTTACATAAAGGTAAGACCCACCAATCTGACTCACTCACTACAGACACAAGTAGCCATACAAGATTAGCATAGGCGTGTTGCTGGAAAGTTTCTTCCGCCGCTTCTTCTCCTCCAGCTATAACACGATGCACAGCGGTAGTAATGATAGACTAGGATCGGCTCCACCGGCGGAGCCGATCTTCAGCCTGTTGGCTTAGCTCATTCAGCCTTTTACGGCTAATTCTCAATATAGAGTCAATCCCCCGCAGCGGTCGAGCCGAGGTCGAACCTCACAGGAGGTGCCTCCTCGAGCGCACTGCTTCCGGGCTGAACGCCTCCGCTCCCACGGAGTCGGGAAGCCCCCAAAGTCCGGTATCGCTGAAACAGCCATCTGCGGCTATTCAGCTGGGTCCAGCTCCAAAAAAAAAAACTACAGCCCTATTTTCTATTTTTAGTTTGTCTTCGTACTTATAATAAACTAGCTGTCCCGGCAGACGTTGTTCTGCCCTGAAGAAATAAAATTTAGAACCCGATTGCATCCTTGCAGCGCCACCTACCGGGTGCAATTGTGAATCTAAACCATCCTCGAATCCATTTGAACACACATAAAGAAATTCATTCAAATCGGTCCAGCCGTTTAAGAGAAGTTCACTGTCAACACACGTACAGAAGCTCTAATAATTTTATATAATATTAAAATGGGTGGAAGGAAAAATAAAAGTAATTATCAGTCAAGTTGGTTTGTGTTCCGTTGTACGCAGAAAGAGCTCACAGTGTCTTGAGGTCTGGCAGCTGGTTTTTGCTGGGTTTGGGTCTTAATAGTTTTGATAATTGGATCCCAAACAGGTGGTACTTGCCAACCATGGTTGGCGAAACGTCGGAAAAACCAAAATCAAATAAAATTACCGCGCTTAAAACCGTTAAAACGTAATTTTATTATGTATACAAGTCGCGAAAACTTAAGAAAATATTATAATTAGAATATATGAACCGGCTGTAAGTGACCAATGATTTAGATAACTCAACCACGGATATGTATAATGTAAAAGAGTGTTAATAATGCCTGAAAGACTAATTCGGTAATTTCAAATTTCGGCAAATATCTACTACCTACATTTTTAATATTTATAAAAAAAGCATGCACAGAATACGAAATAAAATTCACCCGAGCCTGATTTACATCTGTATTAGTTAAGTAATTAGTTAATTTGCGAAACTAACGCATGAAGTCCTTATCATCGTTGAGATAGATATTTTCGAATTTAGTAATGAGCTGTCGATAACTTGTTATGGGAGAGTATTTCGGTAATTAGATTAAATAATGATACTAATAATGTACATACACAAAATTGCAATGTACATATTCAAAAATTGTAACTAAGTAGTACAACTAACTAATTGTACTATTGTAACTAATGTAAGGATTTTGATTGATTTTTGATCAATAAAAGATCAAAAATCAATCAAAATCCTTACATTATCATATTAATAAATATATAATTTAAGTATTAACCTAAGCTCTTCTCAAGTTAAACAATTTCAATATTAAATTGTTCAACTTGTATTAGTTTAACTTATCACTTCGGTCGGGCGTCCCGAGACGCACACCGTCTGTTTATATTATTGCCTGAAGCAGGCAAATAGGTAGACGGCCCTGATGGAAAGCTGTTATAAGAAAGAAAGAAAGAAAATATTTATTTCAAATTGCGACTCACACAATAAAAACTGAAAAGAAAATAACAATAAAAGAAAGCCGCAATATATGAAATGAGGTTGGCACTCAGTGTTTCGCTGTGCCGAAACATGTTCCGACACAGCACTGGTTTTCAGTGCCCACCTCCGTAACCTCATATGTCCAAAGACCCCAAGTATGTAGGTGACTTTGAACCAGTACATTAATAAACAAAATATATATATAAGAATTATACAATAATATACCCAAACAAAACAAGTAAATAATAAAAAAAAAGTTATCGTTGCCTATGGACGTTTGCCATACCAGGGACGTCGCTGACGCGTTGCCGACCTCTAAGAAATTTTATGACGCCCTTATAAAACCCCCAGAGCCGCATTTGGCTCTTTGGCTCCTCAAGTGCGGCTTTGGCACAAATATCTACGGAAGGCGCAACAATAAATCTTATTGATGACAACTTGGAATCATGCCTAAAATTAAAAACAACGACATACAAACCTGACTTACTCAAACTTTCCAAGGATATGCAAGCACGTTGTTCGCATTAATAAATATTTATTAAGTATCACATTTAGTTTTATTTAGTGTACTACTTATTTAGTGTAATAAAAGTTTAACAAGCAGATTTGGATCCCAATTGTTTTTTAAATTATTGTTATGTTAATATTCGGCTCTTTGGCTAATAAGTTTGCCGACCACTGTCATAGCGCAAAGGGACATTCACGGCGAGAAGTGTCCCTCCGGATCATTACTTTCCGGTTGAATTTTGACATTGTGGATGTGGAGCTTATGTCAAATTTTAACAGATAATAAGGCAAATGAACGGTCGGTAAGATATAGGACACGAGCCTAAGTAAGTGTCCGTCCAAACGATGAAAAGGACATTCGCATGTTAATTAACTACTTAACTAATGCAAGTGTAAATCAAACTTTAGAAAGCAGTAAGTATTGAAATTCGCATATACCTGCCCTTTTTTCTATTTATTCGCTGGTTCTTCATTTGAGTTAGTGCTTAAGATTTAGGCTGTCGCTAATCCCCACCTATTGCGATGGGTCGTGTGAACGAGGGAACCTGACCTTTAGGATGACGCAGATACTTATCAGGTATGGGTGCTTCGATAAGTATCTGCATCAGGGCGTGGGATATCCTATCTTCCCCTGAGTGCCGTGTGTGCGGTGCGCTAGACACTGCGTTTCACACGCTGGTCGAATGCGCTGCATAGCAACCTCAGAAGTTCGAGCTCTAAGCCATCGTAGGGTCGATCGATTCGCTGAAGGGACTTCGTCGTTTCTTCCTTTTGTGAGGTAGTAATGTCCCCCAAGGATGCCGCCGTGATAGAAAGAGAGAGGACTATGCATGCTACCTCCTCCTCCCTTGCATTTCCATCGTAGGGATCCACTAGCAGCTTGGGGATGCGGTGGATCACACCCCTATTGGTGATGTTAGTTGTCCTGCTACTCGGAGTGACAAAATCTTGTTGTTGTTGATCATGGGAGTAGCCTTGCTTTTGAGGTCATGTTCTTCCACACAAGCACGGGTATTTGGACGCAGGTTTAAGTTTACCGGAGTAGTTAGGAAAGTCTTTACCAAAGTCTAGCTGGTGCTACTCTCCATTGATTAGACCCAGTATGGTACCAAATGTATTCCCCTGCGTTATCAAAACAAAGCCTGTCGCGAATGCGTCTTATTTACATACATACATAACTTCACGCCAGTTACCTTGCGGGGTAGGCACGAACGACAGAGCGCCATTCAGGCTTATTCTTACACTCCTCACTTGCTTTTTTGACATTTATAACTCTTGTCATTCACGCTCGTCTGTTCTTAAGGCTCCTGACATCACCTTCTGCTAGTACACGATCAATTTGATCATGGAAGGTGTGTCGTGGCCTTCCACGACTTCTGCATCCATCCACTTTTGCATTGTATATCTGTTTAGTCATTCTTTCATCATGCATTCTTTCCACATGCCCGAACCACCGTCTTTTTTAAAGCATTAAAAAATAATATTATTAACACATAGCCACATTAGTGTATGTACTGTAACGAATAACCTCCTTAGTCGTCATATATATTAAGAAATATAATGTTTATGAATTAAAATTGTAGAATGCCTCCCAAAACACGAGAAGACAATATTATATCGGCCCGCGAGCAGAACGCATCTCTTGTATAAGTGTCTCGATTGCAAATATAAACTTATGTTCTGAACCTGTCTCTCATTGAAGATAGAGGTCCCGGTCAGCTCAGAAACCGCTGGCCGTTATACACACGTTAAGTGTCAATATTTGACGTCATTAACAATGTCGTATCTCAAATAGCGTATCAAACCCATCGCCATAACTGCGTGAAACGGCCTAAATCTTTAACACTAATCCAGATGAAGCCCCAACTTTGTAATCAAAATATGTAAAGTGATTAAAAATTTTAAAAAATATCGCATCACAAATAACGCATTACACTCATCGCAACATCTGTGTGAAATGGCCTATATCTGTAACATAATCCCAAATGAAGCCCCACCATTCGAGTAAAACCAAAATACTTAAATTCATTTCATTATTGCCAGTGATAAACATACTTTTAGGAATAAAAACAGTAAGCAGTTTTTATTATAAAGTCTAAAGCGCCCCACACACAGGTTAGAATGCGTATTATACTATACCGCTAACCGTCTCACGTCAATTTCGCGCATCGACAATTTACAAAAATCCAATAAAAAAATGCAACTAACCTCACGATATTCCAATA
Organism: Dendrolimus kikuchii; assembly: GCA_019925095.2. NCBI lineage: Eukaryota > Metazoa > Arthropoda > Insecta > Lepidoptera > Lasiocampidae > Dendrolimus > Dendrolimus kikuchii. Next base: position 21,606,731 of record CM034399.1, on the reverse strand, counting down.
AGAGCGAACTGAAGTTTATTACGCGTAACAAACACTTTTTAACGGTTTTATTATGGAAAGATCGAGTATTAGTTACTTTTTGAAAAACAGCGCGCGACCTCCTTGCAATGTGATAAAGTTTCTACTGCGTGAAGTTATCAAGTGTTGCCTGCTAGAGTTTGCATATATCCTAAATTAAAAAATACAGTAAAGGCTGGTTTACACGTACTGAATACTAGCATAAAGCGCAGCTATCTGAGGCCTTGCGTGTGATTTGTTAACTTTGGATTTCTATTGGAATTTAAAGACATAAGTAAAGTGGGCTCGACCAAAAAAATATCCAGCTATTTTATAATGTCCGGTTCCTAGATCTTACCAACCGTTCATTTGTCTTACTATAGGTAAAAAATTGACAAGTAACGTCAAAATTTAACCGATGCCGATGGTGTAAGGCAAGTGAATGAATAGTACGATATAGCAACCAGCCATGAGTAAACATCTTATTCACATAGATATCTATTGACTCTGTATTTTTCTAACAGATGGCGTTGGTAGTAACAGTCTAGTTAATAAATATTACAATCACGTACGTAGACTGCTCAAAGTTTTAATAAGATAAATTATGCAACAGTAAATTAATCCACGTGAAGTGAGTAAACACTTCTAAGATACGATCTTCAATTTAATACAACATAGGCTTTTTGTTGAGATGGGAATACTCTATGCATAGGGCTGTCTTAAACCGGAATGCAAAAGATGCTTGGTAGCCGGGCCCAAAAACCTAGGGGACGCAAGCCTTATTATCCTTTTAGAGAACATGGACGCCACGCAGGACAACATCGAAGAACTTATGAGTAAAAGGAAGCTCGAGGACTTCATACGGTACGCGATAATAATAGCAGAAAGAGTCATAAAACGCGATAAAAGCTAATAAAATGTTGCTAATATATATATAGTATATATTTGTAAACATAAAATAAGAAATAAAAAAAACTGTAATGATAGCCCTTAGATTTTAAGTTGTAGAAGTAGTTAGAACAGATTATAAGAAAATGTATATAAATAGGAAAATAAAAAAGAATGAAAGAAAAAGAAAAACATATTAAAATAAAAATTGACGCCTACATTTATTTCCCCTTAAAATAGAAAACAATAAAAAAGGGCTCTGCCCCGACACATGGCGGAGGATGGCGAAAAAATATGCTTTTAGATACATACCATGCCACGGACAGACATGAGGATTTTATAAATCAGATATATAATGGTATCTGCCCATTACACCGGATCATACCCACATATGCCCCCTAGAACTAGATTTCTAACCGTACTATAATATATAGTATCGTACTATATTTTAGCCAATTGTACTATAGAAAAATTATATACGAGTAGTACGAAATGTACTATATTTTCATCACTAATTCATTTTTGCGGTTTTTGTTAAGACTCTCGTGATTATTTTAAAAATAATAGATCTTTGCTGGCCAAAGCAAAAAGTAGTAATAAATAAACATGGAAATTTCAATAATGAAACAAATTAAATATAAAAGAATTAATGAAAAATAAATGTGTACTATTTTTCCCATAAATTTTCTCAAAAGCACTATATTTTTACGGTTAAAATACAAAAATACTATATTTTCTTTAAAAAAAGATGGCCACCGTAATAACTAGAAGGTATATATATAACTATCTGATCCCCGCGACTTCGTCCGCGTGGTGCGGTTTTTTAACTATCCCACGGGAACTCTTTAATTTTTCGGAATCAAAAGTATCCTATATGTTGACCAGGGATATAAGCTACCACCATACACATTTTCATTTAAATTGGTCCAGTCGTTTCGGAGATTAGCCGGTACAAACAGACAGACAAACAGACACACAGACAAACAAAAGAATTTAAAAAATATAAATTAGTTCTATTTCACTTCTTACATCCTCCTGACTCGGTTTTTAGCATTTTTTTTTCATTGTACAGCAATTCGACCTCTACAATTTTATTATATGTATAGATTATTCTCGCCGACAAGTGTTGACGGTCCGTGCATGGCACGCGACGGTGTTGTTCGGTGACGGAACGATCTAATGGGCATAGTCTAATACTTTTCAATACAAAGATTTTTTTGCCGAATACGTTCCTAGCACGGTCATAGTATGATACGCTGTAGTGGTTAAAGATAGAGAAAGAGAAGAAATAAAGACTTCATTTGAAGAAATAGCGACGTAATTACATTTCTTATACATTATTATACACAGAGCATATATTGAAAATTTATATACTGCATTTTCTGCAAACAAGGTTTGCACTCAGCATATTGCTGTGTCGGAATTATATACGACACAACGCTGATTTTCAGTGCAAACCTTCCTTTTGGCGTAAGACCAAAACGACCCTATTTTATTAAATAACATTAAACGTCTTTAGACGGTCCTGCCTATGCACACACCACCGTAGAACTCGCTGAGCCAGTCAAACCAACCTCGTTTCTCTATTATTCGAGACAAGGACGCAGAACAGTAGTTAAACAAATACCGCAATTCCGGAGGTCATGAAATGGTCCCCAGTTACTGTAAACGAAACAACCATATCCCTAACAAAAAAAGCAAAAAAATCGAGAATTCCAATACTTTTATGTTATATAGCAACATTCTTAACAACTTATGAAGTTACTATACTACCGTTCGCATTGAGAAATTTTACAAGAAATATATTTCTTGCTCTCTTAAACGAACTACATCAGAACGAGACAAAATATATTACGAACTTTGTGTGACAAGTTACCGAAACAATGTACCGTGGTAATACGTAAGTGTGTGGTCTCACTGACAGCGTGGAAAAGAAATTAAATTAAAAAAGACAAGTGGTCGTTACATAATGTAAAGTATTACACAATAGCGTATTAATTTAGACTGCTTTTTAAATATTATGTTAACTATCACTTAATAATTTTCACATATTGAAGTAACTAAGGGTAAAATGTTTATAAGTGTAATAAATCAATTTCCAACTAATCCACTACGAAATATTTAATGACAAGGTCAAGACCCTGTAGAGTGTCTTGACCTTGTCATAAAATATTTCGTAGCATTACCAAGTGGCATTAGTGCTTAACGAATAGAATGAAAATGTATGGAAATGACATAATACTTAGCGTAACTATATATCATTCCCATATATTTTCTATTATATTCATTAAGTGTTAATGCCATTTATCTACAGGGAAGGATTTTTTTTTAATTGTATATTTTTATTGATTTTTTTGCCTGAGCACTCGGTAGTAAGCAGTGGGTAATGTGTAAACAGCAAATAAATAAAATTGAAGTGTCTGTTTGTAATGTCAAAATAACAGCTTTTTACTAAATGCATATTAAAGTATAGGCGGTACATATATAAAAAAAATTAAAATGTTTGTCTGTCTTGTTTGTTCCAGCTAATCTCTGAAACTACTTGACCGATTTTGACAGTACTTTGACTGGCAGATAGCTGATGTTATAAGGAGTAACTTAAGCTACTTTTAAAATTAGGGTTCCGCGAAAAAAACCCACGCGGATGAAGTCGCGGGTAACAGCTAGTCTATACAAATATAATATAATATTAAATAATGTTTATACCGAAAATAAACGATTCATTTTTTTGTCTTTCAATTTTACTAGCAATGAGGCACCGTCTGAACTTAATTGTTACAAAAGGTTTCATATGTGATCTATTTAACTGCTTATTTGTTGTTTAACTGTGTTTTATAGATTATGGAGTACTTTCAATGACAATGTGTTAAATATAGTTGTGTATAAATAATTAATCGAAAGACAAAGAACAAAATTTGGAACTTTTTACAATAAAATAATTTAAAAAAACAAGAAAGCTGGTAGTATTTCACGTATGAAACCTTTCTTGACACTTAAGATTGCTTTTTTTATGTCATCTCTTTACAAATTGAAAGACATAAATAAACCCGTCTAATTTCGACTTTAAATTCTGTCTCACGAATTAATTTGAAACGTTTGAAAAATAAAATAATTTTAAAAAGATTCCGACTTAGTATTAGTAATTATAATAATAATATAATGTAACATTTACATTAAAACACTTGATAAAATCATGGCTGGATTATTAGAGTAATAATACCTACATAGATAGTTTCCTACAAAATTACGTTCAGAATTGAAGCACAAAACCAATCGGTGAGCGCCATCTAATTATTTTCGCTCACACGCAAACACAAAATCACAAACAATGTTGCAACTAAATAGAGTATTTCTAAAAAGTAGGGAATTGAACCTCGTCACATTGAGACTTTGTTTTGTGGACTGACGGTACAAATCGTGTTAACAAGCGAAACTTTGAGGTCCTACATGAAACTCTTTCACTTTACTGACACCTACTCGAGTTCTAAAAGTATTAATTCTATAGCTGGGTTAATCTGTGTAATTAGTTACATTTTTTTACCGCAGGACTTTAACCGTGAAACACAATCTACACTACCTTCAACTACCTCCAGTAAATCATAGATCAAAAACCCTCCGAAATGACGCTAGCGTAGGCATAATAGTGTGGTATGAATGTAGCAGTTGTTAACGGATTGAAATATGCCGAGTTAAAAAATTTAGTCTAAACATATTAAATTTTCTAACTCGGCATTATTTAATTTTGTAAAACTAAAATACTCTATGACACTACTCTAATAGCTTTTGACGCTTTCTTTATAATTCACCCTGATGCTAAAGTGGCGCCACTCTAATTTAATGCATTGATGGTCACATCTTCGCATACCGAGATGGTACTCTTCAGTGTTTTTCTCGCTCCTCGTTAACAATGTTGCCATTCCACAAAACGGACGTGCGATGACGTAACCAAGGTTCCAAACCAAGAATCCTCCTTGAAGGTAATGTCCATATTAATCAGAGTTGCGAAAGCATTCGATTTAATATGGATTCTTTAAATTAATTATTTATTTTCATTGTATTATAAATTCATACATAGTAAAAATTCATGAGGTGTCTTTGGGAGACCTAGTTGTAACGAACGCTCTGTAAGACCATCGATAAGTATCGCAAATTATCAAAAAACTGTATGTATATAAATACATAAACAAACGAATTGTATCAAAATATAGTAAATATTGGAAAAACTCGAAATTAAATTAATTCGAAGTAAAAACATGCAGTCGTCGAAGAATAACATGAAGTCAGTTAAAAATAGTAATTTTTTTTTTTAAACATGAGCGCGTGAGCGGCTACAGCGCTAAATTCTGTTTTCAAAATAATTTAAATTACACTAAATAATGGATATTATTTAAGATCTTATTTCATTACATTAAAGTTCGAAGTTGTATAGTAATAAGGGCTATTACAAGAGCGACTATTCCCAAAACAGCGTATATTACACTAATGGAATTATTTTATCTAATAATAATAATAATAATAATAATAATCGGCAGACAAACACACATATTGTATATCCCCAAATTAAGCAAGTTACGCTTGTGTTATGGGTAATATACAACGGACTACTCTGGGGCCGATCCCAGACACCCAGACCATAGTAAATTACGGAGAAAATACGTTTCCGAAATTTACTTTACCAGGAATCGAACCCGGAACCTCTGCGTTGCAGTGAGGTACGCCGGCAAAGGCTTAGCCCGCTCAACCACAGAGGCCGTCATAATATATAGCGGTCAGCATTTTTCCTTTCGGTTTAACACTTTTTTTCGTATAACTCCCACCCACCGCGTAACGTGCGATAAGGAACTTCATTCCAAAATATTGACGACGCGACATGTGTCGACACTTTGGCCCTGTCACATCTTCCAATGCCTTTTTTTTCAGGCGCGGGAACTGCTTTTTGCACACTACCGGGTCGTTCGCTAAGGATTGGACGAAAGCGATGAGAGGAAGCCACACCAGTGGCCACCAAAGTCAATCGCCGGTATGTGTGGAGACTCGAATACTCAATACTCCACTAAAACCACCCTCCTCCCATGTGCCCCGCGCTTATGGCAGGAAAGCGTGAGACTTAGAAGGTAGTTACGCCCATGCTGATCCTAGCGCATCAGTGCTCGAGAGTGTCCCGGGAAGCAGAGCAAACTCACTTCATCAACAGGGGTATGTCTCCTCCGCTTCCTAGATGCTGAAGGGCCCCTGCAGCGGTATTACGGGAGGAGATCTTGCGCATATCTGCGCCTCCGGGACCCCGACTGACGTCGATACCCGCGAGACGCATGCACACCTCTCTCCCTTTCTCGTTCCGCGATCTGCTTTTGAGACATGACAGTCTCGCGGAAATTAGCCGCACCCACCCAATGATCATTTCATCCGTGCAGGAACGGAGAAAGAATACAATTTTCTGTCGTAAGAGGCGACTTAACAACCCACAGCCAGGTGGTAGGGCATTTGCCCGACTGGATGGCGACCACCCCTGATCTAGAGTATACCGCCATAACAACCTTGTGTTGTGTTCCGGCATTAGTGACCAGGTTCCAGTCTCCCTTAAGAGAGCAGCAGCGCATTTGTAGCACCTTTGGTGTTACAAATGTCCATAGGCGATGGTAACGCTTTCCATCAAGTGGGCCGTCTGCCTGTCTGCTGCACTTCTGCAATAAATTTTTTTTTTTTTTTTAAATGATCGTCGCTATGCAGCATGGCTTTCACCAAACTGCCCAGAGAATCGATCGGACCTACGAGGGTCTCGAGTTCAAATCTCTGCGGTGCCCATGCTGCGCACTCGACCAGCGTATGAAACGCAATGTCTTGTGCGCCACATTGGCGAATCTTCCAATAACTGAGTCAGAGGCTTCCAGCCCTACTTCATCAAGCCCTCAAATGGCGCAAATATGGATCCTTAAAAGAAGGATAAATATAATTAGTGCCTTTTGAAATTCAGACACCAATTCCACGGGGTGCACCTGCAAAGAATTTTTACATAGGAAAGTTTTTGGCGCCAGTCATGACCAGAGCGCTGGTTTATAATGTCCCAAAAAGGGAGAGTAAAATGTCCTGTGGCTCAATCTACTTACGTCGGGTTTCAGCAGCTATAGATATGTAATAATATTTGGCAGACAAACATAGACAATATACTGTACATAATACATGCAACAACTCAGAAAGAACAGCAATTGGTCACTATACTTATAATCAGAGAACCTTGCGGCTGAAATATATTTCACACACTCATTCTACACAAGAGATCAGGACGCGAGTGCGCTAAGTATAATTATGTTACTGACCGTTCATTTGGCCTAGTATCAGTCAAAATTTAACATAAGTTTCATATAAGTAATGTCAAAATTTGAAGTCCGTTTAGAAAGATACTCTTGTGCACAAACTTTGATACGGTAATCCATCCGAATTAATTAGAAGAACTGTGCTAGCCGTGGTAGCTTATGGCCGGTTCCTATGTCCTATTATGCATTCGCTTGCCTTACCATGCATCGGTTGAATTTTGACAATAACTTATTTACATATATAGTATATAAGTAATATCAAAATTCAACCGATGCATAGTAAGTAAGTATAAAAATTTTTGCACAAGAATATCTGTATATACGGACATATAAGTGTTGTTAATATAGCTGATAGCGTTTACTTGATAATTAGTGTTAACACAGAGAACTTGTGAACAAGAGGTAATGAGCTGAGGCATTTGTTCATTGACATCCATTACAATAGACTTCGTTTAATGGATATCAAGTTAATTATAGACTGTGAGGTCAATGCGCGAAATTGAATTACCTGGGCTTATCGACTATACACTTTTTTAGACGACGTCATTGCATAGACCACATGACAACGTGATAGAGAAGAAAGTTAAATGCCAAATAGCACAGCTCAAAATGTAAACAGATTCAGAAGGGTTGAACTTTAACATGTTATTTTTTCTATACATATCCACACCAAAATTCTACACAAGTACGGGAAATACGCCACTGTTAATTTTTAAATAATATATGTGACGTATCCTAGATGGACCCTTACCATCTCCAACAGTATCGGGATTCTAGGCGTTGATATAACGAGCGACGTGCAGTTCCAGGGTCATCTGGAAGGCAAGGCTAAACTTGCCTCAAAAAAGCTTGGTGTGCTAAACCGGTCTAAGCAGTATTTCACCCCGCGGCAAAGACTTGTGCTTTACAAAGCACAAGTTAGGCCGCATATGGAATACAGCTCACACTTATGGGCTGGAGCACCCGCTTACCAGACTGACCCTCTCGACTTCATCCAGCGTCGTGCCGTTCGTATAGACGACGATCCCATACTAACAGGCGGTTTAGAATCGCTTAGCCTTCGGAGAGACTTGGCGTCCCTCTGCGTATTCTACCGCCTGTACAACGGAGAGTGTTCCGAGGAACTATTTAATCTAGTGCCAACGCTTCATTTTTACAACCGCACCGCTCGCCATCGGCGGGGTGTTCACCCCCATTTCCTGGAGATTCCACGCTCAACTACGAAACGGTTCTCTAGAGCGTTTATTCCGCGTACAACAATGATGTGGAGAGAATTTCCCGCCGATTTTCCCTCTGCGCTACGACATGGGGTCGTTTAAGAAGGGCGTTATAAAATTTCTTAGAGGCCGGCAACGCGTTGGCAACGCCCCTGGTGTTGCAAACGTCCATAGGCGACGTTAACCACCTTCCATCAAGTGGGCCGTCCGCCTGTTTGCCTGCTTCAGACAATAAAAAAAAATGGATTGAAGTTTTTGATTTCCCTTAAAATCCTATGACTTGGTTTCTTATTCTATCTAATACGTAACGTAAAAATTATTTAAAAGCCCTTTGTACTGTTTAAAATCTGAATAAAAAGGAACGCATCACTTTTTTTACGTTTTTGACGCAATCTGAGATATTTGACTTTGACATTTGTAATGAAATAAATTTTAAAAAACATTGCCATTGCCGAAGGCTATCTGTCTACGCTATATAATTAATTATAAAATAATCAAAGAATTATGTAAACTCTAAATTTTACTATCTATTAAAAGTAGACGTAGATTTACATTCCAAATAAATTTCATTAAAGTACCATGAACACTTTCAAAGTAAAACATTATAAACATCTTACATTTCTATTTTTCTTATCTTTTATCAATAACATCTTGGCTAAAGCTTGTAATTTCGACGTAAAAGTGAAACAAATACTTTTAAATGAAGGCTTTCACAGGTATATAAATCACTCCTGTAAAAATCGGTGTCTGTATACCTATTATCCTCACTATCAATTTTGGTTTTGGGCTATTTTAAAATCTAAAATAGCCTTATTTAGTGTATAAAACTTTTTTTAAATACTTCATTAAAGTGTTACGTATGAGCAAGAAGCTACATAAACTACTGTGACTTGAAATAAAATCATATTTTACTTAGTTTAAAAACTTTGAACAGCTTTTATTGTTGTTAGTTTTAATTGTTTATACAATTCAACCAAATTAATATGAAGTGTTTTCGGCATCACTTTCTTTTACACAGTTCTTCTCTATTATAACTGTTTTTATGCAATCTCATTTAAGAACTTTGAACTACTAATTTGATAATAGAAAATATATATAGCTATAAGAACACACTTCAAAACACATACTAGTTTATAGATTAATTATAAATCTGTAAATATTTTAATTCCAGGAATATCACATATGGCATTCATTTTGATACAGAAAATAATGCCAATAGATGGTTTTACAAAGACTGCATAGTTGGTTTAGACCAGTTGCTGCCTGCTGGCGTGTATGCTAATCCTGATGAATTGAGTGATTTGAGGAGAATGGGGAAGGTATGTGTTTAACTTTATTTCCCAGAGTTCTATAATTTGAGGCTCTTAGAAAACGGTACACTATCCTGTCAAACATCTAAATAGACTTAGGCTACGTTCCATTAGACACTCACAACGACCACATTCATAACTGCAATTTTACCCGTTCCACTTACTTGCCGGTGTTATATTCGTAAACCTGAGTGTAACGGTTATTCGACCCACCTCTTGACATGGGTTGTGTGATCGAAAATGATGACGATAATAGTGATGTTTTTACCATGACCACAATGACCGCGATCGCCTCGTGGAACGGTTAACGGAGCATTTTGAACGTTGTGAGCTAGTAAAGGAAAGCCCTGCCAGTAGTTTCTGTAAAAAAAATTGTGACACAAAATAGTTGGACACATCACAAACATATGATTCCCTTTTGAACCCCAAAAGCAGACATTAATGGCTTAGTATTATATAAAGTAAGTATTAAAAAAGTGTTGTGTTCCGGCATTACTGGCCAGGTTCCAGTCTCCCTTTAGAGAGCAGTAGCACATTTGAAGGAACTTTGGTGTTGCAAATGTCCATAGGTGATGGTAACCGCTTTCCATCACGTGGACTGTCTGCCTGTCTATTGAACTCCAGATATAAATAAATAAAATAGCAAGGGGCTGCCTAAGCCTCTGTTTTCCATTTTTTGGGCATTTATTTTAAAATCACAGACAAACATTTAAATTTTATTGAATTGGTATAGGTTAACATAATGCAAAAATCAATTTCAGTTAAATGCTTTACCAAAGAATCCCATCAATATCGAGCTTCCTACAGAGCAGTCTGAGCCAAGTGGCATATATATTTTGGGCAAGTTGTCTGGTGATAGGGTAGATTTATGGATACCCGTTCATGCAAGGTATCATCAAGCTGTCACCGGTGGTGGGTAAGCATAGAACTCTTCTACAAATATAATTAAACACTGTTCATATTTGCAGTCTCTTGCATGCATAATATCTTTCTTATCTTATATATTAATTAATGTATTCATAGAATGTTAATTCTACATAATAGTTAATTAAGTATAAATTTCTATTTTTGTGACACTCTTTTTAGGTTATTAATATTATGATATTCTTACCATGATGTTCTCTTTAGGAGTTTTTAATTTAAATTGTGATTTTACTGCCTCCCTTGCCAAAGATGATGCAACTTACCTCTTGTAACCATCATGCATACTCTGATATGTGAATACTCATGTTTAAGAAATAAAATATTTTTTGTATTTAAACTTCTTTTCTCTTGCATCCATGGCAGTCTTTATGTCTGTGATATAGCAGACAAATTGAAAGAGAGTGTTTATGCTGGTATGGTCATATCTTATAGAGACCAGGTAATTATATGGGGAACAAATCTCTAGCCCTGCTATCTCGGCCAGGTCCCGGTAGAAGGTGAAGTCCCAAGAAATGCAGGCTTGACATTGTGAAGCATGGCATGAATACCAATGGTCTCAAAATATAGAATGCAGGGGAAAATGTAAAGTGGAAATAAGCTATTTGAAAAGGTTTTTAAATAAAAGCTTTTGAGATCCTGGATATCATGTAGGAGCAGAGTGCTAGCCAAGACAAGTAAAAAGAGCCCAAACACAATGGGTCTATCTTGTTTAGTACAGGAGTTCCTATGGCCACCTTCCGACTCCCATCATCAGTTCAGCTCCGTGGTACCATATTATTGCATATATGAAACCAGAAAGTTGGTATAATTTAACTTGCAAGATTCCACCCGCACTTACATACATACTTACATACATAGGTACATCCATTGCAAGTTAATTAAAAGCTTGTAAAAAACATATAAGGAAGCGAACCCTGGGCATTGAAGCAAATGCTCAAATTTTAACCGGGATTTGACATGAAACTACTGAACTATTGAAATTAAACTCTACATAGAGTTAGCTTATATCCGAGTCAATTATGATACTTTTTATACAAATCAACGACATTTCCATGGGGTAGATGAATATAGCAAAAATGACATTTTTCATTACCAGTGCAATTCACATGATTCATCACATGACAAAGACGTCGTCGTCATGGCAGCGGAAACGAAGTTTAGCTGACACATCCTAATTAGAAATAAACCAAATTTCTATTATTGATTTGTTGTTTCAATATTCCAGTACTGCTCGTAACGAGATAGAAGCTCCTACTTTATACATCCGCTGTCCAGACCAAAGATTAGATATGTGCGAAAAGCATGTTTCTAAATCACTTTCATTCCTTTGCAATGGAGGTTCCAAGGAGCAGTGCAGTTGGCGAGTGCTTCCTTATACCATGGTAACTTATTATTTATTTTGCCAACTTGTTAACTTCATTTAAATGGATTCAGGAAACACTCTAGGGAGCTACATATGTCTAGTCATTGCAGTGGACAACGAACTACTGGCTAGCGCAACGCGGGAGCGCCCCATATTAATAGTTCTATCTCGCTCGCACATCATCCGTCCCGCTCACACGCTGTGATATATATTGTACTAGCTGTACGAATTGTTAATATTTGTACTTAAGGTTACCATTTCCAAAATAAATTAGTTCATTTCAGTTCAAAACAGACAACAGCACTCGAGTGAATACTACTCTGCCATCTGAAGTATCATTTAACCTATACCTCCCGCTTCTACAACTTAAAATTACATGAGCTCATAAAAAAAATTATTTGTAGATAATAATATCTTACTTATATAAAGGTAATAGACTCCTTAAAACAGTGTTTAAAAAGTGCATTTTGTTGTTATTATGATTATGACTAACTTTCTTTTAATGGCCTATTAACCTCATATAAGTATTATGAATATTAGGGTTATTTTTGATAATATACCATCCCTTATTTTTTTTAATCACGTTACGTTAGGGGCCCAATTCTGCTATTCCAATACCTTCGCGTCGCGATAGTGTCAATAATTCGTATTCTACTAAATCCACAATATTTTCTCGATATTGTCGCGACGGAATGATAGTAGAAAAATTTATATTACCATTAGCATAAATGGCATTAGCGGAAATGAATATTGGAAAGCTATCAACATTTTAAACGTTTATTTCGTGAGGTTTTGCTTTTAAATATTTATAAAAATAGAGTGGCGTGCTATAGGCACATCATTGGAATGAACAGAATACCGAAATCGGGTAAAAATACCATTGAGACGATAGTGTCTGACGATTTTTACAATATGATAATAGCAGAGTTGGGCCACAGATAGATTGCATATATTCATAATTCGTCAGGTGGTAGGGTATTTGTCCGACTGGATGGCTACCACCCCTGTTCTAGAGTATGTCGCCATCGACAACCTTGAGTTGTGTTCCAGCATTAGTGATCAGGTTCCAGTCTCCCTTAAGAGAGTAGCAGCGCATTTGTAGCATCTTTGGTGTTGCAAATGTCCATAGGCGATGGTAACCGCTTTCCACCAAGTAGGCCGTCTGCCTGTCTGCTGAACTCCTGCGATAAAAAAAAATAGCGGCTACATGAACGCCTCCGCCATTCTCTTCGCTCTCCAATTATATCAAGAAGTTTACCAATTAATTTTGAACACAAAGTAATCAACTTGTTATCTGTTCCAGTTGACAGATACACTAATCTGGAATGTACCAGTTGGGGACCTCAATCAGTATTACTTGGTGGGGATTGGTACTGGTTTAGTGGTGGTGGTCGGATCTCTATACCTGCTAAACACCATACATGAGTACAACCTGGCAGCCAAGAGGAAGAGACTCTGATAAATGGGGGGAGCTGGAAAGCTCCTATTATAGATATATCTTCAAACTAAGTCCAGGGACTCCATTCTGCTATTTCTGTCTCGTCAAATAATGTAATTATTACTGGCAGTTGCTTCTTTTAAAATAAAACTCAATGTCGTCTGGACTGTATGATTATTATCGGCGTTATTTACAATTAAACTATACATAGAAGAAATAAATACAGAGAGTGCGTATTGGTGCTATTGTATGTGAGGAATATGAAGCAAATGAGCTAGTGAAGTTTGCTAGGAATTTTCCGCTTCTATATCGCACGTTCCGTCCGACGCCTAGCTGCTAACTGTGCGAGCTATGGGCGTCGGCGGTATGCGGGGCGCGGGTCAGGGGGGTGCTCTCTATCTACCACAGTAATAATCATAATATTGTAAAATGTACAACGTATACAATGCAAAAGTGGATAGATGCAGAAGTCGTGGAAGGCCACGACACACCTTCCATGATCAAATTGATTGTGTACTAGCAGAAGGTGATGTCAGGAGCCTTAAGAACAGACGAGCTTGCATGACAAGAGTTATGAATGTCAAAGAGGCAAGTGAGGTGTGTAAGAATAAGCCTAAATGGCACTCTGTTGTTCGTGCCTACCCCGCAAGGGAACTGGCGTGAAGTTATGTATGTATGTATGTATATAAATGACTATTGTAATAATGATAACTTTAATAATATAATCATGACGAATGCAAATAAATGAATACTGTAATCTTCCATTGAATAATTATTAAATCAGTAAATAATGTAGTCTTATGTCGATAATAATTGTATAATGTAGCCTGGAGGACCTATGGCGACAAGACCGCCCATTATTCTTTAATGTATGTGCAATAAAGTTATTTATTCATTCAAAATCGTCGGACATCATCGCTTCAATGGTAAGTTTGTCTGATTTTGGTATTCTGTTAATACCAATAGCCTGCCAGTAGCACGCAATTCTACCTATATAAATGTTTACAAGCGAAAATTCGACGAAATACACGTTTGAAATTTTGGCAGCATTTCGGCTAAAGTCATTTTCTACTATCATTCCGCCGCGACGATATCGAGAAGATATTGTGGATTTAGGAGATTACGAATTTTGAAACTATCGCAATGGAATCTTGTTTTGAATACGTTTGCAATGCCGAGATATTGATGAAGCAGAATTGGGCCCCTGATGAAGAACATTCTTGAAATCCTTTGAGAGAACAATGCATGAAAATGATCTCCTAGTATAAACATTGTATAAGTTAATACCTGAAATGAAATCTACTTGCTCTTTTTTAAGCAAATTGCAGAGTGTATAAGAATTAGCGATATTGAAGTTTATGTGGAGAGGGCAGAAAACTATTTTTTTTTTCTAAACGTCCCACTGCTGGGCTCGGGCCTCCCATCTTTGTAGGGGAACACACAGCATACCCACCACGCTTATCTAAGGCCGATTGGCGCTTTCGACATATCGGTTATCTCGTCGTGCTTCACAGTTAACACGTGATAATTAGAACGATATGCACATTAGGTTGTAGTGGAACACTTACAAGCCAATAGATGGCGCTGTGCAATAATTGAAGTTACAAACGTTTCCCGAAACATACAAAGAATATATACAAATTTTCAACTGTAACACATGGGCCTAGGCCTGCGAGGAACAACATTAGATTTGCTGGAAGATCTTCCTTTGAGACTGAGGAGCATTCCATCTCGCTACCTCCAATCGTTCCGGTCACACCCCCCCACCCCCCCACCCCCCCAAATCAAGGTCAGAAAACTGCCAAGTGGTGCACGTTATTGGTGGCAGTTGCTTCTTCCAAATAAAACTCTAG
Source organism: Dendrolimus kikuchii (assembly GCA_019925095.2). Taxonomy (NCBI): domain Eukaryota; kingdom Metazoa; phylum Arthropoda; class Insecta; order Lepidoptera; family Lasiocampidae; genus Dendrolimus; species Dendrolimus kikuchii. The sequence goes on along the minus strand of CM034399.1, from coordinate 21,591,427 downwards.
ACTATGACTTATTATTGTCGTTATTTACAATTAAATTAAAACTATACATAGACGAGTTGCAGAGAGAATGATGAATGGCAGAGTAAAGTAGTGCGTATTAGTGCCATATTTATGTAAGCAATATGAAGCAATTTTCGGCCTCCATAGGCGGTTCTTTTATTACCCGTTCCGTCCGACGCCTAGCTGCTAACTGTGCGAGCTGTATGCGGGGTGTGGAGAGAAGCTGTGTTCCGGCGGGCGGGTTAGGGGGGTGCGCTCTCTCCCCAACACACGTTGTCCGGCCAGGATTTGAGCCTGCGCCTTGAGTTTGGCACATGTGCGCCAACCACTAATCTACCGCGGCTTTATAATGTATAGAAATGTTAATTTAGGTAATAACGCCTGCGGCACAGTTGTCGTGTTAAAATATAGCTTAACATGGTTGCCTTGATAAATAAAATACCTTTGAATTGTTTCAATATTGTGCATTTATTAAATGAAACTTAATTATTTGCTTGTTTTATTTCATGTATTTTCTACTTTAACTACGAAAATATACATGTAGAGAAATCCGATCTAAATATGATATATAAATATTACAGGATACATATATCTAAAATAAACAAAAATGAACAATAACACATTAATATTAAACCTACGTTCTTTTTTAATTGCGAATGATATTAATGAAGTCCCTAGTATCAATTTTTTTTTATAAGTTTATGGCTTGGCAACTAGGCCTTTAAGCCAGACCTAGTATCTATTAAGGACCATAACATAGATTATGTTTAAAAAAGGACTACAAAATATTTTGTTACAAAAATGTTATTATTTAAATGATAATAATTTTATTGATTACTAATTATAATCTAAATTTGATATTGATACTTTAACAATTAATATTGGTTATTTCATTTTTATTTATTACTTTGCTACTGTAAATTTACTTTTACATGACATTATATTAATATGATTTTATAAAATGTTTTCTCTTGCATAAATTTAATGCTTTTTAGTGGATATTCTGTGGTTTAATTAGTTTTAAATGAATTTTTCTCTTAGGCTATAATTGATTAAGTAGTCTTGACTGCCATTTGCATGCCTGATCGGCTAAGACGTGATAAATAAATTAATATTATGTCACCTAATGTTTATAGCCATCACTAGCGGCCTATCCTGGATTTGTTATATCGCGATTATGTATTTATTACTAATTTCAACGGCGACACAAAAACACGTCTACAACGCCATCTTGTGGCTACATTCGTTGTCTGTCGGAGTAAAAAGAGTTATGTGTTTACACGGGATGTAAGCTAGCTCTCCGTCTAGTTTCATTTAATGGCCGGTTCCTATATGTCATCGACACCGTCCATTTGCTTTACTATCGATTAAAATTTGACATAAACTCCATACAAGTAATGTCAACATTCAACCGATGGTAAAGCAAGTGCATGAATAGTAAGATGTAGGAACCGGCCCATAAACCGTTCAGTACTTTTTACGTGATGTACGAAAACAGAAATATGTAAAAGTTGTAGTTTCGAAATCTTCTGACATGAAGTAGTTCCCCTGAGTTGTTTTTTCTATTTCAAACTCATTATAGAAACTGCAGATTTATTATATTAAAGATCAAAATATCTTTTTATATAGTAAGTAATAAATTTGTTATGAAATGATGTCTTTTTTTCATTGTCATTAAATTGGAAATCTCCTAACAACGCCATCTGTCCATAAAATATCATAACTTTTTGTGTTTGTGCTTCTTTTCGATGCACTGAAAGTTTTCAATTCTTGCAATAAAACTGCATTGCTTCTATAAGTTACATCCTTATTAGAGCTAGATGGCAGTATACATATTTAGTGTATAAAAATGGAAATAAATTTTGGTTTTTTACTATCATGTATGTAGATTGTAAATGCATGTTCTTCGACAATCTGAGACTAAAAACTAGGTGTCAAAACAACCTTCAATTTGGTATAATAAGGTCTCACAAAAATAAGACCACTGGCAGTAACAAGGCGAAAAGGATTTTCAAGTTGCTGTTTTGAATGTTTTGTGAGTCCTATACGAGAAAAAGCTCGGGCGGGTGCAGCGATCGGGGGGCGGGCCACGCTGGACCGGCCGTCGGTCGCAGTAGATATGGATTTAAGATTAACGAGGCCACATAAACGTCAGCCGCGTCGCTGAGGCTGAGCCGAGGCACGGCACGGGGCCACGAGGCACGGGCCGCGGGGCGAGCGGGGCGCGTGTTTACTCGCGGGTGCAGGTGGCAGGCGGCGGGTGCAGCGGGCGGCGATCGATCGCTGGGCGGGGCGCGGGGCGGAGGCGAGGGGCGCGGGGCGGGGCCCGGCCGCCGTCAGTCCGCCTCGGGGCCGCGTCCGCGCGGTCGTCGCTTGTCTTGTGGTGCGGCGCGCCGGAGTGTCTGTGCGGGCGCCCGGCGGCGGCGGCGAGCCTCGCGCCGCCCGCCCCCGCGCCGATGCCGCTGCCGCTCGCAGCCGCAGCGTGCCAGAGCCGCCCCCCGCGCCCCTTCCACACCCAGCCAGGCGCCGCGCGCGCAGCCTTACCGCCAAGTTCGCCGCTGTCTCCACTCCGCCCGCCCCGCGCTTGCGGCCGGTGTTCTTGTGGGCGCGTCAGCAGGACGGAACTGTGCAAGAGGTCCATTGCGAGGACTACGATTCCCGTAACCGCATCCGTATAGCTAGAACGCCGAACGGTTGGCGCGTGATCCCACGCACCGAAATCTACAACTCGATCCGGATACCACCAGCGCCGCCGCGTGAGCGCCCCGAACGGCGCCGGCGCAGGCGCTCCGGCAGGTCCCGGCGGAGGCGCAGGTCCTCTGCAGCAGTCGCTCGCACGAGTTCCACGTGGCTCGCTCCCGACCTGGAGTCGCATATTCCTTCGCACACGATAGCGGTGGCGCGCCCTTCGCGGCCCTCGCCGCCTCGCTCCACGACGCCGGACATTTCACCGTCACCGGCGTCACCGTCTCCGCCGTCGCCTTCACACCTTTCGCCAAAGCCGCCGTCGTTGGCTGAACCGACACCGCTGGATAACCTCCTAGCAGTGGCTGAGCTCGAATTCAACCAACAACGTGGTGAGGAAGCGTTGGAGCTGGAGCTTCAGGCAGGAGGTGGCGATAGTGGGGCGGCGGGCCAGTACAATTTCCTACCGGCCGAAGAGGTAGCGCGTGACGTTATGTCCTTTGAACTAGGGGAGCCTAAGGGCACGAATGATATGTATTTTGAGCGAAAATCGCATGCGCAAGAGTGTGCAGGGGAATCGGCATTCCAGAACGATATTACTGGACACAAAGACCTCTTTGACACTATCAGCGAGGCGCACTATTTACCAGAGCTTGGAGGACCACACGATGAGGCCCTACTCGAGTCTCTCGTAGAAAAAGGCTGCGAGGATAACCAGATCCTCGGACAATCGCTAGATAAATTTGCCCATATGGTGCACGCCTCGACTGATTACGTGGAAGAAGAGGACGACATGTTGTTGGGTAGTGCGCCAGTAGCAGACATTATAAACAGGCTAGAACAGTCGCTTGAGTCGCCCAGTCGCAGCAGTATTACAGCTGCACAAGGCCTCTTACACCTTCATCATATAGGTGACCACCTGCAACAGCAAGATCGCCACCAGCAGAACGTGGAACAAACATACATGTCCGATGAAGTATTTGTGCCAGACCCGTCAGCCGATTGTACCTTAACTACTTTAGAATCTGCGTCTGAACTTCGGGAGACCAATGTAGTTAATCATTTAGAGTATGATCAATGTGCCGAAAAGAGGCTACACAGTGACGTAGACACGTCACAGGTTATGTATACTGAACTAGTACCTGATTTACATGAGACTTATCAAGATAAAACTGTAAAAGATCACACGCCATCGCTGGCTGACCTGTGTCAGGTTGCAGAACAATGTGAAAATATTATTGAAGATATGAATGTATCTACCAATGAGAACTTGGTCTCGCAAACAAGCGAAGATCATAATACGTCGAGTTTCATCCTTGAAAATGATATTTCAATACCTAAGGATGTTCCCACCTTAGAAAATTTTGCAAAGGACGTGACGAATATACGGAAAAATGACGAATTAGGGCCTACGGATTTGAGTATAAAACATGTAGACGAATGTCTGCCTCCTGTAGTGGCTAGTGCCGAAACAACAAACCCCGTGGAGGACGGCTTATCGGAAAAGAGCGACGACCAACCCAAAGATCTGAGTGTGCATCGGAGGTTGCCTACCCCGCATGCGTCGCCGAGAAGGATAGACATACCGCGAGCGCCGTCGAGGGAGTCCGACGCGATGCAATCACCTCAACCCAGCGGTATACCAGCTGTGCCGTCGTCACCAGAAATATTCACAATGCCGGTTACAAAAAGCAAACATACTTTGTTTTTAGAAACGTTATTATCGTCACCATCGCCTAAAATGTATACTTCAGAGGTGACGATCACAAAACAACAATGCGAGCCATTGAATTTAGGTAAACATAGAAAATCAGCTAGTCCCACAGTTACGAGTTGTTCGGATGAAATGAGAAAACTAAATAAAGAATACGGCGAGCCGCAAGAGAAAAAAATAAAACGCGAATCTGCCGAAGACTTAGCAAAAATAAGTAAAGTATTTAGCAAATGTGGTGATGACATTGACAAAGCGAAAAAATCAGAAAGGCCTGTTCACAAATCTAGTGATGAAACTTGCCCTATAAAACAATTGCATGTATTAAAAACCAGCCCAGATTTTAACATTCCAGACCCCTTATTAGTACCAAAAGACAAATTAAACGACATATTAGCTGCACCTGGCAGAGAAATACCAGCATTGTTAATACAAAGGCCTGAATTAAGATTACCTGAAGCATTCGCTTTTCCTGCGATTTTGCAAGACCCAGACATTCTTGTCATATCATTATCACAATTAGAAAATATATTAGAAAATGATGCAAAGAAATCAATATCTCCTAAACCCAAGGAAACAAAGTCGAAGACGTCTTCTAGTAACGAACCTTCAACGCCGCAACCTGATCAAACAAATCATCCTAAACCCATTCCCTCAATGGACGCCCTTGCAGGTGATATAGATGCGGCCACGTCAGCTGCTCTAAATCAAATGTTATGGTTGCCTTATTTGAGTCAGCTAGAAGCTATGGCAGCGTGTTCACAAAACATGGACTTCTTAAAAGCCTTAAATTCATCGGGATACACTGGACCTAATTACCCTGATTTATCACAAATGTTTAATCCATCAGCTAGATTTATGGGTCCCACTGGCTTTCCGATGGTACCGCCAATGGATTATGACAGCCGGTTGCAATTCGCCATGTGGCAGGAAGCGATGAATCAAGCGAACGCTGCGGCGTCTCAAAGATCAAAAGCTAATACAATGGACGCTCAGATGAAGGAGCTTGCCTCCAAAGCGAGCGATGTTCAAAACCCTTACGTCCATTCGACGAAAAACCATCAGAGTAAACAACATTCTTCAGCAAGAACTAGTCCTATAGCTCATAATTACAATACTAACCAACGATCAATGGCCCACCAAGCGTTCTTACAAGGGATGTATCCAGGAATGAATCCAAATATGAGGCAAAATATGCCCTTACCAAACTTACAGATACCATATTTCAACCCGAACTTAATGGGTAGTCAAAGATCACCGAGGACAGGACAGCAGAAGAGTCCAACGTCTCCTTACTTTCAGAACAACAATTATTTGCAGTCAGTGAAACAATCTGAATCTGCCGGTCATCAAAGAAGTAATAGCACGAGTTCGCAGGACTCACCAAGGCCTCGGATAAGTGTCAAATCGCTGCAGAATTTAATGGAGCCGAATACCGCGGCTGGATCTGTCGGTTCTTCGATGAGGAGGACGCCAAATCCTCCTGCTGCGATGGGGAGGAGAAGAGAAGAGCCGGAAGTTGGGAGTACGACTCCGATCGGAGAGCCGCCAGTCATGCCGCCACATCCGCACGACCCGTCGTCCTTCCACTTATGGCATCCGCTATTTGGCAAGTAAGTAATTTGTTTGCTTACCTAATAATTATGTAAATATTTGTCAGATATAAACGGTTATGGGATATTTACTTTGTTATTACAAATTTATTTGTGTACATAGGCACAGGTGCAAACTCTTGTGCAAATCTAAATCGCCAGACCATGACCTCGTTATTTATGGATTTAAGTTATTAATATTTTTCACAAATATTTTTCTCGTCTTCACTATACTCTGGTTTTTAATTACCTGGACTAAAATGACAGCTGCGATAGACTTGAATACTATAAAATTTCAATAGAAATTGAATTGAAATAAACTCACAGTGTTGAGTTGAATCAACGACTCGCATAACACACTTAGGAATGAGACATATTACAACAGTAGGCTTCAAGCTTGCAACACAAAAAACTCGATCGCAGCTGTCATTTTAGTCCAGGTAAATAAAAATCCGAATATACATTTTCAAATAACATAAAACTCTCCCTTTTAGAAACAGCGTTCGTAACGTAGCACACTTGTCTGCGTCACTCTATACAAAGATAAAATTATTATTGTTTGTTTAAATTTAAAAAATAATATTGCTAGGAATAAAATAAGCTGCACTTTTAAATAAATAAAAACTAAACCAAAAGGAAACAGGGAATTTTGGGCCAAAAAAAATGTAATGAGTTGAGACGTGGCTAAAAAAATGCGTTATACTTTTCTAGTACAAAATGGAAAACATCAGCCCTAAATTCGATCTAAAGTCACTAATACAATAAGTTATCCATTACCATAATCGATTTGTGCGAATAAATTTCAACATTTAATAATATGAAAACACATCAGACGATGAATTCGTTCAAAATAGGAGTTTTTGGAGGAAACTGAAAGGGGACGTTGTGCTGTGCAGTTTTTTTTTATTTGTAAAATTCCTCTAAAATGAACAATAGTTGTATATTGATAGTTTTTGAGTAGTAATTATTATGTATTTTTGTGAGAAATGTGAACTGTATAGTCAAATGTGGCCTTTCGAGTTTTCACAAGATCTCCGTTGAGTGGCGTCGATTGTAGCCTACAATGCAACTACGCCTGGCTTAAAGGCCTAGTTGCAAAGCCATAAACCTAAAAACATCATTCAAAATAACTAAACCCATTACAATTATAAAACATATCAACATGAAAATAAATCAGAGTGTATGAAAGTGTATTTGTCTCCTTTAGGAGTTTAAAAATCTAATTTCACTGCTACATCTGATGATGATGTTAATGTTAGTCGCTGTGGCCAAATGCGTCATGTTACCAAAAAACCCATTAATTTTCTTTCGGTTTGTAATTTTGGGTTACGCCTGCTACTAAACTTAATGCAGTATCTAACAAAGTCTTTCAGTTGATAATAATATAGTCTGTTAAACCGAAGTAGAGTTTACTTTGTTTATAATTTATTTTAATTTTGTTTTATATTCTCAATCTTGTTTCGGTCTTTTTAGTGCATTACTTTTAAAGTGTCTTTTTTGCAGTTGGGTTTTTTATTTTTTTAAATTATTTATTTTATTTTAAACCTTTCAGTGTCATGGCACACTTTTATGAACAAGAACTGTGTTACTTATAAAGTCGGGCAAAATGTACAGATGATTGATTGCACGCCAAACAAAACAGACAAATGAAACTTACAATTTACGTAAGCTGTGTTCAATTCTTCAAGAGAATTTTGTTGATGTAGTAACTAATTTATTTGTTTCGTTTTAAATATGACCGGGCAACGGATATTTATAAATATTCTAAATTTCATATGATAGCTCGAGGTCTGACACAATAATGACCCATTTTTACGCTATCAAAACTTTTTAAACTAATTTATTATTCCTAATTAAATTTAAACATATAACTTATATATATGTAAACCCCTTTTAATTTCCTTTATTTTAGTACTCTACTTGATGGATTTGGTTATTCGCGCCAAACATACGCCATTTTGTTTCCTTTTTCAAACACCCGTCTAGGAACCCTTAGGTTTTCAAGACGAATATAACGATACCTTAACTGTCACAACCATCAAGCCGTTTGAAAGATACGAGGTAATAAAGAAATGTACAAACACAAGATACGTGCGAAATAGATACGAAACCCCTGTCGGGTAAAAAGACAACGAAACGAATTCTTATAACGAACGAAATATATTTTTTCAAATATTTTTTTTTTTTTAATCGATTCGGTAATGTGTGACTTCCTGTATCGATTACAATCTTTTATTGTAGATCACCATGGACAGCTCACGTAACTACTAAAATCAATTTGATATTCCCCGTTCATGATTACTAGACACATGACATGAACTAGCAGGGTTACCAACAATCAAACATATTAAAACCTAAAGCTAGAGTCAAACTCACCGAAAATCACGATAATTGCAAAAAAAAAATCTAACAAATATTAATTTTTTTTTTTTGCTATTTTGTAATAATTTCTAAAATATCAACTATTTTATTACATGATATTAAGTGTTGTTAATTTTTAGAATTTGGTAACCCATCGTAAACGGGGAATAGATGCCAAATGTGGTTTTATAGGACGGCCCAAGTATAGTTAAAAAAATATTTTATCCATATTTATCTACCCGCCGGCCTAACAGTTATACATTATACCATAGAAACAGTCAGACTTACATAATATTCTTACAAATGATAATTTGATATTATGATTCACCGATCTCAATTTGGTAAGTGAAATTCGCAAATAACTCCAGCTATTGGGTCAGACGGGGCAACGTGGCTCGGGGAAATCGATTTTGCTAACAAAAATAGTACGACCCACGGAATTTTCGAGAAAATTATATATTATAAACATTAATAACTTAATACACAACTTAAGAGGGCGGTAGACGAAATAATTTTAGTAGAATAATTTATATTACATTTTATATAAAGAGATTCATTACGATAAATCATAATACAGAACATTGAAGAAATAATAATAACCTTTGCTCTACATTTAAAAATAAACAAAGCTTTTAACCGATTTCAAAAAAAGGAGGAGGCTCTCAATTCGTCGGAATCTTTTTTTTTGTTTTTTTTTATGTATTTTCACCGATTACACCGAGATTTATGATCTGATTTACGTGATTCCTTTTTTTTCGACGCGCAATAGTTGCCATTTGGTCCCCTAAAAATTTGACATAGTTTGGCCCAGTAGTTTTCATTTTATGAACATTTTTTATGAAAAAATTTCCATTCCGTTCCATATGTACACCGATTACTCTGAGAGTTATGATCCGATTTACGTGATTCTTTTTTTGTTCGACGCGGAATAGCTGCCATTTGGTCCCCTAAAAATTTAACATAGTTTGGCTTAGTAGTTTTCATTTTACGAACATTTTTTTGTTCCCGTTTGTTGGGACCTATATTTTTTAAGGAGCGCGCTACCTTTCGTAGGTCTACCCATACATAGCTAGACACTAAAAAGTAACAAAAAACTAAAAAGTATAAAATAACTTATTTCTAAAGCTATTATTATTAATATATATTATCTAAAACATCTTAAAGTCGATGCAAAGTAAAACATAAAAATTACTATATTTTGAAAATTACTAAGCACCTTAAGATGTTTTAGATAATATATATTAATAATAATAGCTTTAGAAATAAGTTATTTTATACTTTTTAGTGTTTTAGTTTTTGAAGTCGGTTTTTTTAAACGACGTTTTTTTATTTTTATTCGATTCATTTCAAAATTTGTACCTACATCTACACTATATTCATATTATGAAGAAGCAATGTTTGGAGTTTGGATGTTCGAGGTAATCTCCGGTGCTACTGATCTGATTGTGAAAATCCTTTCATCAATAGCAACATTATTCCCGAGTGACATAGGCTATATTTGACTGTGATTAATAAATGAAAAAAGTAAAAATGTTCTACGCCTAGTGAAGTAGGCATGGGAACTCCTGTCACCGCAAATCAAATCTGTAACAGCAGTAACGTTCCACGCAAGCATTGCGCACATCCTCGTACGAGGCACTGCGAGTGCCTTCTGCGTTTATGAATTAATTAAAGTTTACAAAGCATAATTAAACCTTGATATGCGTGCGTGTGTGCGTGGTTGCATACGTATGTTTTAATGGCGCCCAGCGAAGTGGGTACAGGTCAGCTAGTTATATTATATCTTAGCTTAGTAGTTGTCGCACTCGCGTTCCATATTCGAAAGGCGCGAGTTCGAATCTAAATCGAATCATAATGTCATAATTACCAGGTTTTTTTTTTTTGGAGCTGGACCCAACTGAATAGCCGCAGATGGCTGTTTCAGCGATACCGGACTTTGGGGGCTTCCCGACTCCGTGGGAGCGGAGGCATTCAGTCCGCAAGCAGCGCGCTCGAGGAGGCACCTCCTGTGAGGTTCGACCTCGGCTCGACCGCTGCGGGGGATTGACTCTATATTGAGAATTAGCCGTTAAAGGCTGAAAGAGCTAAGCCAACAGGCTGAAGTGATTATTTGGGGACCAATTATCGACTCCGCCGGCGGAGCCGATCCTAGTCTATCATTACTACCGCTTCGCAACGTGTTATAGCTGGAGGAGAAGAAGCGGCGAAAGAAACTCTCCAGCAACACGCTAATGCTAATCTTGTATGGCTACTTGTGTCTGTAGTGAGTGAGTGAGATTGGTGGGGTCTTACTTTTGTGTAAGAGGATCCGAGCCGGGGGCTCTCCTGCGTCTGTTATGCCAGGCTGATGTTCTGAGCCTCGGGGGATTCATAGTCGCGAGGAGACGGGTGATTTCATCGGGCTCGTCAATGAGTACATTGCGAAGGCGACGGTTTCTAGTGGGAGCGTTCGGTGTGGGTTTGTAGTTGAAGAATTACCACGTGCTGACGGTAGAGGTAAAATATAGCAAAAACTTTGTACCCCTCTTTACGAAAATTGCGCGGACGGAGGAGTATGAAATTTCGCACACTTACGGCCTTACTTATAATAATCTCGTTAAGAAACGATTAGCCATCACTTAAGTAAGAGAATCAGAATCAGACCCTAATCAATGAATACCTTTTTTTTTCACTTATAAACGTGTATTACCTGTTGTTTACCTAAGAGGAGCACAGATAAACTAAATTTGAATCAGTAACGTAGGTTGTACCCAAAATATTCGACTAAAGAGGAGTTTATGGGTAAGATTTTCACTAATCAGTTGCTGAGCAGTTTCTTTATATTTAAGAAACGATTATAAGTAAGGCCCTTATAGTTTATATAGAGAAGGAATGCAGTATACTAATATTTTTTTTAAATTATTAATAAAACATACATTAAATCAATAAAGAACAGACGAGTGTGCATGACAAGAGTCATGAATGTCAAAGAAGCAAGTGAGGTGTGTAAGAATGGGCCTAAATGGCGCTCTGTTGTTCGTGCCTACCCCGCAAGGGAACTGGCGTGAAGTTATATATGTATGTAAATCAATAAAAAAAACATTACACATACTACTATGTATTTGACACACACCCGCATATACTCTTTTGTTTATTCAAATTAACAGCGTAGCCTTGGCGAAATCTGTAATTTTTGAAGTATATATAGGTATATAGTCTTTGACAACACAACCTTTATAATGTTCAAACTTGTAATTTAAATTAATTATGATCGAATTTAGACCATTGGGGGACCACTAGTAACACCACCACCTCACTTCCTTCTTTGACATTCATAGCTCTTGTCATGCACGCTCGTCTGTTCTTAAGGCTCCTGACATCACCTTCTGCTAGTACACGATCAATTTGATCATGGAAGGTGTGTCGTGGCCTTCCACGACTTCTGCATTCATCCACTTTTGCATTGTATATCTGTTTAGTCATTCTCTCATCATGCATTCTTTCATATAATATATACATATATATAACTAATTCGCGTGTTAACTTATGTAAATCAGCCTTTAGCCTTTACTGGGTTTAAATTATCCCTAAAAATGCGTACCCATGAGACATGCATCTGAAGTTTAAGCAGAGTCGCATATAAAACCCTAGTCATTGTATAAACCTGAATCAAATCCGCTTAAAAACATTGTAAGTGCGGCCGTGTATTGATTATTCTGTCATGCCTTGTAAACGTGGACAATTATTTTAGTATCTAGGACATATTAGACAGACTTGCCCTTCCCACGTTAGTAAATATTTTATAAGTGCTGGCTGAACTCAATTTGTAGTCTAGAATTTAAATCTACATAATAAAAAAATAGCATTGAAATAATAATAAAATTTTCATGTTGCCGTCAATACGCATACATAATATACTAGCTGATACCCGCCCGCTTCGCGTGCCGTAAAATCCGTTCTTAGCTGACCTCTACTTGGCGAAAGGAAGGTCCATGGCAAATTTCAAGTCTATAGGTATTATAGTTCCTGAGATATCGTGATGAGTCACTATATACGTGGATTTCAATTATATATAATATATATATATATATATAGACTAGCTGATACCCGCCCGCTTCGCGTGCCGTAAAATCCGTTCTTAGCTGACCTCTACCTGGCGAAAAGAAGGTCCATGCAAAATTTCAAATCTATAGGTTTTTTTTAATATTATTATTAACATATCTACGGACTCAAGTTCCGTACCTTTTTTTACCACTTAATTTCTATGAAAAATTTTAGAGTCCATACACGCTTATTGTTTATTTTTCTTAGTGTGTGACATTAATTTAGTGATTTATATGTTATGGTGTACCTTAAGATTAACTTATTATATTAATTTATCCTATTTTTAATACTAAACTTATACTAATGTAGAGTGTATCTGTTACATGCTGGTGTTGTGAGGAAGTGCATGTGCAGTGTTGGCCTTATATCTATACTTACTTAGTCCTATCTAGTGCCATGTGTGTTGGTTTTTTCTTTTCTGTGTCTGGGTTATTAATTTTTAGGCTCTTTGTGTGTCTTGGTTTGTTTGTGAAATGTGCGTGTAATGCAATGCGATGGTAGTGCGCGTTGGTTTGAGTATGTGTTTAAGTTTTGTTAGTTATGTGAGTCTATAGGTATTATAGTTCCTGAGATATCGTGATGAGTCATATACGTGAATTTCAATTATATATATATAATTGAAATCAACGTATGTAGTGATTAGCGACTGGACTAGCGGCCCCGGCAGACGTTGTCCTGCCTTTAAAAAATAAAATTCTAGAACCCGATCCCAGAGCCACGTACCGGTTCTAATTGCGAATCTAAACCATCCCGGTACCCACTCAAACACACAATAACAAAATCACCAAAATAATAAAAACAATTCTTTATTTACTCTCACACTAACAATAATTAAATTAGTAACAATTTTTTTTTCTTATAAACTGAAATGGTAAGAGCCTGGTGTCAGTTAAAGGAATAATCCTGTGTTACCGATCGCCAGCCTCTTTCTCCCCGGAAAAACCAGCTAAAGAATTTGTGATAAATATTGTGTAATTAAGTGTAGTTATGTGTGACTGTGTCAGTATGTTAGTAGTAATAGATGTTTATAAAATAAGAATTACATAATTGTAATAAATAAATGAGAAATAAGTAGTAATATTAGGAAACTATATTTAGATAACTAAGACCAACAATACTTCAGTGGAATCATAATCAAGTTTTAAAAGCCACTCAGTCAGTATTTTCTTACATTTAGATTTAGAATCGCTGCAGGTGATTAGGAGGATTCCAGAACCCGATCTCAGCGCCACCTACTGGTTCTAATTGTGAATCTAAAAGAGTAATATAATTTTTTTTATTCTAAGTCATGACAAAATAAGATTAAAAATATTACCAAAAAATTAAAGTTTATAATTAACAAATAAAAAATAGAGGTTGATCGTAGAGGGGTGAAAATTTAGGGTTGTATGCATTTTTTAATGCTGTATCCTAAAAAAAAAATTTTTTTTGGGGTGGACACCCCTTATCACTTAGGGGTTTGAAAAATAGATAGTAGCCGATTCTCAGACTTTTATATATAAGATTATACTTATTTTACGGTCTATTTGTAAGGACACCTCAGAAGGTATTACATACATACATACATATATAACTTCACGCCAGTTCCCTTGCGGGGTAGGCACGAACAACAGAGCGCCATTTAGGCTTATTCTTACACACCTCACTTGCTTCTTTGACATTCATAACTCTTGTCATGCACGCTCGTCTGTTCTTAAGGCTTCTGACATCACCTTCTGCTAGTACACGATCAATTTGATCATGGAAGGTGTGTCGAAGGTTCTAGAGGTCATAAATTTATGTAATTATGTAAAAACGTAATTACGTTCCTTTTTATTGGGGAGGCGGATCGACAAAGTGTGGCATTGTGTGTCAAGGGATGCGAGGGGTCCTAAATTTCAGGACGTCACATTTCAAAATAATTATTTAAGCTTCAAACCACAAAATTTGGACTATTAACGAAAACCTTCAAAATATCCCCAAGTCTATCTGATCATCATAACAACAAAAATACTCTGTATTGTACACCAACATAAGAAAAGTAATACACTTTATTGTCTTAACTATAAGGTAGTACAATGGTCGGCCTTATTGCTTAAAGCAATCTCTTCCAGGCAATCTTTGGATGGACAAGAACTTATTAAAAAATATTTATTGGCGTGTAGTATGCAAACATACTGTTATAAGTATTATTATAATAATCTATACTAAAATTATAAAGCTGAAGAGTTTCTTTGTTTGTTTAAACGTGTTAATCTCAGGAACCGCTGGTCCGATTTGAAAAATTCTTTCAGTGTTGAATAGTACATTTATCGAGGAAGGCTATATAGGCTATATTATATTTTCCAAAAAATTAGGGATCCTTACTAAAAGTCCAATAATGTAACCCAAGATGTAAAAAATGACCTGAAAAAATCCTTACACGGCGTGCGCTGCGAAAACTATTGATTATAGAATAAAACAATGTACTACCACTTTCCAGAACATATAATTGTCTACAAAAAATATAGCGTAACCATATGTCTAACTATTGTAGTTATCTCACAATAAGTGTTTTCTTTTATTTTTGTAAATAATTAAAATGTCGTCGCTTCAAAAACTCTTTATTTTGTACCTTGGTGTTAATCGACGAATTCAATACCTTTCTAGAACTTTTTGAATTATTAAATTCGGACGTTCCATTCAAAAGATATCGCGATATTTAGAATGTAAGTATTAGTGTTGTAGCCAAATATACTAATATTGTTTGATTGAACGCGCTAATCTCAGGAACTACTGGTCTGATTAGAAAAATTCTTTCAGTGTTGGATAGCCCATTTATCGAGGAAGGCTATAGGCTATACATCATCACTCTAAGACCAATAGGAGCGGAGCACCAATGAAAAATGTTTCAAAATCGGAGGGTTTTGAAAGCAAATTCCACACGGACGACGTCGCGGGCACAGCTAGTATAATTATAAAACTACGTTTTAAGGGTTTGAGCGCGGTAATTTATTTAATAATTATTATTCCGACCTTTCGGCCACTTTTCAGTGGCCGTGATCACGGAAGACAAAGATGTCAAGTGTCAATGAGTATTGTTAAAGTGTTATTTAGCCTACCGCCAACTTGTTCATTTAAATTATTTACTATTAATTTTATTCATGGTAATATAATTTACGTCGTCGTCGAAACCTCGGAATAATAAAAATCAAATAAATTACCTCGCTTAAAACCTTTAAAACATTGTTTTATAATGTATACAAGTCGCGAATACTTAGAAAATATAAAATAATATAATGGATAGATACAGCTATAAAATATATATATATATATATATATATATATATATATATATATATATATATATATATATATATATATACACATACATACATACATAACTTCACGCCAGTTCCCTTGCGGGGTAGGCACGAACAACAGAGCGCCATTTAGGTTTATTCTTACACACCTCACTTGCTTCTTTGACATTCATAACTCTTGTCATGCACGCTCGTCTGTTCTTAAGGCTCCTGACATCACCCTCCGCTAGTACACGATCAATTTGATCATGGAAGGTGTGTCGTGGCCTTCCACGACACACCACCACATATATATATATATATATATATATATATATATATATATATACACACGCACACACACATGCATTATATGCTTATACACAATGTGTGTGTTTAAATTATTAAAAAATAATTTAAACGGGAATAATATATTTATTCCCGTTTAAATTATTTTTTATTATAGAACTGCTGTTTTAATTTAATAATTTCTTGATGTATAATTGCAAATATGTGATGTCACACTAGGGAGGACGGAGTCTCGCTAATGTGACCAGCTGTGGCTGTTAAACTCGTATAAAACCTTCATTTTGCCATTGCTGGCGAGATGGAGTAAAATTAGAAATATATTTAAATTTTGACGTTTATGTCTGGGACGTTGAAAAATGTGCTCTTAATTCGATTGTATAACTGTAATAGAAAAAATTACCTAATATATTGTTACGAGTTGCAGGACTCGAATTAAAATGCCGTTGGAATTAATATAGAGTTAATTAGAACTATACAAACACGTATAACACAGGTACAAATATAACCGAACGCAAAATGCAGAAGATCGTAATTCAATAACAAGCACAAAGTCCGTCACTAAATAGATTACCGAATGTACACAAGTCTTGCTTCACTCGTGGTTATCGCTCGACTGCCTCGTCCCTCAATCGAGGCATTGCATTTGCAATATGTCTGCCCGGCCGCGTGGACCGAATTTCCTAGAATCAGTTTTAACTTTAAATCCGACACACCTGTCTAATGACTGCTATAAAAGATTACAATACACAATAGGCTGTTTTATAATCACAAATTTTAAACACAAAGTGAACAAAAAAAGTCCAAATGCCGAAAGGTAATAAAATGTGTTTCTACAGGTATGCAGGTGTGAATTTGTCTTTGTTGGCGTCTAGGTCGTAACAATATTATAATATTGTTCAATTGAAAACTGGAGATTCCTTCAAGTAGCTAAAAGACCGCGGCACCTTGGTACCTACCAGCCTTTTCTGCAGTGACAAGTACGGGGAAGGGGTCAAAAAACATGAAATTCGTGGGACGTAGTCTGTGGATCCCCTTATCTCTTATGTTTATGGACTTCTTATGTTTATAGTGTAAGAAAAAACGATTTTATTGTAAAAGACGCGTTTTTTCTTACACTACTTTTAATTCAAATTTATTAAAAATTGTTTTCTATTTTTTAGTTGGATTTTTTAAAAAGCGTATTTTTTAGTTTTTTTAAACTATTATTTATTCTTCAAAGATGTCTTCCAAGTCTCGCGTGAACGGGTATCTTCGGTTTGTAATTTCAAAATTTACTAAATACATATGAAAGTATATATGGTACTTACACCAACAAACTAATTTTTAAAAATTTTGTCTGTCTGTTTGTTCCGGTTAATCTCTGAAACGGCTGGACCGATTTCGACGGGACTTTCATTGCCAGATAGCTGATGTTATAAGGAGTAACTTTTAAAATTAGGATTCCGCGATAAAATCTTCCACGTGGACGAAGCCCCGGGCACAGCTATTACAAAAAAATAAAAAAAAAATTCAAACAAGTGAATGAATAGTAAAACATAGGAGCCGGACTTCAATCGTTAAGCTGATATTACACAGATCACTGCTGTCTTTCAACAAGAAATTGAATCATTCAATGTCATCCATCCATTTCACAGTCTAATAAAATTGATTCAATTTGTTTGTACTGTTTATTTTTACACCTGTTTAGAAGGGTTTACTATCGCCTATGGACAATTGCAAAACCAGAGATGATAGCAATGCCTCCTCTGAAGTAATTTAATGACATTAAAAAAAACCATATCGTCGTGGAAGAAATTCTATGAACTATCAAATAACTGAAACTAGTGGTCGCCCAGTGGTTGAAATTCGATCATAATTAATTTAAATTATAAGTTTGAACATTACTTTTTTTATGTTTAAGTCTTGGCAACTAGGCCTTTAAGCCAGGCGCCGTTGTATTGTAAGCTACAATCGACGTCATTCAACGGAGTTCTTGTGAAAACTCGAATGGCCACATATGGCTATATAGTTCACATTTCTCGCAAAAACACATAATTACTACTCAAAAACTATCAATATCCTCCAACTATTGTTCATTTTAGAGTAATTTTACACATTTTTAGAAAATAAAACTGCACAGCATAACGTCCCCTTTCAGTTCCCACCAAAAACTCCCTTGAACATTACTAAGATTCTGCTGTCAAAGACTATATAATACTTGTCTATAGTCACAGATTTCGCCAAGGCAGCAATAAACAAAAGAGTATATATGCGTGTGTGTGTGTGTCAAATACATGGTAGTGTGTGGAGTTTTTTTTTATCAATTTAATGTATTTTTTATGCATAATTTTTTTTTAAATATTAGCAGTCTGCACTCCTTCTCTATATGCGAAATTTCATACTCCTCCGTCCGCGTAATTTTCGTAAAAAAAAAGGGGTACAAAGTTTTTGCTTCGCATATTAATGTAATGATGTGAATATTTCTAAATACTTTCAAAGAATATTGTTTCGAACTATGCATTGAGTATATTTTGAGACATAGGGTGGATATTGCGCCGTAAAAGAAGTCGCACGGGAAGTTAAGGAACTTAAATAGCGGCTCCGCTATTTGTTACAATTTTGTTCGTTAAGTGGCCAGGAAATAAATTTACAGCTTTAATTATGAATTATTTTGTATGAAATTAAGTAATTAACTAAATCGATTTACGAATTAGCAAAAATTGCAGTGCCACGTATGTGGGAGATCTTTTGTGACGCGGATTGTACATCAGACTAGTCTGTACGAATTAAGTTTCTTTGCCTACAATAGCGAGAAATTCAACAACAACAACTGTAATATTTTCTTAAGTTCGCGACTAGTATATATAAAAAAACTACTTTTAAGCCCGGTAATTTGTTTGATTTTTATTATTCCGACGTTTTGGCCACTTTTCAATAGCCGTGATTACGGAAGACAAAGATGTCCAAGTGTCAATGAGTATTGTTAAAGTTTTTTTTAGCCTATTGCCAACTTGTTCATTTTAATTATTTAGTTTTAATTTTGTTTATGGTTATTATTTACTTGGGCCTAATCTTATTTACAATTAGAAGACTTAAACTTAAAAAAAATACAAGTAGATTAATTTACAATAATTATATTTTCTTGTCAATGCTAGAACACACAAATGTTGCAAATTACACAGTCGTAGTTTACATAAACCGTAATAAATAAATTAAATATCGATTTGACCTGAATAAAATAATTAAATTGCGCACCATTAAGATTAAAACAAACGGCCAATCAGTTGAGATTAAGCTTTTATCGCGTTGTTAGTGGAATTGCTGGAATCATGTCAGACGATGCGGAAGAGTTGCGTCATTTCCATTAAAAAGGATAATGTTTTAGAGCACAAAATACCATTACTTTTAAAATAGGGGATAATAAACCGACATTAGACGGTTTGATGAAATGTCTTTTAATTTGGATTAAGCAATCAGAGATCCCTGTAAATATAAAATTGTGTCGTGTACGTTCATAACCAAGGAACATATTACTCTTTACGAGAGTTCATAACCAAATTGAATCAATTCACAGAGTACATTAATATGAAAGAAAGAAACTAATATTTATTGGCGAGAATGAATGCACATTCTAAATTCAAACTAACAAGATTCACACGTAAAACATAAAGATAATAAGTATTTTATAAAACACAAAAATTTAGAAAAAAAAGTACATAACATTCACGGCAATGAGGCCGACCACGCAACCTTATGTTGTGTGGAGTTTTTGGCGGGAACTGAAAGGAGATGTTGTGCTGTGCAGTTTTATTCTCTAAAAATGTGTAAAATTACTCTCAAATGAACAATAGTTGTAGGTTATTGATAGTTTTTGAGTAGTAATTATGTGTTTTGTGAGAAATGTGAACTGTAAAGTCAAATGTGGCCTTTTGAGTTGTCACAAGAACTCCGTTGAATGGCACTAGCTGATAACCTACAGTTCAGCTGTGTTACACATAGGCTTAAGGAAATGAAAAACTGTACATATTATTGTAAACTAAGATCTGGCTTAAAGGCCTAGCTGCCAAGCCATAAACCTAAATAAATAATGTACTCTTATGTTGTGTCAAAAAGACCTGACACGGCGCTGATTTTCAGTTGCAGCCTCCACTAAATTATTGACATGTAAGTTCTTATCAACATTCGTGAAGTGAATTGAAATCAATGGTAACTTAAATACTAATATCAAAAACTTAACATTATAAAAATGATTATGTCTATTAATACATATGAGAAATTTCTTGTTCTTTATTATATATTATAAGCTTATTATTTATAAGGATTTTTTTTATTATATAATAGGAGAAATCAATTGGATTGTAATGCCAGGCTATGCCTACTACCCAACTCCCTCGCTACTTTCTTGCTTATTGCGGTGGAAGTAGGCATAATGTAAACAAGAAATTACGAACAAAGTCATCAAATCAAAATGAATATGTAAATCTGTACATTTTTGGGTCTGGAAGGTTTGCACTGAAAATCAGCGTTGTGTCTGGTGTAATTCGCCGCACCTTTCGCTCCCGGCCGTGGTTCGCACCATGGTCGGGAGCCGTACCGGATGAGACGCCGTCTTCTTCTGCGAGCACGTTATGCTTGCAAAGCATTACTCCGCTTTCGCCAAAGGAGGACGCGTCAGCGCCGGAAGGCTAGTCTGGACCTTCAGCTGCTGTGAGCGGGGGCACGAGCAGGTCCCTCGGGGAAAAGGATTCTCACCCGCCGTTTATGTTGTTGAGAGAGGGGCGCGACCTGTTCCACGTGCGCTCACCTCTCCTCCCGTGGGGCGAGTCACAAACCGCCCCACGCGTAAAGAGTTTGAAAATGCCGAGGAATAAAAAGTAGTCCCCAGGCAGTGGATGAGGCCGAATGGCCACCGCCTGCCAGGGCTAATGGAGGGGCTAAGCCATGTCATAAGGCGCAGGACGGAGCACCCAGGGGTTATAGTGGGTATCCCTAACAGTAGAGTGACAATAGCACCTTTAGTTCTATCTAGAGGTGCTAGTGCCACCCCGACCTGGCGAATCTCACACACAGGTCGCGACCTTTTCCCCTTGCGCTTTTGCGCTTGCGCGGACTGCGCAGTGGTTGTCAGTCGGAATTCCCCTGCTAAAAAAAAATGGAGTAATTCGCCGCACAGCAACCAGCTGACTGCCACCCTCGTTTATTGAAAATGCTGTGCACAAGTTCTGTGTCTACGACAAGGTGACGCGAGATGGCACTAAATCGTCATTCAAATGGCAACACTAAAAGGTTGTGCAATTTATAGTTTCATAGAGTAGTAACACTAAATAAAAAGGCTTCGTGAAATCACATCGGTGTTGACATTTTTCTAACAACCTAAAAATCCACGTAAATCAAAAATAATCGCCGAAACAAGCTTCCTACTAAATAATGAAGCGAACATTCTCTAAACATGATTTTTTTTTAAATCACATGTATTTTTTGACTACTCATTTCTTCAATTTGAAATCAATCTATCCACAATATCCAAAGTAGTAGTTGCGATTTATGTGAACAACAAGCAAAGATCATAAAACAATACAGCCTTTTCATTGCTCAATTATCTGTACTGCATAGTAGGGATGTATAGAGCTCCTTAAACCATAACCGAATCGGATATCCTAACAAAAGTTATCCAGAACCGTAACCAAAACTCATAGAAAAGTTTTGAATAATTTCCGATTTAAGAATCTTAAAGAAGCCTACAAACTTAATTCTAAATGTGACACATGTGATAGCCGCCTAAACCAACATATTAATTAGCCGTTATATCGTCACCTTGTAATTCTTTCCCTTTTTCCTTTTACAGTTTCTAAACAATCTATGTAAAAATCAGTATAATAAATACTATTAATATATCCGTATCCCTGTCCGAAATTACTAACATCCCTGCTGCATAGTACAAAACAAAATACCTCGTTGCCTCGTTGCCAAGACATAAACTCCGAAAAAAATCTAATGAAAAAAACTTTGACAGCATGATATAATTCCTAATTTAGGTTTAACTAATGACCACACACGTTCCGCCTAAGCATTAACCAAAACTAATTACCAGTTTTTAATTAAAATAGCAATAAAATGTGTAATTGTGTAATGCCTCGATAAAATTGTTTATCTCCCTTCCGCCACGTTCTTCCGCATATATCCGTCTCTTTTGCACACTAAGCCTGGACAACCTTCAGGAGTTGCGGCTACATTGATTTTATTACGTCGTTTCCGATGTATGTGTTGTTATTTACAGAACTGTATAGATTGTTAGCCCGGGATTGGAGATGGCTATTTCTTTTAGCTAATGAAAAAAGGTTACTTGAAACTCAACTGCTGAGAATATCGTTTTTATTACTCATGTTTGTTTAATTAATCATTAGTGATGTTAACATTAACTATAAAGTCGTATACAGGTGAAGTTTTTGGCGGAAATTGAACGGGTACGTTGGGCTGTGTAGTTATATTTTCTAAAAAAAATTAGTCTAAAATGAACGATAACTGTAGGATATTGATAGTTTTTGAGTAGTAATAATTATTTTTTGTAAGAAATGTGAACTGTGTTGTCAAATGTGGCCTTTACAGTTTTTCGACAACTCCGTTAAATGGTGTCAGTTGTAGCATACAATTCAATTACGCTACCTAATACGAAGAATACATCGGAATTGGCTGTATGGACTAAGATTCTCTTGCCTGTCATAACAAATTTTACTACAAACAAATTAGCCTCGAGACGTTTATGCGTTTGTAGTAGTATTTGTATATTTAGAAGACTTCTAAACTTGAGATTTAGTATTCAAATTTATGTTTATTAATATTAGGTTGGGGAAAAAGTTTCTTCGCATTTTATATAAAAATTCAAAAGGTTTTTTTATAAAGTTTATTTACATTTGACTAAAGTATGTAGGTGCCATTTTGCTGGATAACTTTTTGCCATCTTGTAGGTAGGGACGTGATCCCATTGCTATAAAAATTTTGGGGCTTCTGATCAAAAAACTGCGACAAGTGGTTTTGGCAGTCCTCTCGTAATGTTAACCTGACACTGCCTAAGGAACTCTGCAGAGACCGAAACAGGCGAAAATCTGAAGATGCAAGGTCAGGACTATACGGCGGATGCATTAACACCTCCCAGCCAAACTCTCGTAATCTTTGCTGGGTGGCTAAACATGTGTGAGGTCTAGCGTTGTCATGGTGAAAAACCACACCCCTTTTGTTGATTAATTCCGGCCGCTTTCTCTCAACTTTTTGCTTTAACCTCATCAGTTGTTCGCAGTACAGTTCAGAATCGATGGTCCTGCCTGGCGGTAACAGCTCATAATGAATAATGCCCTTCCATTCCAACCTACACACAGCATTACCTTGTTGCGAGTTAACCCGGGTTTTGCCACAGTCTGTGAAGCCTGACCGGCCTTTGATCACGATCTTTTTCGCACGTTCTTGTCGTACGTGATCCACATTTCATCACCAGTTATCAGCTTCTTCAAAAATGGTTCGGTTTCATTACGTCGTAATAAAGAATCACAAATTAGTACACTGTTCATTAAGTTTCTTTCAGTGAGCTCATGAGGCACCCAAATATCGAGCTTTTTTGTGTACCCAGCTTTTTTCATTCTTTTTTCAATTCCCAATTCTCCAGGTACATTGTAACTACTAATATGCTGATCTTGCTCCACTTTTTAAACAATGGCATCAATTTTATCCGTAACATGGCGACCAGAGCGACGTGCATCTTTGATATCAAAATTTCCGGATTGAAAACGCTTAAACCAAATTTGCGCTACTCTCACAGATACTGCATTAGGTCCATAAACATCACAATTTTTTTTTTCGCGGCTTGTGCTGCATTTTTACCTTTTTTGGAGTAAAATTTTAAAATGTATCGAATTTCTTCATTAGATTCACTCATTTTAACAATAAGAAAAACAAATGAAAATCACACATTTTCCTTATTTGAATTTGGAATTGTCTTCTTTAAAATTAAAACTGTTTAAATAAAACCAAAACCAACCAGATACAAATGGTATAGCCAAAGAGATCTTATTACAAGTTCATACATACTATATGCGAAAAGAATTTTTCCCCAACCTATTAATAATTATTCTATATCGTTTAATATTATTAGTTTCATATAAGTACTTGCCTATAAAAATATATCAAGAGTATTAATTTATTTATTTATATGTCGACAGTACACTATTTGCAAGAGTAAAAACATCTCAAAGCTAATTTATCTAACTTCTAGTGGGCGTGCAGAGCCAAATACTAAACCATAAGAAATAATAGAAAAACAGGAAACAAATGCACTGATTTAAAAAAAAAACATAGTGTATTATTACACTACGAAATAGTGTTGCTTTTAAGGATTTTAAACCAAAGGAAAGGGGTATTTTTTTACAAAATGTTGTCTAAGGATTATAAGACCTGATTAATTATAAAGTTTATTATTACGGGTCTGTAGTCATTTTCACAATAGTAAAACCATCATTTTTTTTTTTGAAGCAGGCAAACAGGCAGACGGCCCACCTGATGGAAAGTGGGTACCGTCCCCCATGGACGTTTACAACAGCAGGGGCATTGCCAACGCGTTTCCGACCTGTAAGAAATATTATGACGTAGCGCAGAGGGAAGTGTCCTCTAAATCATTGTCGTACGCGGAATAAACTTTCTAGTGTACCGTTGCGTGGTTGAATGTGGGAGCTCAAAGAAATGGGGGTGAACATCCAGTCAATGACGAGCGGTGCGGTTATAGAAATCAAATGTTGGCACCAAATTTGATTGCGTTCCTGTACGAACACCAAAAGCAGCTAGCTGATCTCGCACTTGATACAAACGCCTTTTAGTAAGCCTGTTTGTGTCTTTTTCATAGGTATAGTTCTATTTAATTTTTTTTTCTTTTTGCGCGCGACGTACCTATTATTATTATTTTTTTTAATCATTTTATAACATATTTCGTTCTTATATTAAATTGCAAAATATATATCTTTTGTCTATTCTTTGTTTATTTTTGTTCTAATTATAAATAGGATTTTTTGTCTGTAGAATTTTCTTAGGCATAAATATTTCCGGTTGCTGTATCTTACCGACCGCTCATTTGCCTTACTATCGGTAAAAATTTGACATAAGCTCCATACAAGTAATGTCAAAATTCAACCAGGTAAGGCAAGTGAATGAATAGTAGGATATAGTTGTTAAATTCGTATTTAGTTATTCGTAGTAGATTATAGACTTGGATCAACATTTAAACAAAAATAACATGGATAAATTCCCTTTTTTTACAATTTACTGACATTGACTACAGATAAGATAGAATGTTGCCAGAAGGCAAAAAAAACAATTTATGTTCTAGACGTTATGGCCATTTTATACTCGTATGGGTTTTTGGCGGGAACTTCAAGGGGACGTTGTGCTGTGCAGTTTTATTTTCTAAAAATGTGTAAAATTACTCTAAAATGAACAATAGTTGTAGAATATTGATAGTTTTTGAGTAGTAATTATGTGTTTTTGCGAGAAATGTGAACTACATACATAATTTCACGCCAGTTCCCTTGCGGGGTAGGCACTAACTGTGACCATATAGCCAAATGTGGCCTTTCGAGTTTTCACAAGAACTCCGTTGAATGACGTCGATTGTAGCCTACAATACAACGGCGTCTGGCTTAAAGGCCTAGTTGCCAAGCCTTAAACTTAAAAAAAAAATACTCGCATGTACGTAGCTCCATAGACTATCTGTTTGTATATCGTTGAAAAGTTAGCTACAATACTTTATATTGACGCAATTTTATTGCGTAAAAGCTTTTATTGCAATCTGAGTGTAAGTGCGCTATTAAATAGAAAGTATTTAAACGCTGATGAGGGAAAATTACTACCTCGAGATCTTTAGATTGCAACGGCGAGATACTTTTTACTTATCATTCTTGTATTAATCCCAGTTGTATCTTGCATGTAAAGTTTCTAGAAGACTTCAGAATATAATTCTACAATGAGGAAATATATTTAATAAAAAAACGTATTTTACGTCGGCCTCCGTGGTTGAATGTGCTAAGCCTTTGCCAGCCAAACTAACTAGAACACAAATATCCCAGGTTCAATTCCTGGCATGGTAAATTTCGTAAATGAACTTTCCGTTATTTACTAGGGTCGGGATGAGTATTTAACCTGTAAGACAAAACCACCACAAATTCGTTGTCGAACTTGTCACACACGGCTCATTGGGAAATCCCACAAATTTGTGGTCAAATACAGATCATTGAAATGAACGTTGAATTGGTGCTTTCTCCCTCTAACTACATGGAATTTGTATTAGAATAAAAGAGACGACATAATTCTCTTGGCTTTGGCGCGGTAATTTTAATGACAGCTGGCAGCTTGTGGAAAAAAATAATACTAAATTTGGCCCTTATAAAAGGTTTAAAAAAATCTCTCTTCCACTAAAGCATCAAAGACAATGCAAATACAAGTAATGTCAGTTTTCTCCAAATGATAAGGTAGAAAAATGGCTAATAAAATAAGAAACCAACAAATTAAAATACACTGACAAAAAAGTGTGAAGGAACGCATCAAAATGTTTAATAACTTAACCCGTTACACTTACTTTATTTCAACAACACGATCTCGTATAATTTAATTCATAAAGATCATAAATCATAAATTCATTAATCTGCGAACGTTAACCTTGAAAAAAAAAACATAAAATTATCATAATTGGAGATCCGTAAGAAAATTATGTAGAATTTTATAGAACAAGATGTATGTACACGCGACTTCGCGTGTTCACTTCGGCACCTTATCTCGCTATCATTTTCCGGGATGACAAATTCATTATTTTTAAATTATTTCTTTTTATGTCCAACTAAGTGTTATCTATCTAATTGGCGAAGCCTGTAAATTAAATATAAAATTAGTATGTTAGGAGATACGTAATAAAATGATGTAGGATTTTATAGAATAAGATTTACACGCGACTTCGAGTGTATATTTCGGCGCTTTATCCTGCCGTAGCTATTCCATTTTCCGGGATGACATAAATTCATTTATTGTAATCGTTTATTTTGGTGTGCAATAACGTGTTATCTATCTAATCGGCGAAAGTTAACCTGTAAATAACAAAATTACTATATAAGCATATCGTAATGAAATTATACAGGATTTTATAAAACACTAGCGGCCCGGCGCGGTTTCACCCGCGCTCTGTCCCACTCCCGTAGTATATAGCGTCATGTTATATAGCCTGTGACACTCGCTGTTAAAGTAGCTTTCCAACAGTAAAACAATTTTTAAAATCGGTTTCAGAGATTACCCCCTACAACGTCACAAACTTTATCTCTTTATAATATTAGTATAGATATAGTTGAAAGCTTTACACGTGACTTCACGAGTACACTTCTGCGCTTTATCTCGCAGAAGATATCCCATTTTCCGGGATGTCATAAATTCATATTTTGTTTTTGTAATTATTTATTTTAATGTGCAATAAAGTTTTATCTATTTAATCAGCAAACGTTAACCTGTGAAATAAATATAAAATTACTATATTAGGAGATACGTCATGAATTACTCCAAGATTTTATAGATCAAGATTTACACGCACCTTCGCGTGATACAGTTCGACACTTTATCCTGCGGAAAACAGAAAGAAACAGGAAAGTGGCGAAGGAAGTTGGCAGCACAAGTCTGTCAACGCGTTGATAATGAATACACAATATTGTTACGAATTTGTAGGGGATTTGTAGAATGTAAATTCGAAAATGCCGTCATCGTCATCAATCATCGCAAAATTTACTAGAAATACACACACGTAATTCACAAGTATAGCCGAATACAATAAAACCAAATCGTAGGGCAGAAATTCTTATCACATAAATCGTATTGTTACGACCTAAACGCCGACAAAGACAAATTCACACCTGCATACCTGTAGAAACACATTTTATTACCTTTCGGCATTTGGACTTCTTTTTTTACTTTGTGTTTAAAAATTTGTCATTAGAAAACAACCCATTATGTATGGTAATCTTTTATGGCAGTCATTAGCCAGGTGTGTTGGATTTAAAGTACAAACTGATTCTACGAAATTCGGCACACAAATATATAAAGCAATGCCTCGATTGAGGGACGAGGCAGTCGAGCGAGAATCACGATCAAGGCGAGACTTGTGTACATTTGGTAATCTATTTAGTGACGGACTTTGCACGTGTTATTGAATTACGATCTTCTGCATTTGCGTTCGGTTCTATTTGCACCTGTGTTATACGTGTTTGTATAGTTCTAATAAACTCTATAATCATTCCAACGGCATTTTAATTCAAATCTCACACTCGTAACAGTATAAATGCTCAAAATCGAATAATAAATATTACATTACATTAAAGCTCGCCGTGAGAGCCTTTATCTATATATGTAATATGTTGTTTATTGAAACAACTGCTTAGGTTATTGCTCTGTAAAGAGAAATTTATTTTAAAGAAAAATCTTACAAAGTATGTTCCATACAAACTTTTAAGAACACAACTTATTTCTACATTAAAGTACAAATCACTCTTACTAATTACTAACCTGTAAAGAGAAACAACATTAAATGCTATTGCTTCAATAGCACTTTTATAATTTGAAGAATGTCTTCATAAAATCGTTCACATATTTTTCTATCAATCCAAAGAGAATTTTTCCAATCACGAAACGAACGCGCATAGTGTTTTTTTAAGTTTAAGGCTTGGCAACTAGGCCTTTAAGCCAGACGCCGTTGTATTGTAGGCTACAATCGACGTCATTCAACGGAGTTCTTGTGAAAACTCAAAAGGCCACATTTGGCTATATAGTTCACATTTCTCGCAATAACACATAATTACTACTCAAAAACTATCAATATCCTACAAATATTGTTCATTTTAGAGTAATTTTACACATTTATAGAGAATAAAACTGCACAGCACAACGTCCCCTTTCAGTTCCCGCCAAAAACTCCCGCACATAGTGAAGGTCTGCTGTCAACACAGATAACGTATGCAGTCCAAGCTGAGCGCGGGAAATTCTAAATAAATGAAGTTTAAGAGAGCTTCATTTACATATATATAATCTATAATATTATAAAATTCTAAATATGCCGTGTCTGTACATTAAAGCTATAAAAAAAAATTGAATAGACTTTATAAACCACAGAGAACACGATACAATTTTTTTTTACATTTCTTGTCTGTTTGCTCGGGAATCACGCATAAACTACTGGGCCGATTTCGATGCGATTTCTGCAGATCGACAGCAAGTCTTAGGGTTAAAATCTGCGCTAATTTTTATACCGGGAATCCCGCAGTTATTTTTCTGGGAATTATTTGAAATGGCCAGATTAAGAAAATCGAATTCCAGTGGGATTTTTTCATTTATCGATAGCAAATTTTATTTAATGAAATGTGTGATATTTTCTATTCCGGGAATACCGCGAGAATTTTCCCGGGAGCGGTTTGAAGTTTGGGTGCATATAAATTAGCTTATTCCGTGACAGTTTGCATTAAAACCATAGCTTACTTTCTTTTTTAAACGCTGCGGTACACAAAGTATTGTGTCCCGGGAATTTCAAGTTAGTGTGGACGAAGTCGCGGGCCTATCCTAGTATTTTTTTTTATTGCAGGAGATCAGCAGACAGGCAGACGGCCCACTTGATGGAAAGCGGTTACCATCGCCTATGGACATTTGCAACACCAAAGTTGCTACAAATGCGCTGTTGCTCTCTTAAGGGAAATTGGGACCTGGTCATTAATGCCGGAATACAACTCAAGGTTGTTTTGGCGACATACTTTAGACTAGGGGTGGTAGCCATCCAGTCGGGCAAATGTCCTACCACCTGGCTGTGGGTTGTTAAGGCGCCTCTTACGACAGTCTTTGGGCGACCTAGTAAATTACAAAAATCGCAATTGATTTTTGTTGTTCGTCAGGCTTTTTGATTTTGATGATTTTTTTTGTAAGTTTGAGTGCGCTCCTCGAATTATACATATTCACAGTTGGACCACGTAGAAGGCGTTGTACTGGCTTTCTAGATTTTTATTCTTAATGTTATACATTAGAACCTCTTTTATATTGTTTGTATTTACTTTTAATATTGTGAAAGAAAGAAAAAAAAAACTTTATTTTCAGAAATAGCGACGTAATTACATTCCTTATGTATTTTTATACACAGAGCATATATTGAGAATTTGTACGTCGCATTTTCAGCAAACAAGGTTTGCACTCAGCATATTGCTGTGCCGGAATTATATCCGACACTGATTTTCAGTGCAAACCTTCCTTTTGACGTAAGACCAAAACGACCCAATTTTGTTAATAAACGTTACTTCAAAATTGAAACAAATACTCGTGTAACAACCGTTGTGATTGATTTGACGTTGTTGTGTTATATGTTGAATAAGGAAACCATTTAAAGAGCAAGATTTGTTTAAATAGCTTATCCCTAATAATTCGTCCAGTTTTCATAGGTTATGGGCCCAGACGCCCTATAACTTGTAGGGAAATATATAAGTAAAATGTAGAGAGTAATATATTCTTAGAAAACTATTGAAATATGTACGAAAATTCACAAATAACTTATCGCCAATAATCAAGTTTTCATACTTAGTGATACAGAATTATTATTTAGGTTTATGGCTTGGCAACTAGGCCTTTAAGCCAGATCTTGGATTACAATATAGTTTCTTCATTTTCTTAAGCCTATGTGTAGCACAGCTGAACTGTAGGTTATCAGCTTATGCCATTCATCGGAGTTCTTGTGACAACTCGAAAGGCCACATTTGACTATACAGTGCACATTTCTCACAAAAACACATAATTACTACTCAAAAAATATCAATATCCTACAACTATTGTTCATTTTAGAGTAATTTTACACATTTTTAGAAAATAAAACTGCACAGCACAACATCTCCTTTCAGTTCCCACCAAAAACTCCTAGTGATACAGAACACTCGCAAGGAATTGTAGATTACCAACTAAATTTTTAAAGACCATAGACAAAAAATACAAACCTAATTAGTTGGACTATAAAAAGTGGTAATAAAACATATGCGTTGCTAAAACAGGTGGTCGCCGAGCGCCGTAGTTTAAAACTTAAAACACTTGCCGATTTATTAGAAACTAGCCGCGCCCCGCATTTTCACTCGCGTGGTGATCGAATCGTTATATTTTGGATAATTCACACTTTTCTAAATTATAGCCTAAGTAGTATTCTAATGTGTAAGCTATATTATTGTAAAGTTTCATCAAAATCCATTCAGTAGTTTTTGCGTGAAAGAGTAACAAACATACATCCATACATACAAACTCTCGCGTTTATAATATTAGTAGGAAGTAGGATCTTGGTCACGGTTTAACTTTAAATCTTAATTATAAGATTCAAAGTTATAGCTTTTTTTTTTTTTCATTGCAGGAGATCAGCAGAGAGGCAGACGGCCCACTTGATGGAAAGCGGTTACCATCGCCCATTGACATTTGCAACAGCAAAGTTGCTACAAATGCGCTGCTGCTCTCTTAAGGGAGACTGGAACCTGGTCACTAATGCCGGAACACAACTCAAGGTTGTTATGGCGACATGCTTTAGACCAGGGGTGGTAGCCATCCAGTCGGGCAAATGCCCTACCACCTGGCTGTGGGTTGTTACGTCGCCTCTTACGACAGGCCGCCCGGCCGCAGGAAATTGTATTCTTTCTCTGTTCCTGCACGGATGTAAGCACTGCTACTATAACAATAGTAAAGTATACAGGTAAATTTTACAAGTGGGCCTTCAGGGGCAAACCCTATACGGAATGCAATCAAAGCAGTCTCGAGACCGATTTTGGTGTCATAACATTTTTGAAAAACCAATTGCCCTTGTCAGGTATCGAATCAGCGGATTAAAAAAAAACACACCTGTATTATTATACCAAATCATAGTGTAGCTTGTAAGTATCAATTTCTGTGAGGGAATGTCAAACAGCAAATTAAGGGAATGGGTAGATTTTGAGCAAAACGTTCTCTTTTCCATACATTAATTAAACATCAAATTGCGCCGATGATTTGACCGCACCTCATTCGAACGTATCAGTGTTTATCTAATGATGCTGATTGACTGAGTGGAACTAGCCATAAGAGCAACCAATTAAAATTGCGCCCTTGTCATTGTCGTTACCATAACTATGTATTTGACGGTTATGACTATGTATTATTATGACGGCCTCTGTGGTTGAGCGGGCTAAGCCTTTGCCGGCGTACCACACTGCAAAGCAGAGGTTCTGGGTTCGATTCCTGGTATAGTAAATTTCGGAAACGTATTTTCTCCGTTATTTACTATGGTCTGGGTGTCTGGGATCGGCCCCAGAGTATTCCTTTGTATATTACCCATAACACAAGCGTAACTTGCTTAATTTGGGGATATACAATGTGTGTTTGTCTGAAGAAAAAAAAAATTGTAAATTGCAGCGGTGGCGCCAGTAAAACGTGATCAAAGCGCCATATTTTCTAATATATTTGTCTATCCCTCGGGAATAGTACTTTATTTCTGTATGAAAGTTTTTTTTATAAGTACTAGTTTCTGTAAGTAGTAGTAGTTAAGGTGTGAAAACGTCAGAAATAAACTTACATTCTTATTTATAATAATAGTTAGAATTCCCAATTAATTTGTTTATTTTTTATTACTGCGAAGCTGGCAAATCGGCATACAGTCCAGCTCATGGTAAGTGGTTACCGTCGCCTGTAGACGTTCGCAACACCAGGGGCGAAGCCATCGCTGCCATCGTTTAGGACGGATAAAGAATTTAAATAAAGAAAGAAAGAAGAGGACAGGGTTGAGTGGCGCCGACTTGGGGAGACTGCGTATGACTGATGACGAATTCTGTGTGAGCGTGGTCTCACATCGATCGAGCCGGTGAGAACTGTAACCAAGACGGTTCCATCATGGCTCTACGGTGCTTCTATCTGTACATAGTAACCCTTTTCAAAGTACTTGAAAACTATGTAAGCAACACCAAGAAATAATAGTCACGAATTTACTGTTGTGACCACCGAGCCGTGAATTGGGGGTCATGGGTTCATATCTCGTACCGACAATGGCCACAGTGCGTTCACCTCACTTACATCACTTATTTGGGTTACTTAACTGAATTCACGATCATTCACTATGCTAAGTTGTTGTTAAGTTAAACTTAGCCCGAGTTAACGTGAGTTCAAGATCATTGTTGTATTCTTCGAATTAGTGTAGCTGCAAACAAGATTTATGGTAATCTGATTTACGTACACTTTGATTGCAAGCCATTGTAAAATGTAGAATTAATTTATAAGCATACTAGCTGTGCCCGCGGTTTCACCCGCGTGGTGATTGAAAATCGTTATATTTTGGATAATTCACACTATATTTTTATAAATTATAGCCTATGTGTTATTCTGACGTGTAAACAGTAGTTTTTGCGTGGAAGAGTAACAAACATACTTCCATACATTCTTACCAACTTTCGCGTTTATAATGTTTATAGTGATGTAGAGACGAGCGAGCCTGACAGACGTTGTCCTGCTCTGAAAAAATGTAAATCTAAAACCCGATTCCAGCGCCATCTACCGGATCCGATTATGAATCTAAACCATCAGGGACCATTTTTTGTATACGAGGTAACCGCTTTCCATCCAGTGGGCCGTCTGCCTGTCTGCTGAACTCCTGCAATAAAATAAAATAAATAAATAATACGAACATATACAAAAAATGTCATCAAAATCCCAAGCCCAACCATTAAGGGGTAATTCAGTGACATACATACAAACAGAAAAAATATATACATAAAGATATTTTTCACATTTTTAAATTGTTGAGTTAACATTATAGGTGGACAGCTAGCTAATTTGCTGCTGTTCACAAAGTAGCCACGGCTAAGGCTACCTGTCTATTGAAACGGAGCGAGGCTACGGAGCGGAGAAACGGAGAAATATTAACCAAAATAGGATTGCATACAACTTGCGTCAACGGACAGACAACCACTCCTATTAATTAATATTTCTCCGTTTCTCCGCTCCGCATCCTCGCTCCGCTTCAATGGACAGGTAGCCTAAGCTGTTAACTATTTCGCTAGCTGTATCAAGGTTGTCAAATAAAACCGACGCGACAACTGAAAAGTTGACGGTTTTTTTTTTAAGGCGGGGGAATTACTATTTACGCACAATACTGGGTCCTTTGCAAGGGATTAGACCATAGTTGATCATGAAGGCTTTCCCCTTTGATAAGGGGCAATCCGAACAATAATCAAGCCAGCTTGTGTGGAGACTCAGAGAAGTTGCACGGGCAACATCCACTACCCACTAAAACCACCCTCCTCCCATGTGCCCCGCGCTTTTTATGTAGGAAAGGCTGAGACTTAGAAAGTAGTTACGCCTAGTCCGATCCAGCGCAAAAAGTGCCTGAATGTGCCCCGGGAATCAGAACACATTCACTTCGTCAGCGGGGGTGATGAATCCTTTGCTCCCTTGATAGCTAAAGGCCCCCCGAGAGAAGTTGACGGTTTACTCTTCTGCCGTCAGCTGCTGGTTGGCGACCTATTCACCCATTAGCCAAAAACCAATCAGCTGGTTTTTTAGCCAGCTAATTAACAACCATTAGCCGCACGGCTAAGTTCTTTTAAATTTCTATGGTTACCCCCCCGGTAGATAAGAGTTAATTTTTTTCTCATTAAACTGTACTTCTTAAGGCTCGGTTCCTATTTCTTACCGACTGTTCGTTTGCCTTACTATCGTTTTTTTTATAGCTTGAGTTCAGCAGACAGACGGTCCACCTGATGGAAAGCGATTACCGTCGCTTATGGACATTTGCAACACCAAAGGTCCTACAAATGCGCTGCTGCTCTCTAAAGGGAGACTGGAACCTAGCCACTAATGCCGGAACACAACTTAAGGTTGTTATGGCGACATACTTTAGACCAGGTAGTCATCCAGTCGGGCAAATGCCCTACCACCTGGCTGTGGGTTGTTTTCTCGCCTCTTACGACAGGCCGCCCGGCCGCAGGAAATTGTATTCTTTCTCCGTTCCTGCACGGATAAAATTAAAGTGTTAAAGTTTAATTAAAGTGTTATGAATGAAAAGATTTAATACATTACTGTTTAGAAATTCCAGATAATATTCTATACAAGATATCACACAGTATATATATACACATACATACGTATACACGTATATACACAGTACAAATCTATAGCGTCTGCCAACATGAAAAATTCCATTCCATTCCGTCAAAATTTAACCAATCATAGGCCAAATGAATGAATAGTAAGATTGGGAAAACTGGCCATACTGCAAAATGTCGAAAACACTCTACCAACCTTCTATGCTACGCACTTGGCCGATTTTGTCATGATATGAAATTATAATTCATATATTACTATGAATGTTGTATGTACTACTGTATAATCATAATGATCCAATTATTGTCTGTATAAAACAGAACTATTTCAAGCATTTTCATATTAAACTACTTTCATTTGCCATAAATTACATTTAAATACCTATTAGACTATTAGAACCAATTAAAGGTCATTGAACGAGTGATATAATATAATTGTATTCACTATTGAATGAATAAGGAATGTTAAGTATAACATTGAATACATTTTCTATTAATTGAATATTTAATTATATTACTGGAACGTCAAAGGTATGAATAAATTAGTGATGGGCTCGTTTGTTAGAAGAAACCGATTTATTATTAATAATCGATGAATGGTTAATAAAAACGGATTAATTTATTTCATACTAGTGTTTAGCCCAATGGTCCCTAAACTTTTTTGGCTCGTGGACCCCTTAGCAATCTTTACTGTATTGGGTGGACCCCCCATCTTTTAACATTTAATTTTTGTAGATTAATAAAATTCAAATTATTTTAACCAACTTCAAAAAGGAGGAATAAGAAGGAAGGAAAACTAATTATTCCATAATCAATTGTTGAAATTCATTCACATAAATCATTTGTGGTAATCGACAACTTATTTTATTTGTGACCCTATTTTTAAGATTTCTCGTCTTCCAGACAGAATTTCCACCTACATCGCCAGATTAGTCAAAAATTTATTTTAAGCTAGATTGCCTGGAAGAGATCGCTTTTAGCGAGCAGGCAGCCTGTTTTTTTGCCAGGAAGTATTGTGATTATGCATTTTGTTTTTATATTTACTTATTTTGGTGAGCAATAAAGTGTTATCTCATTTAATCTAATTCAAGGCGGATTTTTTCGAGTTTAAACTCTCCATATCCTTTTGTATACCTACCTATACAAAGTCCAGGACCAGCACTTACTTATACTACATAATATAAGTCTGTAATAATTTTTATCTATATGTATTAGGTATATAATAATAAAATAAAATAATCGGCAGACAACATTGTATATCCCAAAGTTAATCAGTTACGCTTTTGTTATGGGTAATATACAACGGACCACTCTAGGGTCGATCCTAGACACCCAGACCATAGTAGATAACAGAAACTTCGTTTTTCGAAATTTATAATGCCAGGAATTGAACCCGGAGCCTCTGCGTTTCAGCGAGTTCGGCCGGCTAAGACTTAGCCCGCTCAACCACAGAGGCCGTCTATACCGTCTAAATATGATTAAGTAAATTGAATTGAATTTTGTAAATAATTTTGTATTATGTTAACAGAACAATGATTACTTTACATATTTTCGCGTTACAGTATTATACAACCTTCAAATGACACACTCGTATTCAAATGTGGCTTAGTAATTTACATTCTGTCGTTGGTATAATCTGCGTCTAGTATGTTGTATTGTTTCATTTTGTGTACATGAAAATGAAGGGTCAGGAAAAAAGCGTAAAGAAGTCTTTGGAAGTGAAACTTCTTTACAATCGTTGTGATTCGAAAATCGATGAAATGAAGTGATACTAAAAATAGATAAACATATAAAATTCAACCTTATTTAATTCGAAATAAAACACATTTCTCTTTACTCGTTAGCATTAATTTTCAATTTAAATAAAACTTAAAGATTTCAAATTAATTTTAGATCTATCTGTATATATTTAAGGCAAATATTCTTTTATATGTAGATCAAAGGAAATTGTGCATAACATTGCATTGAATTTTGAAGTTTATAGTATTGATTTAAAGTGTAATTTAAATTGAATTTTTTGAATTATAATATGTTAACGGATGTTTTAAATAGTTATATTTATATTAATAAAACTAAAGGAATTATATTTATATTAATAAAAGGTACAGAAGAATTATCTATGAGTATTCTCTGAAGTTTAAATTATACTGCGTGTGAACTACACACACATAATTTTTTTTTTGTAGCTTCTCTTAGAGGGGGCTTTACAGCCAATTTGGCAATAACTGAACTTTCATCTCAACCGTTGAAACACCGACACTTACGCGTGTGTATGTATACACAAACGGGCCACCGGCGGCCACACGTGTGCGGTGAATCCCTACAAAATGTATAATAAAGCACGCGAACTGCTTGTTGCTGGCCACTAGTGGCTTTGGTCAGTAGCCCGTTTGCGCTTGGCCTTAAAATGAAACGCCATAAGCCATCTGTCGCTCAATGTATATGACATTAATTTCTATAAAAAAATATATTTATACCTATATAGGGATTTGAAAGACCACAAACGTCTCCACTCTGCTAAGGAGAGAATGTTGAGATGGATGTGTGGTGTTACAATAATGAATAAGGTAAGAAACAAGTACATAGGGAATGCTTGAAAGTAGCACCCGTGACCGAAAAATTGAGAGGAAGAAGATTAAGGTGGTATGGGCATGTAATAAGGAGGGATGAAAGTCATGTAACAAAAAGAATGTAACACTGCAAGATTGATGAATACAAATGTAAAGATAGACCAAAAAAGAGATGAAAGGATTGTGTGAAAAGATGATATGATTATATATTTGTGGTGTGACAAAGGACGTATGTCAAAATAGAAGAGTATAGAAGGAAAACACATATTTTGCCGACCCCGAATAATTGAGAGAAAGTGAAAGAACAGAAAGAGGGATTTGATAGAGGATGAGAAAAATACAATTTCTTGCAGCCGGGCGGCCTGTCGTAAGAGGCGACAAAACAACCTCGCCTCTGGTCTAGAGTATGCCGCCATAAGAGTCTTGAGATGTGTTCCGGCGTTAGTGACCAGGTTCCAGTCTCCCTTAAGAGAGCAACAGCGCATTTGTAGCACCTTTGGTGTTGTTATAAGAGTCCACAGAAGATAGTAACCGCTTTGTAACCTGTATGAATTGAACTCGTCCAAGAAAAAGGGAAGGAGAAATTGGCCCAGCGAAACTCACTCATCCTACGAAAGTAGAAGGAGGCAACGACTTCCCTTCTGCATCGGCTCCCGATCATGGTTTAGAACACAGCCATGGGCGAGAAGTGTTTGCCAGTAATGTTCATGTTTAGCTCTCTAAGGCAACAGGCGTGAAGTTAATTATTTTCTTAACGACTCTTCGAAACTGTTAAGTAATTAGTTCCTAGAGTTACAATTAAACTTAGTAATGGGAAAAAGTTACAGCTTTAATTACCCCTGTTTCAGAGTAGTAATAGTAATTAGTGTTGTATCATTCTTTTTAGCAGTTTTATAAAAGTTGAGTTCTTATTTATTGTAAGTATAGTATGTAAAACTAGCACATGTCAGCGAAACTTCTTGCGCGTCGTTACCATGACGACGACATACATGCAACGGCATTTAAGGGCCCTTTTTCCGCAAAAGGTTGAGAGTGGGTTGCAAACGAAACAACTTTTCTTTAGTATTTACTGATCAATAATTTACTAAAAAAATTATCGTAAATTCACGATATGAGACGTAACGTAGTTTTTTCGTGATTTTTCTAGTTATTTTAAGTTAAGAAAAAAATTCACCAAATCACCTCCAAATTATTTATTTATTTTTGGAAAACCTACAGCTAAATACATTTGATTGGATAACTATAATTAACAAAAGAAAGCCAATGACAAGTTTTCACGAATAAGCTGTTGGTTAAAATGCAGACGTAAAAAAGGCACCGAGATGCTTAGTCACTATTGAAAAATTTCAGTCTTAGACACCGCTTGGCTCCTGAAATACTGATTGCAAATGGGTCGATGTCATAGTATTTACTTACATTATATAAATAATTACTTGCTCGCACTAGAAATGAGTTTTGTCTGTAATTGGTAAAACTTAAAGGTACAATTATGGCTTCGCTGGAATATTAAAGTGGATTATTATCGACATGAAACCATTTTACTCCTTCATTTTTTATCTAAATAGGATTAATAAAATATCTTTGTAAAATAGAGATATAATTTCGTTTTATCATATTTTTAAATACCACTTCATTTATTCACAATAAAATAATAATGCATCTAAAAAAGTCCGCGTCTATGGAAACCCCGCTATCGCCCGAAAAATCCTCTAGGACGTTGGCGTTGCTAGAAGCCTTAATGGCGGCGCCAAAAAAACAACTGTAGCGCCACCTTCTTCGCTATATTCCTCATTCGTAAAGAGTTGACCCGGGTTATGAACCAGCTCTGCGTCGAGTATCATTTAAATCTCTTCAGTAGTTTTCACGTGCTGCTCTAACAGACTGACGGATAGACAGGCAAAAATTCTAAAAATTGCATTTTCGGAATCTACTAGTCGAATACGAATTTACCCCCGTGACTTTTTTCTTTTTTTTAAATTCAATGTGAAACACCTGTTGATGTGTCTGTCTATCTTTTCGCAAATAAAAATCGATTGATT
Organism: Dendrolimus kikuchii; assembly: GCA_019925095.2. Lineage (NCBI taxonomy): Eukaryota > Metazoa > Arthropoda > Insecta > Lepidoptera > Lasiocampidae > Dendrolimus > Dendrolimus kikuchii. The sequence continues at coordinate 21,551,702 of CM034399.1, read as the reverse complement.
GCACAAACTCGACTCGTCTATACATTTAATATATTATAGATTTGGTTTTCCACGATGTATGTAGCTATCCAGAGTTAAGCATTCCTGATTCAAGTTTTAGACGAGTTAAACCTTTGCCGTTTGTATGGCCCCAGCCTTAAAGCTTTCACCGACCGCTGTTCATAAGGCCTCGCCTACACTACCGCTCTATTGTTAAAGTGGAAAGTCGGCCGATATACATCTCTGTGCGTTTAATACTTTGATCCGCTCATAGAAACACACATACATATTATTGTAATAGGAAACTGGACTTTCACAATGAAAGATATAATATATATCAACCCATAAAGTCAAGTGCTCGGTGCGAATCGAGTTTCTCCATTATTAGGGAAACAGATTTGAAATTGAATAAAAAATTCCCCTATGCTATTATAGGGGATTTTTTTTATTTTTTATTTTTATTCATATACATTTAGATTATTATTTATTTACTTATGTTTATGGCTTGGCAGCTAGGCCTTTAAGCCAGATCTTAGTTTACAATAAAGTTTCTTCATTTTGTTAAGCCTATGTGTAGCACAGCTGAACTGTAGGTAATCAACTAGTGCCATTCAACGGAGTTCTTGTGACAACTCGAAAGGCCACATTTGACTATACAGTTCACATTTCTCACAAAAACACATAATTACTACTCAAAAACTATCAATATCCAACAACTATTGTTCATTTTAGAGTAATTTTACACATTTTTAGAAAATAAAACTGCACAGCACAACATCTCCTTTCAGTTCCCACCAAAAACTCCTCCATATACATTAGAGAATCGTTGCCTCATGTCAGTGACGTGACAATAGTAGACAATCGCTGTATCCGATCATATTCGATTAGATTAATCGATACACGTTGTTATGCGCAACAATTATGTTACAACTTAGACAAGCATGAGTTATATATTTTTTTTTTATTTAAATCATAAAATTAAGAAAATATTTATACTGTTTATTCTATGTACGTATATATTATAATTTACAAATTAAATAGTTTTTAAATTAAACTCATTTAAAATATTCGGGTCGTTTTAGTATTACGCCAAAAGGAAGGCTTGCACTGAAAATCAGCGTTGTGTCGGATATTATGCCGGCACAGTAATAAGCTGAATGCAAACCTTATTTGCTGAAAATGCGGGGCGTACAAATTCTCAAAATATATTTTTATTTTAAGATACATGTTAGCAATGTAAGTACGTCGTTATTTCGTCAAATAATTTGTTTCTTTCTTTCTTTATTTAACATATTCCACTGTGGCACAGAAACCTCATGCGCTTATTTGTGCAGCAGGGAGTCGTGTAAAATATATAAAACTTATGATACATAGTGACAGTTTGAAAACGAATTTACATACATACATACATAACTTCACGCCAGTTCCCTTGCGGGGTAGGCACGAACAACAGAGCGCCAAAACGAATTTACGATACTACTATTATATCAAAAATAGGAGCAGAGACAAGGAATTGTTATCATCATAAAGTGTGTAATTCTGATATGACAAATAACAATAATGCTAGTATATAGTACTGATTTAGTCCCAGGTCTGTACTTGTGAGCCTGGTGGTCCGCTTTGAGAATTAATATAAAATCTTTTTAGATTATATTTGGTCGATTTGTGGTTATTGTTGTACATTGATTGCAGGTCCTCTGGGAGTCATTTACAATGATTGGTGTTATATATTCTTCGAGCCTTATCCCATATACGTGAATGTATTTAGGTATAATAATATATTTACATACCTCAGATTTTGGCCTCAATTAGTTCTTTTTTCCTCCTTCTTTAGTCCGGACGAATGAGATATGCCCGAGTCATTTGCTTTTTATTTATTATAGGTTACATTTTGTCCTATATATTACTACTACTTATTCATTGGGTAAATAAATGTTTATTACTAGGGATGTGCTTAGGTAAGGTGAATTGGATGGATGAAGGGGTGGGAGAATGGTTGAGTGGATGATTGTGGATGAGTTTAAAGATCGGATAATTGGGTAAGATTGGTAGGATGTCATACTTTATTTCTTTATTTATTTCTTATTTTTATAAATGTTAGAATGCTCTTATACGTATTTACTACAAAATTCTTATATCTCTTATACTACGTTACTAACTTAATAATGGTCTCATGTAGTTCGGTCTAGTCTTTTTAACTAATAGGGCTTAAAATAAGCCATAAGAACTCTCATTCATCGCACGCAGCACGAATCCAATTAGCTAAAGACTAACCGTTTCACGCCGATATTCTGTGCTTGCATGGTATTACAATCGAGCCGGCCCTAAGACCTATAATCAAAGTAATGACTGCAGCATGCCTCTACCACATCACATATGTCAGACGATAAAGACTTATTCGCAAGTTGAGTTATATCTGAATACTTTCCTGCTTGTGACTCGTCGCGTCACGCTTGGTTGTCGCTCATAGCGACAATGTCGTGGCCGGACCGTTAATCTTGTAAGTGTCTACCAAATTTACGACGCGCAATATACTATAATAGCTTATCCAGACAACTTGTATTCACTCATATAGTTTTAGTCATAGATATAAATAGAAATGCTTGATTAGGGTTGCCCATTTATAAATAACATGATATATTATTATCAGCACTTATAGAGCTTAAAAGATAATAAATGATAAACAGCGTAAGATTCATGTCGGATTTTACATAAATATTTCTGTACATATATGTATTTATTTGCCTTAATCTCCTGTTTTTTATCTAATCCATGTCATTTGAGGTCGGTACTGTAACGGCCAGCGGTTTCAGAGCTGACCGGGATCCTCAATAGGAGACTGATTCAGAGCATAAATTTTAGCAATGAAGAGACACTTTATATAGATGTGTTCTGCTCGCGATCCGATATAATTCTGTTTTCTCTTGTTTTGGAAGGCGTTCTACGATTTTAATTTAAAAACATTATATTTTTTAATATACGTGACAACTAGGGAGGTTAGTCGTTACAGTACATTATATCTTTTTTCTTTCAAACTCTACTATCCTGGCATACGTCCGCTGTCACACCACAAGTCATCATGTCATTCTTTACACAATCATTCCATCTCTTTTTAGGTTTTTCTTTACACTTTTATTTATCTATCTTCCAGTGTAACATTCTTTTTATCAAATGACTTTCATCCCTCCTCATTACGTACTCATACCTACAATTCAGCTGAGCAAGTCTTTAAATACATCAGAATAGGCTGTATGGACTAAGTTCCCTTGCCTGCCACAGTAGCGAATAGTACTACTACTACTTTTTCTTTATCTACCTTAGTACGACTTCTAAGCTTTTGCCGGAGTTTTTGGCGGGAATTGAAAAGAGATGTTGTGCTGTGCAGTTTTATTTTCTAAAAATGTGTAAAATTACTCTAAAATGAACAATAGTTGTAGGATATTGATAGTTTTTGAGTAGTAATTATGTGTTTTATGAGAAATGTGAACTATATACCCAAATGTGGCCTTTCGAGTTTTCACAAGGACTCAGTTGAATGGTGTGGATTGTAGCCTACAATACAACTGCGCCTGGCTTAAAGGCCTAGTTGCCAAGCCTTAAACATAAAATAAAATAAATAAGCTTTTGCCCGCGTAAACCAATGAAACGTAGAGACATTTTAGTAGGCGAGATGCATGTATGGTTTGTAGACTTCCAAAGATGCTGGGCTTTGATCGTCGTTAACCATGGACCCCGATTTGAGGGGTGTTGCAAAGCCAAACCACGTTCAACTGTTGTATGTTGTTAAAGGCTGACAAGTGCCGCACATGATGGCGATGTCAATACGTCTAGTTTAATAAACAGTTTGTTGCGTATTTGTGTGAAGTACACTATAAGAGCAATATTGGCTCGTACATGGCCAATGGCTTGCATAATTCAACCACGAGCTATTGTAATACTTGCAACAACTCAGAAGTGTGCTTTTAGCAGGGATGGAAGGTACACCGCTGATATAGAAAGAAGAGTGAATTTGGGGAATAGTTTAAATGGAGCGTTAGGTAAACTTCTAGGCGCTAAGAACCTCAGCCAGAAGGCCCAGCTCGCCGTACACAACGCGGTGCTGGTACCTACGCTCACGTATGGAAGCGAGAGTTGGGTTTGGAAGAGAGAGCATGAAAGTAGAGTAAACGCGGTCGAGATGCGAGCACTGCGCAAAATCTGCGGAGTGACGCTCGCGGACCGCGTTCGTAATACCGAAGTAAGAAAGAGAGTTGGTCTGAAAAAGAGTGGCGGGGTGAAGGTAAGGAAAGGAATGCTCCGGTGGTTCGGGCATGTGGAAAGAATGCATGATGAAAGAATGACTAAACAGATATACAATGCAAAAGTGGATGGATGCAGAAGTCGTGGAAGGCCACGACACACCTTCCATGATCAAATTGATCGTGTACTAGCAGAAGGTGATGTCAGGAGCCTTAAGAACAGACGAGCTTGATAGCGACAAGAGTTATGAATGTCAAAGAGGCAAGTGAGGTGTGTAAGAATAAGCCTAAATGGCACTCTGTTGTTCGTGCCTACCCCGCGAGGGAACTGGCGTGAAGTTATGTATGTATGTATGTATGTAACTCAGAAGGGTTTATGGTAATAAAAGAACAGCAACTGGTCACATATGTATAATCAGAGAACCTTACAGTTTTAACATATATTATACTGTTAAGGTACACCAAAACAGAAAAATTACTACATATAATGTCACATACACTAACAAAAATAAACAATAAGCGTGTATGGAGTCTCAAATTTTTCATAGAAATTAAGTAGTAAAAAAGAGTACGGAACTCGAGTCCGTAGAGATATTAATAATAATAAAAAAAACATATATTATACGCTAACTCTTCACACTCTACAAGCATTTTTAGAACACCTCGCCATCCCTCCATACAGTACATGAAACTTAGCAATTGGCACTACCGATAGCGGATTGAAGTCATTGATAAACTATTTTAATTAGTTCAGCAGACAGGCAGACAGCCCACTTGATGGAAAGCGGTTACCATCGCCTATGGACATTTGCAACACCGAAGGTGCTACAAATGCACTGCTGCTCTCTTAAAGGAGACTGGAACCTGGTTAGTAATGCCGGAATACAACTCAAAGTTGTTATGGCGGCATGCTCTAGACCAGGGGTGGTAGCCATCCAGTCGGGCAAATGCCCTACCACCTGGCTGTGGGTTGTTAAGTCGCCTCTTACGACAGGCCGCCCGGCCGCAGGAAATTGTATTCTTTCTCCGTTCCTGCACGGATAAAATTAAAGTGTTAAAGTTTAATTAAAGTGTTATGAATGAAAAGATTTAATACATTACTGTTTGGAAATTCCAGATAATATTTTATACAAGATATCATATATAACATTATACTTAAAGTTTTACATGTAATAAAATAAACTGAACACAGCGTCTGCCAACATGAAAACAAAATGTAGTGAATACCGTCTATTTACAATTGAGAGATTTTGAATTATAATCTATACATAATCACTACATATTAGAGATAAACACTCCTACATAAAATTATATTAATTTATAGAGAACTACTTACTCTATACAAAACAAGTGCTAATCACCGAAAAAATATTATACAATTAAGGAAATGGCCGATCGTATCGTTTAGAAATAAGAGGGTATATAAAAAAAATAATTATTAACTTTAAAAAGAAACATGAAAAGAACAATTATGCTACTAAATAACCGTAACACTATCTTTCACAGAGGCGAATCGAAATTGGCTACTAAATAATCCTTAAGAACGATTCTCCCTCATGACGCCCCTGCACTCAGTGCCTGTCGGTTTTATGGCTCCGCCAGTGTCTGGCGATGTCATCAAAGACATACATGTGCATATGGGATGTGTCATGTCATGTGATTCCGCCTTAACTGCTATGTATTGCTGGAGCCTTAAAGCGATCTCTTTTGGAAAATCGCATCATGAAATTGACATGATAATATTGAGATATACTGGCAGGTGTTATTGCATATGGTTCCAAGGTATTTTGATACTTGTCACATTCGTAATACGAATCTGCAAAAGTGGCTATTTAGTTACAACTCTGTTGTACGATTTCAAAACCTAGTAACTGACATTGTTTTGATTTTCTGTATCTTTCTTATTCCCGTTATTTGCTCTTTAGTAATAATCCCGCTATATTGACGCCTGTACACATTTCTCCCGTCGTGGACAACTTTTTTTTTTTGAGACTGGGGAAATACATTTCGTACACTACCGGCTCCTTTACTGGGATTAGACCAAAACAATGAGAGTTAACCACTGATGATGGCGCAGATAACAGAGTCAATTGCCGGCTTGTGTGGAGACTCAGCAAGGTACCCCTCTCTATGTGGAGAGGTAATATGCTAATACCCCAGTAAAACCACCTTCTTCCCATGTGCCCCGCGCTTATGGTAGCAACAGCGTGAGACTTGAACGTAGTTACACCCACGCTGATCCTGCGCATCAGTGCTTGAGAATGCCCCGGGAAGCAGGGCAGACTGACTTCGTCAGCAGGGGTTGGATCCTCTGCTCCCCCAGATGCTAGAGGACCCTGCAGCGGAATTACGGGAGGAGATCTTGCGCATACCTGCGTCTCCGGGGCCCCGACTGCCGTCGGCACCCACGGGTCGCATGTGCACCGCTCTCCCTTTCTGGTTCACCGGACTCCTTTTGAGACATTACTGCCTCGCAGAATTCTAACGCTCCCTCCCAATGATCGTCGCTCTGCAGCATAGCCTGGATCAGACTGCCCAGTGAATCGATCGGACATGCCGCGCATTCAACCAGCGTATGGAACGCGGAGTCCAGCGCGCCACTTAGGCGGCACTGACGGGAAGGCAGACAACCCACGATATGATTGAGATAGAAGCGTAATATTTTTCTGTTACAAAATGTAGCCATCCGTGCAGGAACGGAGAAAGAATACAATTTCCTGCGGCCTGGCAGTCTGTCGTAAGAGGCGACTTAACAACCCACAGCCAGGTGGTAGGGCATTTGTACGACTGGATGGCTACCATCCCTGGTCTAAAGTATGTCCCCTCAACAACCTTAAGTTGTGTTCCGGCATTAGTGACCAGGTTCCAGTTAAGAGAGCAGCAGCGCATTTGTAGCAACTTTGGTGTTGCAAATGTCCATAGGCGATGGTAACCGCTTTCCATCAAGTGGGCCGTCTGCCTGTCTGCTGATCTCCTGCAATAAAAAAAAATGTAAAATATCAGCCCTAAATTCCATCTAGAGGAGGAGAAAACTTAAGAACAGGTCACAAATAAAGCAAGTTATCGGTCACTATTTTATTTATTCCGCACAAACGAAGTCGCGGGCACAGATAGTTCAAAATAAGTAAACTCCTACAATTATAAAAAATAATAAATAGAAAACTTGAAATCACCGTTGTCTTTTTACAATCTGGGCCCAAGAATATATGAAAGCGTATCAATCTCGTTTATGAAATTGAAAATTAATTTGTTAAGCCTCAATTTTCTACTTGCAGAAAATATGTTTTAAGTGTTTATTGATTGAAAGTGAAGTTGTTGAAACGCCTATGGGGTTCGTTATCTAGTCTTAATTGCCGAAGAACTGTTAGGCATTTTTAAGTACCTGAGACATTGTGAAAGTAAAACACTTATATCTGAATACAAAAGCGTGGACATGACTGAACTAGTAGTGGAATTTAAATGATCCTTAAACTTTTAAAGAAGTGTTTTTTTTTAAAGAAGCAACTGTTAGACACGTATTTAAAAAAAAAACAGCCAGGCGTTTGCAAAATAATTTTGCTAATAAAATTAGAAAATCATTACACAATAATGATTTGACGGCCTCTGTAGTTGAGCGGGCTAAGCCTTTGCCGGCGTACCTCACTGCAACGCAGAGGTTCCGGGTTCGATTCCTGGTGTAGTAAATTTCGGAAATGTATTTTCTCCGTAATTTACTATGGTCTGGGTGTCTGGGATCGGCCCCAGAGTAGTCCGTTGTATATTACCCATAACACAAGCGTAACTTGCTTAATTTGGGGATATACAATATGTGTGTTTGTCTGCCGATTATTATTATTGTTATTGATTATACATAGTATTACATTGTATCGTCGCTGATAGTGCAAAAGGAATTTTTTGTATATCTCTAATATCGTCAGATAGGAAAAAATCCCCTTGCTTTTGAATCTCTGATAGCTATAATCTACATATAGGAGTTTGTTTGTCTTATTTATAATAAGAAAATATATAACAGAAACCGGTATAATATAATTAAATTGTAAAAATGCAGTGTCTGTATATTGGAGCTATTTAAAATTAAATTTAATAAAAAAAAAACTGAGATAGACTACATGAACGATGAAGAACACGATACAATTTTTCTTACATTTGTAGGAAACCTACATAGACACTGGCTGTATGGAAGCCTAATTATTTTATAATAAACCCATGTGTCTAATAATATTGTCAGTTGCTATTGAACTGTTGATGTGAAATATTATCTGCTATTCAATTAATATAAAATATAGTCCAAGTGAAGTGCAGTTTCCATTTTATATAGATATACGCGCATACACCAGCTAAGCAATTTACAGTCTGCTGAACTATAAGTTTTAAACAACATTTCTTGTCTGTTTGTTCGGGATTCACGTAAAAACTACTCGGCCGATATAGATGCCTTTTCGTTGATCGATAGCAAATTCTTTGGCTTAAAATCTGCGGTATCCCAGAAACCCGTGGGAATTTTTCCAAAATTGGTTTAAAGTAGTACATGCCTTTAGTAACATTACTTATTGCCATCGGATATTTGCCCGATTGGACGGCTACCACCCCTGGTCTAGAGTATGCCGCCATAACAACCTTGAGTTGTGTTCCAGCATTAGTGACCAGGTGCCAGTCTCCCTTAAGAGAGCAGCAGCGAATTTGTAGCACCTTTGGTGTTGCAAATGTCCATAGGCGATGAGAACCGCTTTACATCAAGCGGGCCGTCTGCCTGTCTGCTAAACTCATGCAATAAAAAAAACCAGGATTTTTACTAGAATTTCTGGGATTTGTGTATTTTCATATTAAAAACCCATTGCCTCGATATTGAAGCATTTGAATTTAAATATTGGTAAGACAACTTTCATTTTCTGCTATGTGACGACGTAGACGACGTCATGGGCGAATACTAGTAATACACACTTAACCCTGTTTACACCCGCGCTGCCCACTTTCCTCGCCGCTGTCCTGCTCGCTGCCGCAGAAGTAGGCATAGTGTAAAGTTGTAAACAGACCACTTCGTATAATATTTGGCCCGATTTTACATAGGCACGGTTTTTAGTTGTAATTTTTCTATATTATATCATATATACATAACCTCACGCCAGTTCCCTTGCGGGGTAGGCACGAACAACAGAGCGCCATTTAGGCTTATTCTTACACACCTCACTTGCTTCTTTGACATTCATAACTCTTGTCATGCATGCTCGTCTGTTCTTAAGGCTCCAGACATCACCTTCTACTAGTACACGATCAATTTGATCATGGAAGATGTGTCGTAGCCTTCCACGACTTCTGCATCCATCCAATTTTGCATTGTATATCTGTTTAGTCTAGCTTACCTTCATCCCGACACTCTCTTTCAGACCAACTCTCTTTCTTACTTCGGTATTACGAACGCGGTCCGCGAGCGTCACTCCGCAGATTTTGCGCAGTGCTCGCATCTCGACCGCGTTTACTCTACTTTCATGCTCTCTCTTCCATACCCAACTCTCGCTTCCATACGTGAGCGTAGGTACCAGCACCGCGTTGTGTACGGCGAGCTGGGCCTTCTGGCTGAGGTTGTTAGCGCCTAGAAGTTTACCTAACGCTCCATTCAAACTATTCCCCAAATTCAGTATATTATATCCTATGACGATTAGCACACATTTGTCCACCCCATTAGTGCTGAGGCCGTGACGATAATGCGTTATTTCTAGTTGATGTTTCACTCCGTTATTATGTAGTAGCAGCGATAAAAAGTAATCCACTACGGCGATTGTACCAGTTTTCAAATTACCAATAATTACAGCCGTTCTAGAAATATTTTCTACGTTTTTTTGTTGTTAAATTATACATTAGTTTTTGGGTAATTAACGAGAGTGTAGTTTACCGTTGTTTTGTTATGTTTATGTTTGTTTAGCCGTGGTAGCTTAGTAGTTGACGCACTTGCATCCTAAACTCAAGTTTTATCTGTACTGTGACTGAATTCACAAGAACTGCCTATTATAATATATGTTATGACGACTGAATTTGTATATATATATATGACGGCCTAAAGGCCTCTGTGGTTGAGCGGGCTAAGCCTTTGCCGGCGTACCTCACTGCAACGCAGAGGTTCCGGGTTCGATTCCTGGTATAGTAAATTTCGGAAACGTATTTTCTCCGTTATTTACTATGGTCTGGGTGTCTGGGATCGGCCCCAGAGTAATCCGTTGTATATTACCCATAACACAAGCGTCACTTGCTTAATATGGGGATATACAATGTGTGTGTTTGTCTGCCGATTATTATTATTATTATATATATATATATATATATATATATATATATATATATATATATAGTGTATTAGATAGATAGATAGATAGATAACTCTTTATTGTACACCAATACAAACATGAACTTAAAGACTAAAATTATATCTAGTTATGTACAAAGGGCGGTCTTATCGCTAAAAAGCGATCTCTTTCAGACTACCCCAATTATTATGTGTACCACACTATCGTATTGGTGACACCTGTAATGATAGCGATGTTTGTAAGCTAATAAATAAATAAATAAGTGATACGGGTTCGAAACTGACCGAAAAAAAGCAACACTTAGGAATTTCACTGACCTAATGGGCATATTGTAATAATTACCAAGTGCTGGCGGTGAAGAAAAACATCGTGATGAAAGGTACAGATCGAGATAACCGATGTATAAAACCCACCATGGATAAGTGTGACGATTATTCTGTCTACCCCTCCTAAAAGTTGGGATGCTCCAACCCAGAACTAGGACGTTTGTGGGCTAATATTATTAATTCATTGTAAACCACGGACCATAAAAATGGCCCGGACCGAAGGACCTGCGTGGGGCCATGTGAAGCCCAACACGCAGAGGCCCCTTGACAAATCTAATGTAAATGTGGCGCGGCACCGACCTACGACTATCCCTGTCTACACCACACCCAAAGACAAGCCCCGCTCTGTACAGGACTATTGCAGGAAATGAGAACAAAATTTTTTTTTTTTTATTGCAGGAGATCAGCAAACAGGCAGACGGCCCACTTAATGGAAAGCGGTTACCATCGCCTATGGACATTTGCACCACCAAAGTTGCTACAAATGCGCTGCTGCTCTCTTAAGGGAGACTGGAACCTGGTCACTAACGCCGGAACACAACTCAAGGTTATTACGGCGACATACTTTAGACCAGTGGTGGTAGCCATCCAGTCGGGTAAATGCCCTACCACCTTGCTGTGGGTTGTTAAGTCGCCTCTTACGACAGGCCGCCCGGCTGCAGGAAATTAAATTCTTTCTCCGTTCCTGCACGGATAAAAAAAGATACCGGGCTATTGGGTGAACTGCTAGTAGAAATGGGGATCTGAGACTATGGTGTCTGCCCGCCGTAATGTTCATGGAACATGATATAAATGGCCAGACGGTAACTCGCCACTCACTGCATGGGCCAAAAATGCCAAAATTGGCGAGGGCAACACGGATGTTATCGGCTAAGGTGTGTCGAAAGGTGGGCTGCAGGTTCTCCGAAGCTACTTCCGACGTTATGCCATTTATCACTTCCACCCCTGGAGCTTGAGTCTTAGCTCTAGCGATCTCCACTCCGTGCCAGCTGGCTAAGTCAAGCACAGAGCCCCCGGAGTCAGGTCCGAGATGTCGCTGCTCACCTAAGGCTTCGCCACAAAGCCCCGCTGTGGATTTTATTATGTTTGTTTATCCATGTTGGCTAAGTTAGGCCATGGTATATCACAAATGCTACACATACAGTCTGCATAATTAAAAAGATTTGTTTGACAGATTACTTGACATCAAAAACGCATTGCATCTTTACGCTGGAGTGCTCAAGACAGTAGATACGGAGTAAGACGTATGGAACTTGCGCACAGAGAGTCAAAGAGAGATCACTATAGTTGTCATTTATGCAGGAACGAAGAAAGAACACAATTTCCTGCGGCCGGGCGGCCTGTCGTAAGAGGCGACAAAGAACCCACAGCCAGGTGGTAGGGTATTTGCCCGACTCCATGGCTGCCATCCCTGGTCTAGAGTATGCCGCCATAATAACCTTGAGCTGTTGGTAGCACGCATTTGTAGCACGTTTGGTGCTGCAAATGTCCATAGGCGATGGTAACCGCTTTACATCTTGTGGGCCGTCTGCCTGTCTGCTGAACTCATCAGCAATAAAAAGGGCATTATCATAATAAGTATTCGTCGGTCGCGAAAACATACAGCGCGTTCCATTAGTAGCTCACTACGCCCAAAATGCTGTTAGTCATTCCACAAGGCGACCGCGGTCGTTGTGGTCACGATCGTTTCGATCACACAACGACCCTTGTCAAGAGGTGGGTCGAATAACCGTTTCACTTGGGCTTACGATTGTAACGCCGGCAAGCAAGTGGAACGGGAAAAATCGCGGTCGTTGTGAACCTCTAATGGAACGTAGCCATAATGATACAGGGAAATACTGACGCGCGCTTAGACGTTCCCAAGGTGATCATCGGTGTAACGTCAATCTGACGCCGTAAGCGGCGTGCAGCTTCGATTGATGCTAAACGCCGCTAAACTAATCAATATCCTACATATTATTAAGTAACTAGCATGTAGAATATTTAACTTTGTAATAACGTCTTTAAGATTTTTAGTTTTAAATATACATGGAGAATTAATGATCAGAAAAGTATGATTGACTGTGGGATGCACAAGGTGGCTTCAGAAATGGAAGGGGATGTATGGATCAAGTTTTCTCTCTCCGCAATATCGTAGAGAAGCAGCTGGCTATGGGCCGGAAGATTTTCTGCGGATTTGTGGATCTAGAGAAAGCATTTGACAGGGTTGTGCGGAAGGACCTCTGGGACATATTGCCCGGATATGGGATTAATGGCCAATTGATGCGTGCTGTGCAGTCCACTTACGAGGACTGTATGGCATGCGTGCGAGTGGAAGGCAGCCTGTCGCCCTGGTTTGACGTCAATATTGGCGTCCACCAGGGCTGCGTGCTGTCGGCTTTGCTGTTCATCCTATATCTGGACGATTGTCTCCAGAGAATAAGATTGATGGATGTTGGGGTGCGGATGAGTGATGTAGTTGTAAGCACCTTGCTTTATGCGGACGATGCCGTGCTTTTAGCCGAATCGCCATCAGAACTGCAAACACTAGTCACAATGATGAAAGATGACTGTCAGGCGAGAGGCTTACATTTGAATGCGAAGAAAACAAAGGTTATGGTGTTTGAAAGAGAAGAAACCAGAACGAATGCAAGGATAATGGTCGATGATGTTATGCTAGAGCAAGTGAATGAGTTTGTATATCTTGGATGTGCTTTTAGCAGGGATGGAAGGTACACCGCTGATATGGAAAGAAGAGTGAATTTGGGGAATAGTGTGAATGGAGCGTTAGGTAAACTTCTAGGCGCTAAGAACCTCAGCCAGAAGGCCCAGCTCGCCGTACACAACGCCGTGCTGGTACCTACGCTCACGTATGGATGCGAGAGTTGGGTATGGAAGAGAGAGCATGAAAGTAGAGTAAACGCGGTCGAGATGCGAGCACGGCGCAAAATCTGCGGAGTGACGCTCGCGGACCGCGTTCGTAATACCGAAGTAAGAAAGAGAGTTGGTCTGAAAGAGAATATCGGAGTGAAGGTAAGGAAAGGAATGCTCCGGTGGTTCGGGCATGTGGAAAGAATGCATGATGAAAGAATGACTAAACAGATATACGAGAGGTCTACGTTGTTACGAGATATATTTTCGAGTGTTACTTCAATGGTGGCAGAAACAACTTAAGACAGCCACGCATTCCAATATTAAATTCAAATTTACCATATACAAAAAGTTTGTATATCCATCACGCCCCTATAAATTTTAATTTAATTACATAAAATATCCAGAAGACAAATTAACACAACTTAATACCTAAACCAACTATACTCTTGTAGTGTTTAACACTAGCTAAAGGCTTAGGAAGCACGTCTGCCAACAGGTATACAGTGGGCACATGTTGTAACACAATGTCGTTCGTATCCCTTGATACCTCCCTAATGTAGTGTTATTGAATAACAAAATGCATGCTGAGCACATGAAACGTTGGGTCTTGAGCTAAAAACATAGCCCCTTGGTTATCGGCATGAACAATCACTCGAGCATACCTCGTGAGCCCTACTTCCTTCATCAGACTATTTAGATAGACTGCCTCCTTCATACTTTCGGAAAGGCTGACGTACTCTGCCTCACAAGTCGATGTCGCCACGCTACGTTGTTTCCTAGACTGCCAGGATATACACGCACCACCTAAAATGAATGCATAACCCGAATAAGATCGTCTGTCTAGTAAACAATTCCCCCAATCTGCGTCCGAGAAACCCTGTATACAATTACTAGTCTTCTTGTATACGAGACTACGTTGTATGGTCCCTTTCAGGTAACGTAATACACGTTTTGCAGATTTCCAATCAGATTTTTCAGGATTCGTGACTTTTTGGCTTAGCTTACTCACCGCATTAGCAATATCTGGTCTAGTTGCATTGCTTAGGTAATTCAAACAACCTATCAATTCTCGATACGGCCAATTTGTATCGCTTTCGTCGTCATCGCATTTTTCTTCTGGTTTATGTTTGGAATTAATTTCCATCGGCGTTGCACATTTATTGCAATTTTCCATTGAAAAACGTTTCAATAAATTGTCAATATAATTTTGTTGTGACAAAATAATGACATTGTCATTATTATTTCTCCGTATGTCTATTCCTAAAATATATTTTGCCTGACCATAATCTTTTAATTCGAACTCCCTTGACAGCTCATCTTTAAATTTAATAATTAAACCTCTTTCTTGACTTGCCACCAAAATATCGTCTACGTAAACCAATACAAACAAATGGCTATTTGCACTTTGTTTAAAGTATAAACATGGCTCGTTCAGACTTTGCTTCAATCCCATAGCGATCAACTTTTTGTTGAGTTTGAGATTCCATTGACGTCCAGCTTGCTTCAAACCATACAATGATTTCCGCAATAAGCATGAATCGCAACCACTATCCAATTTATTCAGCATGATTTGCGCACGCTTTTTGACCATTGGATCTTCTCCCTCACGATTCATAAGCTTAATTAAACTTTCTCTTAATAGTTCTGGTATCTCCATGTAAATCTCTTCATCCAAGGATCCATTTAAATAAGCAGTGTTTATATCTAATTGGTGAATTTCCAAGTTCAATTCAACTGCGAGAGCCATTAACAATCTGACGGTGTCTAATCTAGCAACAGGTGCAAAGGTTTTCTCATAGTCGACCCCATATCGCTGGCTGAAACCTTGTGCTACAAGTCTCGCTTTCTTCTTTAGAGTCTTGTCGACGTTCTGCTTTGTCGTCAACACATAACGGCAGCCTACAACGTTCCTGTTTTTCGGTCTTTTTACTATCTCCCATGTACCTTTCTGAACTAAACTTCTAATTTCAGATAATATGGCTTCCTCCCAATCAGGTTTATCCTTACTTTTCAAAGCATTCTTCAAGGTGATCTCAGTTGAACCAGCAAAATCTTCAACCTCATTTGCATCAGTAGAAGTTACAGATCGCTCAACTTCCCTCGTTTGATAGATTTTCTTCGGTCGGCCTACGCTTCCTGTGCGTAATATTCTAGGTCTACCAGGAGCTCTCGTCGTCATCCTTAGCTGATCAAGTGTGTCATGCCTTGTTTCTTCGGCTTGTTGTTCCACTTGTAATCGTCTAGATGAAGACACATCTTCGTCACACTCTGCAGGATATTCTTGACATTCACTCCATATGTCTTGCATATTGTCAATCTCTTCTGCTTCATGTCTATGTTTTTCAACTGGAACATTCGATTTTGTGAAGTCTATTTCTATGAAATCCTGATCGCCGTCTTTCGTAATGTTTAATAGGCTCGGCTCTTGCTTCGAGATGTCCTTTCGTGTGTTTGGACTTTCGTGAAATTTCACATCTCTCGCAATCATGAACTGCCTTCGCTCAGGAATCCACACACGATATCCCTTGGCGTTCTTCGGGTATCCAACAAAGTTACCAGCAATACCTCTTGCTGCGAATTTATCTTTGTTTGGATCTTTATCAAGAATGTGTACCTTAGTTCCAAATCTTCGAAAGTATGCAATTTTCACCGATTTGTTTCGCCATTTTTCATAAGGAATTTCACCCTGTAGACTTCTAGTAGGACAACGGTTTCTGACGTAACATGCAGTATCTACCGCTTCGGCCCAAAAACCTGAGGAAAGATCAGAACTCAATAGCATACACCTTGCCATTTCCACCAAGGTCCGGTTCATTCGTTCTGCTATTCCGTTCTGCTGCGGTGTTCGAGGTACAGTTAGTCTTCGCTGTATGCCTGCTTGTTTCAAAAATCGATCAAATTCCGAGTTACAATATTCTCCTCCATTGTCGGTCTGGAGATATTTAATCTTAAGTCCCGTCATGTTCTCAACGTGACTTTTATACACCTTAAAGGCTTCTAAGGCTTTATTTTTCGCACTTAGAAAATAAACTTCACACCAACGTGTACAATCGTCGATAAAAGTTATAAAATATTTTGCTCCACCTATGGATTCACATCTCATAGGTCCTACAATATCAGAATAGACTATTTGTAATTTTTTAGTACAAGGACTATGGGAATCAGAAAAAGGTAACGCGGTCATTTTTCCTCTAGCACAAATATCGCAATCACGTAAGTTTCGTACTTCGGTCACATCAAACTTAGCACCTAATTTACCTAAAAGCTTAGCAACATCTTTACCATTCAAATGTCCTAATCGCTCGTGCCAACAACGTACATCAGCATTCGAATCACTCAAATTAAATATATATTCCGGGCTATTTAAACAATATAAATTACCTCTACGATATGCCGACAATTTAACTTCACCATTCTTATCAATAACCTGAGCTACATCGTTATTGAACGTAACATTATAACCGTTATTTGTTATTTTGGCTACTGAAATTAAATTCGTCCTTAAATTAGGAACAAACAACGTATCGCGTAGTTCAAATAAATCCCTCGAGTGTTCGCTCCATGCCGACAACCTTACAGTACCCTTACCTTTTATATCAGTACTTACATGCGTCGCTAAATTTAGTTCTCCGCTAGTCATTTTTAAAGTGTCCCCGAACTTACTCGCATCATTACAAAGGTGAGACGTGCACCCACTGTCCAAAATCCAGTCATGTTTTTGAACATTTACAGCATTAGAAACTTCTACATCTAAAACATTAAAAGTGGTTAGAATATTATTAATACAATGTGTTTCTTCTGCTTTCTGTGCTTTTCTACCTATTTTAATTTTGCACTCCGATGCTTTATGTCCACGTTCGTGACATTTGTAACATTTAAATCTAAAACCTTCTTTCTTTTCAGTTCTACTCTTATTAAAGTCAGTTTTGTCTCCAACTGTACTTTTGTTGTTTGCGCCTTTCTTAGCATACCTTCTCGCTTTCGTGTACAAAACACCTTCATCCAGATTTTTATTTGCATCTCTGGATTCATGCTCTTCCAGTATTTTAATTCTCAAGGCCCCTGTTTTCGGCAACTCGTCTCTCGATTCAATCGCACATCTAAAGCTTTCGAAATTTCCGGGCAAACTGTATAACAACATAATAGATACTAAATCTTCGTTGATACTTATACCCATCTCTGCAAGCTTGTCCACAGCGTCGAAAAAAGTATCCAAATGTTCTCTAACATTTCCTGTCTCCGACATTTTGTGCAGGATTAAACGCTTTAAAAGTGTAGCCTTCTTAGCGGGTCCCTTCGATGCGTATATTGACTCCAATTTCAGCCAAACATCTCTGGAAGTTTTACAACCTCTAATATTACGAAGTTCGCTTCCACTCATCGAAAGAATCAGATCGGCTTTGGCTTTTTCGTCCTCTTCCACCCAGCGTTCAGCTTCTTTGATCTCAGCTAGTCTAAGAACTTTGCCATTTACGTACTTCCACTCATTATTTTTAATTAACAGAGCTTGTACCTGAATTCTCCAGCTGTCGTAATTATCCTTGCCCAAGGGCTCGATTCGCATCGACATACTGCTCATCGTTCTGCACCTTTTCGCAATTAATTATACTGCTTTTGAATATTTTCCGATCCGATTTCTTTTTGTTAATATAACAGCGCTATGGATTTGCGCTGCCTGGGCCCATAACCAATGTTGGGGGCTAAGAAGTCGCGATTAATAAATCCACGAGAGGTCTACGTTGTTACGAGATATATTTTCGAGTGTTACTTCAATGGTGGCAGAAACAACTTAAGACAGCCACGCATTCCAATATTAAATTCAAATTTACCATATACAAAAAGTTTTCTTTAAAAAGGGTGTCATAAAATTTCTTCGAGGCCGGCAGCGCGTTGGTGACATCTCTGCTGTTGCAAACGTTCATAGGCGTTTGCAACAGGTGGGCCGTCTGCCTGTCTGCTGTACTCCAGCTATAAAAAAAAGCTACTCAACAAACAAAAGCGTCCGTGGAAAGAATAAAACAAAAGGCGTTGTTGAAAAACTTTCCTAGAAGCCTTAGAAAATAAACAAGAGAAAACATTTACTACCTAAGGCTTTTTCTAAGAAATGAAATTCGAATTTCTCGGAAAAAACTTTTGTAAGGAAACCGACCGCCCTAAGGAATAAGATGGAAATTTTTCCCCAATTTTATATAAAAGGAAACCTTTGGAAAAGTCTGTCTGTTTTGTATAGAATTTCAAGAGAAAGTAAAATGTTTTCGTGATATTAGGGTTACCTTGAACTGGATTAACAAATTATCAACTTTCGAAAAATTCCTTGCATTTATCTGGCTTGCCCCTACTTCCCCCGTGTATTTTAAAAGCATCAGTTTCGTGTTGAGCGATATTTTCTAGAATTATTTTTCATTAGTTTCAAACATTAGCACACTGGTAGAACAAATGTCCATAGGCGATCGTAACCGCTTTTCATCAGGTGTGCCGTCTGCCTGTCTGCTGAACTAATGCAACAAAAAAAGGCATACTTTGCGGTACTAAATATTTCTTCTTCTAGTTATTTCTAGTTCTGTGTTTATGTTTCTACCAGCTCCAAAACCAATATTCCAATGTTCTCACCTTTGGGACGGCTCTGCCAAATACCAGCTTGAAGCGCTAGAGTCAATTGAGAGAAGAGCCAAGAGGCTGATTGGTAGCGACCAGCTTGTAAGGTAGCTTGATCTTCGCCGGCAGTGGGGCCTAGGGTCCAGGCTACCGGTGGTTAAGGCTCCAGACACAGGAATCTCCTCACAATACGGGCCGTGTCCAACAGAGCTGCCTTCTGCATCCGACCCTTCAACCAGATACCAAGCGAGAGCCTTTCAAGGTGGCGGTCAAGGCTCTTCGCTATTAGTCCATTCACTGACACCACTATCGGTACTATGATTGTAGAGTCCAGATTCCACATAGCGGTAACCTCGTGAGCAAGATCAATATACTTTATTTGTTTATCTTTCTCGGCATTCACGAGGTTACCATCATGGCTGGCTCCAAAGCCTAGAGTATCCTCGCCAGGTTGCTAGTCTATCGGTCTTTTATAGGATTCGTTTCGGAGAGTGTGCGGTTGAACTTTTCGCCCTGATTCCCCCTTCACCATTCTATCTTCGGACTACAAGGCGCTCTGGTCTACGCCATCGTTTCACGGTGGAAACGCTACCAGTGCATACTAATCGTTTCGCCTCCACGTTCCTTCTACGTACGGCAGAATTGTGGAATTTACTACCAGAGTCCGTGTTTCCCGAAAAGCACAATCCGGGTATCTTCAAGTCTCGTATGAATACGTACTATCTAGGTAAGCGTCCTCCGCCTTCGACCGCATCATTATCCGGCATTGAACGTGATCTCGTCAAACGCAAATCTATTTAATATATATACATCTAATAAAACTGTAGAGGTCAAAGGAGTTTTTGGCGGGAACTGAAAGGAGACGTTGTGATGTGCAGTTTTATTTTCTAAAAATGTGTAAAATTACTCTAAAATGAACAATAGTTGTAGGATATTGATAGTTTTTGAGTAATAATTATGTGTTTTTGCGAGAAATGTGAATTATATAGCCAAATGTGGCCTTTCGAGTTGTCACAAGAACTCCGTTAAATGTCGTCGATTGTAGCCTACAATACAACGGCGCCTGGCTTAAAGGCCTAGTAGCCAAGCCTTAAACATAAAAAAAGAGGTCAAATTTCTGTACAATGAAAAAAAATGCTAAAAACCGAGTAAGGGGGATGTAGGAAGTGAAATAGAACTAATTTGGACTTTTTCCAAATTTTTTGTTTTTCTGTTTGTCTCTTTGTACCGGCTAATCTCCGATATGACTGGATCGATTTAAATGAAATTTTGTATGGTGGTAGCTTATATCCCTGGTCAACATATAGGATACTTTTGATCCCGAAAATTAAAGAGATCCCGTGGGATAACTAAAAAACCGCACAACGCGGACGAAGTCGCGGGTATCAGCTAGTAATATATATATTTATGTTTGCTAGTAGGCAAACTGGCAAACGGACAACCTGGTGATAGGTGGCTACCGTCACCCATGGACATCTGCAACATAAGGGAGCCGATGCGTTGCCTCCCTCGTTGAGACTAAATATATATATATATGTATATATATATATATATATAAACTCGTAAATAGGCGAAGTGCATGTCTAACTATGAAACGATCCATAGAAACTATAAATCCATGTGTTTGTCACTTAACTACAAAATCCTTAATGAGGAATTTATTAAAAAAAACAATATATCTCAAAGGCTATAGATAGTTTATATTCATTATTTTATACTTTACCACATTGATTTATTTTAGTATTTTTAACTTTATTATTCAAATGTTTGAATAGGAGTTGGTTTGATTTGAATAAGATGCGTTTGTATTACTTTTTTATTCCGTAACCAAACCACAAAGTTAGTGAACGTTCAGCCAATATTAGATGATTCATTTCTGTCTTTTAAGTTAGGTGAATCAACCCAAGTTATCCATATAAACATGAACTTGAATCTTTCAATCAATCAATCAAAATTTTTATTTGCAAGAATGTAGTTTATACAGGTGTTATACAATTGTATGTATTCTACCACATAGTGGTGTTCAAAATTAATTAAAAATTACAATTAAATTTACATAACTATTCTAATTTAAAAAAATGACAATTAAGCTTTGGTAATATAGAAGCAATTAATGTCAAAAGAAAAAATAACAAATAAATCACTAAGGTTTCCCATATAGATAATAACGACAAGCACTTTTTTTTAAGAAATTCATCTCCAGTCTGGAGTTTTTGGCGGGAACTGAAAGGAGATGTTGTGCTGTGCAGTTTTATTTTCTAAAAATGTGTAAAATTACTTTAAAATGAACAATAGTTGTAGGATATTGATAGTTTTTAAGTAGTAATTATGTGTTTTGTGAGAAATGTGAACTGTATAGTCAAATGCGGCCTTTTGAGTTGTCACAAGAACTCCGTTGAATGGCACTAGCTGATTACCTACAGGTCAGCTGTGCTACACATAGGCTTAAGAAAAAGAAGAAACTATATTGTAAACTAAGATCTGGCTTAAAGGCCTAGCTGCCAAGCCATAAACTTAAATAAAATAAATCATCTCCAGTCTCGAAACACTCCTTGATCAGCCACTTTTTTAAGACTACAGTGAATTTTATTAATTCAATGTAATTGAATACTGACATGATCTTTCAGTTTGAAGCTTTTCAACCAAACTTGTTGAATTTGGTTGAAACGTCTACTAACAGCAATATTCAACCGTTCCATGTGCGTGGTCAGACACGCACTTGGACTTTTGTTTATCAAATGACAGTAACAAAGTCCGTAAACATGAATTTCCGTAACACGCCTACATTTCTTGTCATTCTAATATATCCATGTAAATTATTGCTCTTAATATAATGTGACAAGCTGTCAATAAAGGTTTACAACAGCGAGTAATCTATACTAATATTATAAACCTGAAGAGTTTGTTTGTTTAAACGCGTTAATCTCAGGAACCGCTGGTCCGATTTGAAAAATTCTTTCAGTGTTCAATAGTACATTTATCGAGGAAGGCTATAAGCTATATTATATTTTCAAAAAAATTAGGGATCCTTACTAAAAGTCCAATAATGTAACCCAAGGTGTAAAAAAATGACCCGAAAAAATCCTTACACGGCGTGCGCTGCGAAAACTATTGATTATAGAACAAAATAATGTACTACCACTTTGCAGAACATATAATTGTCTACAAAAAATATCGCGTAAACATATGTCTAACTATTGTAGTTATCTCACAATAAGTGTTTTCTTTTATTTTTTTTAATAATTAAAATGCCGTCGCTTCAAAAACTCTTTATTTTGTACCTTGGTATTAATCCTTATCAAAATAAATTACTCCATATTCAAGACGAATTCAATACCTTTCTAGACATTTTTGAATTATTCAATTCGGACGTTTCATTCAAAATATATCGCGATATTTAAAATGTAAGTACATATTAGTGTTGTAGCCAAATATACTAATATTGTTTGATTGAACGCTCTAATCTCAGGAACTACTGGCCTGATTTGAAAAATTATTTCAATGTTGGATAGCCCATTTATCGAGGAAGACTATAGGCTACATATCATCACGCTAAGAAAGCAAATTCCACGCGGACGACGTCGCGGGCACAGCTAGTTATAACATAATATGATGGATTTCCAATAATGAAATTATATAATCGTACTTTATAAAGGTTAGTCAAATATAAAATTTGTCTTCGATATTTTATAGCAAGTAAAAAACGCTTGAATAAATTTACTTCGATATATATAAGAAAGTAGCTCTATTCTACTTACATAATTTAATTCAACTTTTTTTTTATATATATAAACCTTCAGTGAAAAATCATCTAATTCATTGTGAAAACCGATTAAACATTCGTTGCGTGGTTTAGGAGCAGTTAGTGGATATATAAACAGACGCGGAAAGCGATTTTGTTTTATAGTAAGCAAAGGTTCTCATTTAACGATAATGTAAGTCAGACTTACCAAATCGAAATAAATATCCAAAAGTATATAATAACCACGGAGAACTTTCTTGAAATTAGTAGGTATTGTGTCCTAATATTTAAGTAAGCCAAGTACACTCTCCTTACTAACCTAAAGACATGCACAGCTATAAATAAAACCCCGAAACCTATCATCACGTAAAGGGCCAGCAATTTCAGAAGGTTGGCAAGTGGCAAGGCGGGGGCAGGACAACGCGGTCGATCGCCTCGACCGGCGGAGTGCACGTTGCGGCAACGTCGCGCCGGCGGAGCGGCAACAGCGCCAATCAGCTGTTAGCCGGGACTCAATATATTCATAACAGGCCGCGAAAACGTGCATTTCTGTGTTCATTGCTCTACTTTAGGGGGAAGATATCAAAACATTGGTTACTTACGGAGTTTTGAAGGGCTTTCTTGATTCTTCATACAGCATATTGTCACACCTGTTTCCCATGAGAGTAGGCAGAGACTATGGATCTCCACTTGCGACGATCCTGATAAACAACTTTCGCTTCATCTACTTTCATTAACCTCTACATCTGTCCTCTCTTTAACACTTCTACTATTTGATATTGATCATGGTGTGTACATCGCGGTCTACCGGCACCAACTCTACCATTCACAATGCTGTCACTTTGTTTTGTGATTCTACTTTCATCCATTCTCTCCACATGCCCAAATCACCTTAACATTCCTTTTTCAACTCTTGTTATTAGATCTTCTTTCAATCCATAACGTTAACCTTATTACACTGTTCTGTTATATTGAGTCTTCAGTTCCGTAGTATTTTTGTTTTATTACATGAATTCAATAGACAGGCAGACGGCCCACCTGATGAAAGTGGTTACCATCGCCTATGGATATTTGTAACAGCAAAGATGTTACCAATGTACTGCAGCTCTCTAGGGAGAGATTGGAACATGGCTACTAATGTCGGAACTCAACTCAAGCTTGTTATGGCGACATACTCTAGTCCAGGGGTAGTAGCCATCCAGACGGTCAAATATCCTACCACCCGACTGTGGGTGGTTAAGTCGCCTCTTACGACAGGCCGCCCGGTTGCAGTAAATTGTATTCTATATCAAAACCTTTGCCTCTCTTCCAACTTTGACACTGACAGTTAAAAAAAGAAGGTAGGTAGGTAAATACGATGACATCGACCAGTTTGTGATCAGTATTTCTGGAGCTAAGCGGTGTCTAAGGCTGAAATTTTTCAATAGTGACTAAGCACCTCGGTGCCTTTTTTACGTCTGCATGTCACTTTTAAGCAATAACTTATTCGTGAAAACCTGTCATTTGCTTTCTTTTGTTAATTATAGTTATCTAATTAAATGTATTTAGCTGTAGGTTTTCCATAAATAAATAAATATAGCTATTCCTCCTGTCTTAGCCCTCTCATCACAACATTTTTATCTCATCCCTCTTACCTAACCTTAAAGGCTGGCAATACGTTGACTTCGATCCAAGGGCGCAATTCTGCTTTTGTTATCTCGTCAAAATCGCCGGACACTATTGTCTCAATCGTAGGTTTGCCTCATTTCGTTAGTCTGTTAACTCCGATGACGTGCCCGTAGTACGCCTCTATATCTTTCGAAAATTCGCTAAAGAGATGTTTACCATTTTGGTAGCTTTTCAATATTCATCTAGACTAAAACTGCCATTTCTGCTATTATTATTAAGCCGCTACGATATCGAGAAGATACTGTGGATTTAGTAGAATACGAAATTTAGGCACTATCGCAATGGAATTGTACTTTGAATATTCTCTACAATACCAAGATATTATTGAAATAGCAAAACTGGGTCACTTTCCACTACCATTAACTGAAATTCCCGCGGGATTCCCGAGACACAAAGTAGCGAAGCATTTAAAAAGAATGTAAGCTGTTTTAGTGAAAACTGTGTCGGAAAAAGATAATTTTTACAATTTTATCCGTGCAGGAACGGAGAAAGAATACAATTTTCTGCGGCCAGGCGGCCTGTCGTAAGAGGAGACAAAACAACCCACAGCCAGGTGGTAGGGCATTTGCCCGACTGGATGGCTACCACCCCTGGTCTATAATATGTCGCCATAACAACCTTGAGTTGTGTTCCGACATTAGTGACCAGGTTCCAGTCTCCCTTAAGAGAGCAGCAGCGCATTTGTAGCACCTTTGGTGTTGCAAATGTCCATAGGCGATGCCTGTCTGCTGAACTCCTGCAATAAAAATAAAACCGCTCCAGATAAAATTCCCGCGGGATTCCCGCGATTAAAAATATCACACATTTTATTACATAAAATTTGCTATCAATCAGAGAAAAAATCACATTGGAATTCGGTTTTTTATGTGGCTATTTGAAATCATTCCCAGAAAACGATTGCGGCAATCCTAAGGTAAAAAGTAGCGCAGATTTTAAGACTAAGAATTTGCTGCCGATCAGCGAAATCCGCATCGAAATCGGCCTAGTAGTTTTATGTGAATCCCAAACATCCAGACAAGAAATCTTTTAAAAAAATGGATCATGTTCGCCATCGCTTCCATAGTGGTTTTTTTAAAAAGTTTCAATGTACAAACACGGAATTTATAGAATGTTATAATATTATAGATTTAATAAAAACTTCAAGGTGTTTTTTGAAGATTTTATGTTTTAGTTGTTGTATATTACTAATGGTAACATCAATCCTTAGCTAGGAAGCTAGGTTATGCCGCTCTCTAGACTGAACATGGCGTATCGTTTCAGGCGTTATTTTGACAGTGACAGTTACCTGTTAACCGTTTACGAAGCAATCAATAATCATAACCTAACGCAATTCAAGCCCGAGCAAGTGAAACTAAAATCCCGGGCGAGAGTCCCGAGACCTCGCGGAAGGAAGTGCAGCGTGGTGGGGCGTGCGGGGACGGGAGTAGCTCAATAATTTGCGTGGCCTGGCGTCGGAGGGGATGAGACGAGGCAGGGGGGGAGGGGTAGTACAGCGCGTGCGGTGCAATAGCCTAGCCGAGTCGAGTAGCCCGCAAGGTCACTGCCGGTATTCTGTTCACGCTACTTCATTCATGAAAATACAATTATGATTTTCTAATTTCGAAGGTCTTCGGTTACTAGGCCTTTGAGTTTTATTAAATTAATATGGTCGGCTCCTATATAGTATTCGTATTCCGAACAAATAAAGACAGTTCATTAATATACTATCATTATAAAAGCTATATGACCGAAGCGAGTTCTACTGCACCTTTCACAAAGGCTCTAACGAGATACCTAGCGCTAGAAAGTTTCCCTTAATACGCCTTTTATATCTACTAACTGTTTTTAACTATCTTTGTAATATTACAGAGAGAGAGATAACACTTTATTGCATACCAAAATCAGGGCTGGGCAAAATACATGGTTTCCTTTAATTGAAATATAAATTACAAAATACTGTCTCGCATGTATTTAAATTACGAAATACAAAATACTTTTAAGTCGGGTATTTGAAATATAAAATACAAAATACAGCGTTTCAAGTATATGTATTTAAAATACAAATACAAAATACAAATTACAAACTACCGTCAGGTGTTAGTTTATGTAAATAAAATACTCACAAAAAATCAAATAATAATTATTATTAGGTCCTTGCCTATGTAACTGCCGTTTTTTTCTGAAATAAGTTAAAACTAATTTTATTATGTTTTTTTTATTCTAATCTCCACGGCCTTGTTCTTCTTTTTCTCCGTCGTCACACTCTTGGCAGAGTGATCGTGGTCCTCATGACAGGGGTGGTGGCAAGCTTCACAATTCGTCGCCATTTCCATCTTGTAGGTACGCGTAGATTTTGGTGGTTCCACCCGGATCTATGCGTGCTTATATCGGTTACATGGCAGGGAATGCACAAGGACTGAAACAGCTCGCTTTTTTGAACTCGTTCATGAGGTGACCGACAAAGTTTTTGGACAGTATCCTTTTGCAGAGGTAGTTATACTCGAGAATTTTAATGCTCATTACGCTGAGTGGGTTGGGTTCCCCGAGAACTGATCTGTCAGGGACTACTGCCCGCGAATTTGCTCTCGCCAATGGATTCACTCAGGTGATTACGGAGTTTACCCGAATACCGGATAGAGTGGATCATGAGTCTTCTTTGCTGGATCTTCTGCTGACCATACACCCGGAGAACTACCAGATCTCCATCAGTGCTCCACTGGGAACCTCTGATCATTGCCTGGTATCTTTCGTGGTTCCCCTTCCTATTCCCGATCGGACTCGTCCCGCTGGACGACGGAAGGTGTGGTGATACAGGTCAGCAGATTGGGATGGACTCCGTGAATTCTATGCATCCTACCCATGGAGGCAGTTATGTTTCTCGTCGGAAGCTTCTGATCCGAGCACAGACTGGATCGCCGATGTAGTACTGCAGCGAATAGCATGTTTAATTTCAAACTCAACTGTACCTATTGGTGGTACGAGTAAACCACAATGGTTCAATAAGCACACCAGTGAAGCTGTAAAGCTAAAGAAACAGGCTTATCCAGCCTGGACTGCAGCGCGGGCTCGTCAGGCTCCAAGTTCCTCTGACCTGAAAAAGTGATACAATGCCGCCCCCAGGTCCTTCAAAAAACAGCTCGCAAGAGCAAAATTCGATCACATCGGCAGAATTGGTGAGCGCCTCTCTAGCTACTCTTCTGGGACTAGAGCTTTTTGGGCCCTCACCAAAGCTGTCCAAGGAAACTTTTGTCGGGCTTCTCTTCCACCTCTGCGCACAGTGGACGATCGTCTGGTACACGCTGCCAAAGATAAAGTCAATCTTCTGGATGAAATCTTTGCGGCCAATTCAACTCTTGAGACATAGGAGAAACTCCACCTACAATCCCTGAGTGTGAGTCTAGAATGTCGGAGGTGCGCTTTACTCAAAAAGCAGTCCGATGTGCTCTCCTCTCCCACGACGTCAAAAAGTCTTCTGGCCCTGATGGCAATCCTGCCATTGTGCTGCAGACGTGTTTAGCTGAGCTGTCCCCAGCCAGTCCTTGCCCGACTTTTCACTCTCTCTTACTACAAGGGTTGTGTCCTCGCTTCGTGTAAGATTGCCCATGTACACCTTGTCCCCAAAAAAGGGGTCGTAACAGACACGTCGAATAGGCCTATAACAATAACCTTTTTGCTCTCAATGGTGATGGAGCGTATTATCAACGCGCAGCTCTTGTGTTACCTCGAAGATTCCCAGCTGCTAAACGATCGGCAATACGGCTTCCGCCACGGTCGCTCAGTTCGGGATCTCTTGGTTTACCTAACCCACCGTTGGGCTGAAACCATTGAGAGCAAAGGGGAAGCACTGGCAGTTAGTCTAGAATTCTAGATATTGCTAAGGCCTTCGACCGGGTCTGGCACAGGGCTCTTCTATCGGAGCGGCCATCGTTTGGGATACCCGAAGGGCCTTGCACCTGGATATCCAGCTTTTTTGATGAGCGCAGCATTCAAGTCGTTGTCGACGGTTGTTGCTCAAGTTTCAAGCCCATCAATGCTGGTGTGTCCTAGGGTGATGTGCTATCGCCAACGTTGTTCTTCTTAGATATCAATGATATGTTGTCTATTCGCAACGTTCATTCCAATGCGGATGATAGCACAGGCGATGCGCAGTACTCTGGTCGTGCAAACTTCCCTCGACCATTTATGGAGGAAAGTTGGGTTAGATTTGTATCTGAAGTAGAGTATTCCTTCGAGTGAGTCTCTGAATGGGAGAGACAAAACCTTGTCCATTTCAACCCCAAGAAGACATAGGTCTACGTATTCTCTGCCAAAAAAACTCCATTCGAGCAATCGCTTCAGTTCCAAGGAACTCCCCTTACCACCACCAAGAGTATTGGGATCCTCAGTGTTGACATCGCGAACGATGTTCAGGGGCCATTTTGAAGTCAAGGCAAAACTCGCCTCTAAGAAGCTGGGAATGTTAAACCAGTCCAAACAGTATTTCATACCGCGGCAACGCTTTGTGCTTTGTAAAACCCCGGTGAGCCCGCATATGGAGTACTGCTCACACTTTTGGGCTGGAGCACCTGGCTACCAACTCGATACCCTACACTGTATTCAACGTCGAGCCATTCACATTGTTGATGATCCCACACTCACAGATGTTCTAGATAGGCTTGGCCTTATGAGAGACTTCGCTTCTCTCTACGTATTCTACTGACTGTATAACGGGGAGTATTCGGAAGAACTGTATAGAATGGTGTATTCGTCCTCTTTCTACCATCGAACCGCTCGCCATGTGTTGGGATTTCACCCCCACTTCCTTAAGCCGCTTCGCTCATGTACGCAACGGTTCTGTAGAACCTTTTTCAAAAAGGGTGTCATAAAATTTCTTCGAGGCTGGCAGCGGGTTGATGAAATCTCTGGTGTTGCAAATGTCCATAAGCGACAGTAATTGTTTTCCATCAGGTGGGCCGTCAGCCTGTCTGCTGTACTCCAGCTATAAAAAAAAGGTCGAAATTTCCAGAATGGAAGCGGGCAAACCAATAAGAGGGGTGCATTCATTGTAGTGTTCGCTCATAAAGGTCGTTGATGTTGCTTGTCGCTCTTGCCGCATTGCTGCCACGACGGTACTTATATTCCATATGTACTCGAATTTTTAACTATCCATGATGACGAAAAAGATTCAAATGCGAAGAAAACATAACACTTATCAATAAATAAATGACTAATTTTTAAAAAAAAATTTCATGTGTTCAAAGTAAAATTAATTTGAAATTATGTATCTTAGCCAAACAAAAATATTTATTTTAAATGGCCAGTACTGCAGAATGTACCTAATATTTAGCGGTCACCATTTTGCTTATGAAAGCTATCGAGCGCTATTTTCTAAAGAACACACCCATTAATAAGGTAGCTAAATGTATTTTGTGAATTGTATTTTGCAACCATAAGTATTTGAAATACT
Source organism: Dendrolimus kikuchii (assembly GCA_019925095.2). Taxonomy (NCBI): domain Eukaryota; kingdom Metazoa; phylum Arthropoda; class Insecta; order Lepidoptera; family Lasiocampidae; genus Dendrolimus; species Dendrolimus kikuchii. Next base: position 21,521,577 of record CM034399.1, on the reverse strand, counting down.
AATTACAAAATACCTCAGTGTCAGGTATTTGAAATACTAATTACAAATTACATTTTTAAGAAGTAATTGAAATACAAATACAAAATACGTATTTGTATTTGAATTACGTATTTCAAATACAAGTATTTCAAATACTGCCCAGCCCTGACCAAAATATACAATTACAAAAATCGGACCATATTTACAATATTTTCTAGGCAATACAATAGGCGGCCTTATCCTAAATCAAATAAATTTGGATCAGGCGATATAGGTGGTGCAGGAAAAAGTCAACAGATACATATTTTTTTAATATTAGCCCATAAATGTCCCACTGCTGGACTTGGGCCTCCCACTAGTAGTAGGTGAGGGTCACTCTGCATCCCGGGGTGACCTAAGCTTCTCATGTTCTTCCACATAGGCGCCGGGTATGGGACGCAGGTTTAGATTTAGCGGAGTAGTTGGTTCCGCCAAGAGTCTTCGACGCTGCGCGGCGCTTATCGCCGCGGGGCTCAGGATGGTACGAAATGTATATCCCCTGCTCATCAAAAAAAAAAAAATACCCGCAGGAGGACAGTTATTTTTTTTTTTAATTTTACAAAAAGAGAAAACATACGAACGTTAACTTTCCACGGAGCTGTGTGACGGAAAACCTGGTACTTTCTATTCACGCCAACTTTCTTGCATTCATTTCCTCGCTGTACAATCTTTACGCGTCACTAAAACATAAATTTTCATTACCTCGATAAGTAAAACTGAACATTGCCGCGTGAAAAAATGTCGTGTCGAATTATTCCTCGTTTTAAATGGTAGGGCTTGATAAGGTCTTGTAAAATATCCAACCTTGTTATGTAAGAATACCGTAAGCGACATATAATATAACATTTTACAGGAAAGCTAATTAAAAATTGTTAATAATTTTATTCTGACATTATTTAAATGATAATTTGTTGGAATAGAATATACTTTATTGCATAGCACTAAGATACAAGTCAAGAAGTTTAAGTACAGAAGCCAATAGGCGGGATTATCACTAAAAGCAATCTCTTCCAGACAACTTTAGGATGGATTAGAAAAAAAATGTTACACAGTGATTAATATTAAATACTAAAAATAAACATAATTAAAATACAATATAAACTTAAAAATAAATTACAAATTAAGCTATATTAAAAACTAGAACTAAGTAAATAAGGTTATAATTATAGATAACATATTGGCCCCACACCACTGTCATTTATCGGGAACGTTCCCAAAAGGCTGGCGGCGTTACCACGTTGTATTTTTTTAATTGCTGAAGCTCAGCAGACAAGCTGACGGCCCAACTGTGATGGAAAGTGGTTACCATCGCCTATGGACATTAGCAATACCAGTGGTGCTGCTAAAGATAAAATACCTCTAAACCCACATTATTATTAAAAACCTGACATTAGTACATTAAACACAGAGTACATTAATATAATAGGAGAACATTAAATAAAAAGAACAGACATATTGATCTTAATTCGTTATCTGTCATCTTTATATGACAACTGACAGTTACATTAAAAGCGTGTCTGAGAATAACACTCCAAAAAGAAAAAATATACTACATTCCAAAAAGTGGTCGTTTTAGAAATGTATTAACCGACAACATTGGTGCTAGTGTATACGCAAAACACTGATATACATACATACATATTGTCACGCCTATTTCTCATGGGGGTAGGCAGAGATTATTTTGGCTTTTTTAGGAATCCTTGCTCTACACCAAGGGTGGTAGCCATCCAGGCGGGTAAATACTCTATCTCCTGGCTGTGGGTTGTTTTGTCGCCTCTTACAACAAGCCGCCCGGCCGTAAGAAATTTTCTCCGTTCCTGCACGGATAAATATAAGGATACATTTATCCAGTAATAATTACTTTTGTAGGATACATATGAAATAAATTAATAACAAAACGCTTGAATTCGTTACATAAAACGTCATTATTAACAACTAGTGGTCGAAATTCGACCATAATCAATTTAAATTATAAGTTTGAACATTATTAAGATTCTGTTGTCAAAGACTATAAATACTTCAATAATCACAGATTTCGCCAAGGCTACACTGTTAATTTGAATTTAACAATAAACAAAAGAGTATATATGCGTGTGTGTGTCAAATACATGGTAGTGTGTGTAACATTTTTTTATTGATTTAATGTATTTTTAGTGGATAATTTTTTAAAAATATTTGCATTCTGCACTCCTTCTCTATATAAACTATAAGTGTGCGAAATTTCATACTCCTCCATCCGCGCAATTTTCGTAAAAAGGGTACAAAGTTTTTACTTCACGTATTAATATGATGATAACATAATGTCAGGAAAATTATACATTATTATTATACATACATTTAAATACGAATAACTGCATGAAATTGTTCCTTATAAAGCAATTGTTTGTAATTACATACAATTTTATTCATGACAGTTTTATTGCATTAATCTATCAGTCAGTAATTATATCAATTATATGATAATGAATATAGTATTGCCAGAGAAACTTCGTCCGTGCTGCCATGACTACGTGTTTGTTAGTGAATTGTAATAGCGCGCAGCGGGATAAAAAAAAACAATCGCAGCACCAAGTCTTTTGGCTGTCTTACAGAAACTAAAGTCTATTTCAAATAGCCTTCTTATTGGCTGAGATATCCATAAAACAGTCCTCGCCACAAAAGAAGTCCTACAGACGCGATTCTGCAGTCGCCTTAGTTAATCTTGCCAGAGTAACACTGTTTTTATTTTTAATATTTACAATCATTACTTATTTTTTATATGATTCATTTACATTGTACAAGACCATTTAAAAGTACAATACTAAGATTTGTGAGTAACCTATTACAAACAAACACAGCTTACGTTGAAAGTAAAAAAAAAATACAATTAAGGATAAACAAATTTAGACATACATTTATATAAATACCCAACCACAAGCACACATTTGTAGCTTAAATGAGGATATAAAAAAAATTAGTAACAATATAAAGTATTAGATGAAAGCATATTGTGCAGTATTCGGCAAAACTTATTAATATTATTTATTATATTAAAAAAAATTCAAAATAACATATTCTTATACTAATATTACCTATATACAGATGAATTTTTTTAAAAAAATAAGAAAGTTACAAATAGTAAATGGGTCCCAAATTACTTTTAATAATATAATAATAATCGGCAGACAAACACACATACTGTCATTTGGGAACGTTTCCGAAACGCTAGCCGCGTTCGCACGTTGTATGGCAACGCTTATGCGTTGCCCTAAATAAAGGCCAGCGATTCGGTGGCGTGAGACAGACCAGAGTAATTATTTGCTAATCCAATTGATGTAGGTAATTACTGAATAATAAATACAAAATATTCCATAATTAAAGCTGTGTTTTCTGGCTACTTTACGAACTAAATTCTATCAAAAGGCGAGCTGCTACTTTTAGTTCATTTATTTTCATTAGGACTTTTTTGTGGCGCGGACTATAAGTTTCTTATGAAATAAAAATTAATTTTAGTTATATACAAATATAATTCGAAGAATAATGAAACGAAATCGTGGTTGCGTAATGGCTAGCGCACGCGTCCCATGCTCAAATGACGCGGGTTCTATCCTTGCGGGAACGCATGCACCACTTAGTCTTAGTTTTCTAATCTAATGTGCATATTGTTACACTTACCACATGCTAACAACGGTGAAGGGAAACATCGTGATGCAACCTGCTCATCGAAGTAACCGATGTGTCAAACCTGCCAAGTACTGTCCGTTCCCCCTGAGGCCCAAGCCCAGCAGTGGGACATTCATAGGCTGGTATTATATACATATTTATATTACATATTTTTTTTATTTTTTTTTTTATTGCAGGAGTTCGGCAGACAGACAGACGGCCCACTGGATGGAAAGCGGTTACCATCGTCTATGGACATTTGCAACACCAAAAGTGCTACAAATGCGCTGCTGCTCTCTTAAGTGAGTCTGGAACCTGGTCACTAATGCCGGAACACAACTCAAGGTTGTTATGGCGGCATACTTTAGACCAAGGGTGGTAGCCATCCAGTCGGGCAAATGCCCTACCACCTGGCTGTGGGTCGTTCTGTCGCCTCTTACGACAGGCCGCCCGGCCGCAGGAAATTGTATTCTTTCTCCGTTCCTGCACAGATAAATATAATTATCTGTGCAGGAACATATATATAATTTAATCCTATTATTGCTTAATAATAATTTTATGTTTAGAACCACGATGTATATTTCTCTATGTATGTAATTTTTCCCATACCGTCCTATTTGAAACAGACTGTAGTTACTGTAATACGACAATGGCGGCAATATGGCTAAAACAAAAATGCAAAAAGTTATTCGATTTTCCAACCACGGTAATTGCTCAAGAGCCACTCATCAATAAGTTCGCGGACGATGGTTGTAATTTTGTGAAATAATCGACGAAAAGGAAAACCAGCTCGTTAGCTACCGGATGCCTTAACCGGTGGTTTTAACCGGTAAATTTTAACAAGCAATGTACAGGCTTGCCGTTGCGCAGCTTTATCTCTATGCAAGAAAGCGCATAATAAAAAAATATAACTGTCATGGTTTTTTTTTTAAGAGGTTATGTTGGGAACTTAAATAGTGATGACATGAAAATTACGTAAATAAAGAGAAAAATACCATGAATTTAAGTATAAGTCACTTTTAAGTAGAAATAAATCCTTTTAATTTATTTATATACTAGGATATGCCCGCAACTTCGTCTACGCTTGAATTGAAATTCCCGCGCGATTTCCGGCACCCAAAATACTGTAGTATTTGAAAAAGAATGTAAGCTATGGTTATAAGTGAAAACTGTGTCGGAATAAACTAGTTTTTACGCACCCGAACAACAAAAAACCGCTCCCGGGAAAATTTCCGCGGGATTACCGGGATAAAAAATATCACATTTGTATCGATCAGTAAAAAAAGAAAATTGAAATGTCAAAATATCAAATACTAGCTGCGCCCCGCGGTCTCACCCGCGTGGTGATGGAAGATCGTTACATTTTGGATAATTCACGCTATATCTTTATAAATTATAGTCTATGTGTTATTCTGATGTGTAAGCTATATTATTGTAAAGTTTTATTAAAATCCATTCAGTAGTTTTTGCGTGAAAGAGTAACATACATTCTTACAAACTTTCACGTTTATAATATTAGTAGGATTATAGGCATGTTACTGCTGTTCCTACGTATTTGTAACCTTTGTTAACAATAATATGTTAACCATTGAATTATCTATTATTATTGTCCAAAAATTCCTGTATCGAATAGAATGTCCTGTCAGTTAAGCGTGTAAATAACTTATATTTATATGAGTCGAATTCTCGGCATGTCTTTATGTCTAATGGCAATTTATTATATATTTTGTTGGACATTATAAATATGCCACGTGCAAATAAAGTTGTTGTGCATCTCTCTTTAATTTTAATAGGTCATATCGACGTGTGCTTACAATGCCCTCAGCGTATCTTCTTACATAGAGTACTACTTTATATATATTATAAAAATTCAAAAGGTTTTTGTATAAACTTTATTTACATTTGACTAAAGTATGTAGATGCCATTTTGTTGGATAACTTTTTGCCATCTTGTAGGTAGGGACGTGATCCCATTGCTATAAAAAATTTGGGGCTTCTGATCAAAAAACTGCGACAAGTGGTTTTGGCAGTCCTGTCGTGATGTTAACCTGACACTGCCTAAGGAATTTTGCAGAGACCGAAACAGGTGAAAATCTGAAAGTGCAAAGTCAGGACTGTACGGTGGATGCATTAACACCTCCCAGCCAAACTCTCGTAATTTTTGCTGAGTGGCTAAACATGTGTGAGGTCTAGCGTTATCATGGTGAAAAACCACACCCCTCACAATCTCATCAGTTGTTCGCAGTACAGTTCAGAATCGATGGTCCTGCCTGGCGGTAACAGCTCATAATGAATAATGCCCTTCCAATCCCACCATACACACAGCATCACCTTGTTGCGAGTTAACCCGGGTTTCGCCACAGTCTGTGAAGCCTGACCGGCCTTTGATTACGATCTTTTTCGCACGTTCTTGTCGTACGTGATCCACTTTTCATCACCAGTCATCAGCTTCTTCAAAAATGGTTCGGTTTCATTACGTCGTAATAAAGAATCACAAATGAGTACACGGTTCATTAGGTTTCTTTCAGTGAGCTCATGAGGCACCCAAATATCGCTTTTTTGTGTACCCAGCTGTTTTCAAATGCGCCAAAACCGTTTTGTGGTCAATTCCCAGTTCTCCAGCTACATCGTAACTACTAATATGCCGATCTTGCTCCACTTTTTCAAAAATGGCATCAATTTTGTCCGTAACAGGGCGACCAGAGCGACGTGCATCTTTGATATCAAAAATTCCGGATTGAAAACGCTTAAACCAAATTTGCGCTGCTCTCACAGATACTGCATTAGGTCCATAAACATCATAAATTTTATTCGCGGCTTGTGTTGCATTTTTACCTTTTTTGTAGTAAAATTTTAAAATGTATCGAATTTCTCATTAGATTCACTCATTTTAACAATAAGAAAAACAAATGAAAATCACACATTTTCCTAATTTGAATTTGGAATTGTCTTCTTTAAAATTAAAACTTTTACTGATACCAAAACCAGCCAGATAACAATGGTATAGCCAAAGAGATCTTATTACAAGTTCGTACATACTATATGCGAAAAGACTTTTTCCCCAACCTATTATACTAGCTGACCCGGCAAACTTCGTACCGCCTCTGAATCAATAAATAAAAAGCGCTGTTTCTGAACGTCGGGACGAATATCAAACGTTTGACATTCAAAACCATAAAAATGAAAAAAACCTCACTATTAAATTTCATTTCATTTCTGAACGACTTTTAAATTTAATTGATTTCTAAACGACGGGACGAATATCAAATGTTAGACAGGTAGGAATAATTTCTAAGGGAAACCGAAATTGTTGTTTTTACTGTATTCCACGCATTTTTTTCATATTTTCTCACCCTTTAAAGCTTCCCTAGATTTTCACAAATAATTCAAAACCAAAATTAGCCAAATCAGTCCAGCCGTTCTCGAGTTTTAACAAGAATAACGAACAGCAATTGATTTATATATATATATATATATATATATATATATATATATATATATATATATATATATACATATATATATATATATATATATATAGTTAGACCAGGTACAGTGAGTAGTTTAAGGCCTTTGAAGTACAGTACAGTCTACAGCTATTTCGCCTTTTTAAGCCACAAATAGAATATATACGGCTTTCTTGAGCTATAAATAAGCGTTCTATATTAGTTGCAGTTCCCCAAAAGATTACACAATATTTTGGTCTAGACACTACGTATGCTTGATACGCCACGGCGCATTATATTAATGTACTCTGTGATCACTATATATTTTTAAATAGAAATGTTACTACCCATTGTTGTCAATGTCACTTATAGCGCGTTATTACGGAAACGTCAAATGATTTATTAAACGTCACTTAACGTCCATTAATACATAAGTTTGCTTTTATTCTGAATTATTATTTGGGTTAATGAATGTGTTTCGTTCAGAAATATACATACCATAACTCATTTTTGTTTTGTATAATTAATAACAGTGTCAGATGGTTCAAAATGCCAGTGCCACTGGTTCAAAATTCTCAGTGGTAATTTTTTTTAAACTTCCAGTCGAAGAATTATTACATACATACATAACTTCACGCCAGTTCCCTTGCGGGGTAGGCACGAACAACAGAGCGCCATTTAGGCCCATTCTTACACACCTCACTTGCTTCTTTGACATTCATAACTCTTGTCATGCACACTCGTCTGTTCTTAAGGCTCCTGACATCACTCTCCGCTAGTACACGATCAATTTGATCATGGAAGGTGTGTCGTGGCCTTCCACGACTTCTGCATCCATCCACTTTTGCGAAGAATTATTGTTTCTAATATACATATATAGAGTCCATATATACTTTCCTATATTATAATCTCTGTAAAAGCTTAGGCGGCAGGCAATCATTGTCGTAAAAAATATGTAATACAAGTAATTTGATGTAATTTTCAACATTACAGTCGTGCCTAATTATCAAGAACAAGAAGAAATAAAGATTAGATAATTTTTCAAATGTAACACAAATTCTATGAATAACATGAATTATAATTAACATATCAAAGCAAATTTAACAAGTGCTGCCAGTTTTTGCTTAAAGTACATACACTAATTTTCCTATTATGAAATATACAAATTATATGAATATTTAATATGTATCCTTATTTACAATCACATTTCAAACTTCCTTATAAAAATATTTTTGCTGCAATTCATAGCAATAACAAACATTCAAACACGCTATATCAACTGCATTGGAATTCACTTGCCTCCCCTCACTATAACTTATGATATTAAAAAGTACCACACGTTAATTTGTACTTTGAATATGATACATAGAGTTTATTTTTCAATAATGTACATAAATAAATTAGGTTTAATATTTTCATAGAATTCTTCTTTTTCGGTAAATATTGTCTCATCGAAATTTGAACCGTATCTCTGTTAATATAAAGATGATATTCACGTACACAATTATGTTTATAAATTTAATACTTACAGAATTACAAATACGGGTTATATGTACCGTATGTAGTATAATATAAGGTTGATTTTAATATGGCCGATTGAAATATCGTAATGTGTGAATTTTATTAGTGAGGGGAGAATATTTTTAATTGACGGAACGTGGCATGTTTTGGACAATGTAAAATTGTAAAGGAATTTTAGGGGATTTAAGCTTGTTTCAGCTCATATGATTAAGGGTGAACACACTATTGCAGTTTTAGCTATTATCCCGTGCTCAGAAGAACAATAACTTAAGCTACATATGGGGAGTTTTGGCGGGAGCTTAGAGGGTATTTTTTTTTTTTTAAATATGTAGTTTTTGTGAAATTTTTCCAAAAGTTATAGTGTTGTTTGTTTTTCAGTCAGATTTATCTGTTTGTGTTGAAAATGTGAACTGTGAATTATGCCTCTTCGAGTTTCCTCAAGAATTCCGTTATTTCGCCTCAAACAAGTCCCTACATACAATTGTATTAATTTACTTACCTTAACTTACTTTTGCCTGTTAGTGTGACCAACTGAACAACAACATGTATATATTTCAATAATCACATACCAGCTCAATATTTTCATCACAGTCCGCGCCATGAAAGAAGATCTACGGAAAATAAAGGAACTAGAAGTGGCCTCCGCTATTTGATAGAAATTCTTCGTTAAGTGGCGAGGAAATAAATTTACAGTTTTAATTTTGGAATATTTTGTATTTCTTATTCAGTCATTACCTATATCAATTTAAAGATTAGCAAGTAATTACTCTGAAAGAATTAAGTACGGCGATTGCAGCGCCACGTCTGCGGCACTTCTTTCGTGGCGCGAACTCAACGTTGAATTTATTTTCTACTGGACAATAGTGTATAAAAATAGTTTTAGTATTTTTTAATATTCGATACGAAGTTCCAGAATATATTTCTGTAAGAATTCTCGATGATGTTATCGTAATAATCTCTGCACTAACGTTGTTAAATTTACGCTTCAACGTTGCTGCAACTCAACTGATTTCGTCGTAATATAACTGAGGGGTAGCCACTGGACCGGTGAAGTGAGTTTGATATCTAAAAATTGCATCTCACGTCGCATATGCAATTGGCAAATGCAATTCATTCAGAATTTAGAAGACATTTTATTTCTTATGAAAACATCATTATTAAAATTTTGAAGAAATTGAATAATGTATAATAAATTGAATAGTGTACGAAAGATGAGGCTGGACTGTAAGGTGCTGGTTTGGGGGTTTTTATAATGTGTTTTAAGTAACTTACGTGGCGTCGATGAAACTTTTCATGGGCCGGCCAGCCTTCTTTCTTTTATTTATTGTTGTGATTAGTGTCACCGCGCTAGGACTTTGTTAGGTATTTTGGTGGAGCGAGTAATCAGAATGCAGGAATAAAGATATTAATTTATTGCAAATTCGAAGCAAAAGGAGGGCGTCGCGGAGTACCGAACAGGCGGGAAGAAGCATGGAGCGAATCAAAGACAAACGGCACCATGAATGATAATTTTTATAATGTTTAAGGCTTGGCAACTAGGCCTTTAAGCCACGCGCCGTTGTATTGTAGGCTACAATCGACGTCATTCAACGGAGTTCTTGTGAAAACTCGAAAGGCCACATTTGGCTATATAGTTCACATTTCTCGCAAAAACAGATAATTACGACTCAAAAACTTTCAATATCCTACAACTATTGTTCATTTTAGAGTAATTTTACACATTTTTAGATAATAAAACTGCACCACACAACGTCTCTTTTCAGTTCGCGCCAAAAACTCTGAATGATAATTGAAGTTTGACATTGTTTTTTTTTTGTGGTAACAGGCCTTTACAGTCGATATTTAATAATTCTGCCAAATTAGAAATTAAATATGTCACGAATTTACTTATATAAGAGTCATGTTAAGGTTTTATCTATAAAAATAGTTTGTGTAACGTATAGAACGTTATTCAAAATTTTATGAAACGTGGTTTATATGGCATAATATGAATATGAAAAAATTCAAGACGAAGAGAGAAAGAGAGAGAGAGATGAAGAATGAAAGTTATGTAAAAAAAAAGTTAAACTGAAAGATCGATGGATACAAGCGTTAAATGTAGGTAAAAAAAAGAAATGAATGAATTGTTTTTTTTTTGTAGCTGAAGTACATCAGAGTAAATAGAGTACAGGGTACAACAGTACAATTGTGTGGACGATAATATAATGAGTTGTGTCACAGTATGTATGACAGAATAAATGATTGTAAAAGAAAAAGACATACTGAGATGATACCAAATGATTAGCAAAAGAAGACAGGAAAGAGACAATGAATACGAAAGAAGAACATAACTTTTTACTTGGTCGTCAGCCATTGTCCAATGCTGGACGTAAGTCTCCCCAAGTGTGCATCACTAACCCCGGTCTACCGTCTTCTTCATCAAGCCCTTATCGGCTACTTTGCGCCAGAGGGCCTATAGTAGCCACTTTTGAAGAATCACTTAGCGAAATTGTCACTTGTTTAGATGGTAGGTGTAAGACATAGCAAATCATAGAATAATGTTCCATTTTGTTTTGATATTTGTCATATTCGTAACGTGAATCTTCGAAAGCGACCAGTTCAGGCCCCCAGATCATCAGTCCACTGGGCTAGAGGACCTTAATGCATTCTTATTTTCTGTTACCTTCTGCCAGTTATTTGGAGTCGCCACAATATGTCTTTTCCTTCTTTTAGGACCTTTACGCATATTAAGCTGGAAATTCAATCCGTTAGGTCTTGACAAAGCCCCTAAAACCTTCAATAATACAATTAAAGAACCTGTCAAAACAATCCTCACTCGTCAAAAATCAAAGCAAAATAATGAACCACCTATCAAAAGCAATAACATCGACTTAGTTCCCCCATTTCTCATACAAAATATGCCCCTATCTCAACACTCATGCAAATTGCTTGGGACACATTACAAAGTCGACTTTGACGTCTGGTGTTTAAAGTCGTGATTGATTTGATGGGTTGTAAAATTCAATTTATTGCATACGACAGGAATGCCTAGGAATTTTAATATGCTACATGTTTTTTGAGTACGCTATATAAAACATGAACAACGAAACTTGGGACTTGTTTAAAAATTTAAAGCTGTTGAACGGGTTATAGAGAGAACTATCAGATGCACCTTGGAGACTGTATTGAAGCTTTTCAATCTAATTCCACCGTGTCCCTTCACCATGAGACAACCAGACACACTGGCAGACGGCACCAGTATATGGTGGACATACTACCTTTTAGAACGAAGAGCTTCGCGTCGATCTCTCTTATGCGCACCGCCAAAGAATCGAACTCATTGCCAGAGTCTGTTTTTCCCGATACCTACAACCTTGGTGTCTTCAAGTCCCTTGCGAATAAGTACCTTCTAGGTCAGCGTGCTCCATCTTAGACCATATCTTCGCCTAGTATCAGGCGAGAGCATGATCAAACGCGAACTTATACTATAATAAAAAAGTAATGATAGATAGATAGATAACACTTTATTGCTCACCAAAATAAACAAAACAAAATGCATAATTACAATACTTCTTAGCAAAACAACAGGCGGCCTTATCGCTAAAAGCGATCTCTTCCAGGCAACCTAGCTTAAAAGACATTCTTAAATAATCTGGCGATGTAGGTAGAGCAAAAAAAGATAGGACTGTACAATTTAAATATACATACTAACACTAATTTATAAATTTAATACATACATAGATCCAGAGACATTATAGAATACCAATATATACATACATACATAACTTCACGCCAGTTCCCTTGCGGGGTAGGCACGAACAACAGAGCGCCATTTAGGCTTATTCTTACACACCTCACTTGCTTCTTTCACATTCATAACTCTTGTCATGCACGCTCGTCTGTTCTTAAGGCTCCTGACATCACCTTTTGCTAGTACACGATCAATTTGATCATGGAAGGTGTGTCGTCGACAATACATACGTATATACGAAATAATCTAAATAAATATATTTATTAACATATATATGACAAGCATTTTATATTAACTGACATGACATAATTATTTAAAAACAGATAGTACTTTCTAAGTGAATTCTGAAATGTAGGCAATGTTTTGGCCTCTCTGACAGTAAGAGGCAACGCATTCCAGAGTATGTATGTCAGTAAGTAAATACGTTACTTCTTGTATATAAATTCAGACGTGGGGATAATATTATGCTTAAGAGAACTAAGGTAACTAACACAGCCAATGAGATAGGCCATTAGACGCCACAGATGGACATTGAACTCCGATGAATAGCCAACTAAGCCGCAGACGAAGCCAACGCAAAGGCCGTGAGGGCCATCGGATGCCACAGATTGGCCAGTGAAAGCCGTTGAGAGACTACCGTTATGCGGGAAGGCCCCAATGGTTTCACGTCTCGCCACCGACGGGTAGTCGCCTGCCGGTAGAAGTCGGGGCAAAGAGGTTTTCCTCGAGACGCCAACCTCCTCGCCACCTCTAATGACCAAAAAAGAAGAAGACCACAACAAGCACAGCCAATGAGTATAACAAGGCTTGAAAATAAGATACCTTCCCATACGACAGTGGCCGGTCACATCTGTCGCAGGATGATCGATAGAGCAGATGATTTATGGAGTGATGACCACGTCTGACAAATTTAGTATTGGCTTACCAATACACAGGATAGTCGACATGACACGACGTGGAGGACTGCGGCCAGCAGTAGACATCAAATGAGGCTGAGGATTAGGCACCTTAAAAAACAATAAATATTTTTTATGTTAGCTCTGGCACTAACTGATTGTAACCACAACACGTTCCCTTCGCTCACTCGGCTCGTACACTGTATAGTTGAGACTTAATAATATCAGTAGTTTGTTTTACATAAACTTTATAAGTTACATATTCTAATAGCATGATAAAAATACAAGCTTTATCTTTGAAAACGTGTTCAGTTACACCTGTATTAATTCGTAACCAATTCTTAAAGAAACCACAAAATGTCGAGGAATGAAGCCGAAGAAGCACCAGCTAGCTGAAATGATTAGGTATTAAGTCGCATCCTACCTGCAATTTATCTTTTAACTTCGTAAAGCCTCTCTTGAGAAGTTCTCTCACGTCCAAAGGATTAGTAACTCGTGTAAGCCGACAGATAAAAGTATAAGTCCACAAGTACCTATGGGTTCTAGTTGGACCTGTGGCTAAATGCGGAAAGCGTGCTTGGCGTACTTTTAAAATATGGAAGAAAATATTTACTTTCTTACTGTTGTCCACAAAACCTTTAGCTACGGATAATGGGGAGACTTTTGGAGATTGGCGAATGTTTATTCAGATTTAATTTTTTATAGCTAAATAATTAATTTTTTAAATAGCATATACCAGCGAGACTGAGTTAGCGTTATAAATTTGTATAAAAAATATTATTTTCCTTTATATTTACGTATATATTTGTATACTAGGATATGCCCGCGACTTCGTCCACGCTTGACTTGAAATTCCGGCGTGATTCATGGGACACAAAGTATCGCACCATAAAAAAAATAATGTAAGCTGTCGTTTTAGTGGAAACTGTGTCGGAATAAGCTAATTTTTATGCATCCGAACAATTTCAAACCGCTCTCGGGAAAATTCTCGCGGGATTCCCGGGACAAAAAATATCACACATTTTATGTAATAAAATGTGTGATATTTTTTGCTAATGCTATCGATCAGTGAAAAAATCACATAGGATTATTTTTTTAAATCTGGTAATTTTAAACCATCCCAAAAAAATTCCCGCGAAATTGCCAGGATAATAAGTAGCGCAGATTTTAAGTCTAAGAATTTGCTGTCGATCAGCGAAAACTACATCGAAATCGGCCCTTTAGTTTTTACGTGAATCCCGAACAAATAGACAAGAAATATATAAAAAAATTGCATCGTGTTCTCCATCGTTTAAATGGGTTCAATGTACAGACACGGCATGTTTAGAATTTTATAATATTATAGATTATCTATTGCATACCTATCATACCATACCGAGCTTACCGAGTTTCTGTCCATGCAAAGGTTGTCTGGAATTAATCACCCCAGCGATAACACCGCCCATGGTACTTATTACGATTGTATGTAGTATATATTTATTTTGTAACGTTGTGTGCAATAAAGAATATTCTATTCTATTCTTTAACAGACAGATACAAAAATTCTAACGGTTGTATTTAAGGAATCTGTGGGTTTGGATTAGTCCGCTGTTTTTTTCTTTTTTAAATTCATTGTACAAATCTCAACACCACCCACAGATTTATTATATATAGATTGTAGATTCTTGAGACACAATGAGATTTGAAAATTTGACATGCGGTATTTTTCAAAATAATAATAAGGTATATACCTGTATATTTTATCATTATAAATAAAACGCAGTGGAATTTGATTGTTAACCATTACACACTTTATTCGAAGTAAAAGATGGACACCGGAACCACAGACATAGACAAACAAAAGAGAACATAGTCATAGTGTTATTTATACGATAAGTCTACGAGAATATCATCTTCATAATATATTTTATGTAACATATTTATCCACGAAAATGGGATAGTATCTAAACAAATTATTATGTTCGCGTAATCTCGAATAATAAAGTAATGTAATACAATTTTATACATTTGTAGAACAAATTGCTAGCAATGAATTATGTGCAATACACGATACTACACAAAATAGAAATACTTAAAACTAGTATTAGTAGAACTTCTAGCCTAAAGTTTTTCTTACAATTGTTGTGCTAGCTTTACATTTGCTAGCACAGAATTTCAACACATCAGAATTGCCTGTATGGGCTAAGACTCCTTTGCCTGCCTTTGTGGCGAATTCTATTATACTGAAACATTAAGTAAATTTCTTTTTCTGTGATATTCTACCAGCCAGTATTTTTTTGTCACTGGTAGTAAACATTTAGCTCAAATTTATGTAAATTAAAGAATAATTTAGTGAAAAGTAATTTATAAGTATAAAATGATGTTACAAAATTGTTGATATTTATTACAATTTATGCCGCGATTTAACAGTGGCTGTAAAAAAAGTTGGAACATGAGTCGCACGTATTATCTATGGTTCGCAAAGTTTTCTAAATTTTTTGATTTTTTGGCGGGAACTGAAAGAGGATGTAGTGCTGTACAGTTTTATTTTCTGAAAATGTGTCAAATTACTCTAAAATGAACAATAGTTGTAGGATATTGATAGTTTTTGAGTAGTAATTATGTGTTTTTGCGAGAAATGTGAACTATATAGCCAAATGTGGCCATTCGAGTTTTCACAAGAACTCCGTTGAATGACGACGATTGTAGCCTACAACGGCGTCTGGCTTAAAGGCCTAGTTGCCAAGCCTTAAACATTTAAAAATATAAATCTAAATTTTTTGACAGCAGGCACGAAAACTACTGTTTTCATCCCTGTGATTAAGCAACTCCAAACATTTTCAGAATATGAGAAGTGAAAAAGTATTATCTTAAGTGTTCGCGATTAGTACACATAATAAAACCATGTTTGCGCGGTATTTTATATTCACGCGGTATAAATTAGATTGGCTCCCAACATAGAGTAAATTAAAATTAATTAATATGAACAACTTTAATATAACTTATTGACACTTAACATCTTTGTCTTCCGTGATCACGGCTACTGAAAAGTGACTGAAACGTCGAAATAAAATTCAAATGGAATACCGTGCTTAAAACCGTTAAAACGTAATTTTAATTACGTGGAAAAAGTTAAAAAATATTGCAAAAGCGATTTTTATTTTTCATCCGACATCTTTGGTCCGACAAGATGAAATGATAAAAAGTGTATTTTTTTCAAACTCCAAATCCATCGTTCATTACATGACGCTGCACATCCACTTTCGTAATGTTTCTTTGATCTTATAAAAGTTCAAAAGAATAGTTTTTTTTACTTTTATCAAGTATAAAGCGGTTGTATTGTAACTGTTCTTAGATGAAAGGAATTGATGACTTTATTAGATTTGTTTTGTGTCTTTGGAACGGAAATTTAAAAGTTTTTAAGCAAGAAAAAATGAATGGGCTTAATAATAGTGTACTTAAAAATACAGTTGGAGATATTTTAATTGATTTAATTTATAACAGTGAGACAAAGTTTTTTTTACCATAAATTATGTGTAGAATTGTTGTGATTTGAAACTTAATAAAACGAAAGAGCGACGCTAAGAAAAGATAAACACATAAAATTCAACCTTATGTAATTCGAAACAAAACACATTTCTATTTACCCGTTAGTATAGTATATATAGTATAGTACATACATATATACATAACTTCACGCCAGTTCCCTTGCGGGGTAGGCACGTACAACAGAGCGCCATTTAGGCTTATTCTTACACACCTCAGTTGCCTCTTTGACATTCATAACTCTTGTCATGCACGCTCGTCTGTTTTTAACTATAGTATAGTATAGTATATATATATATATATATATATATATATATATATATATATATATATATATATATATATATATATATATATATATACATATAATTTGTATTGTAGTAGGCACATAATTATGTATCATTGTTTATAATAATTAAATTATCTTATGTATTACTATTTATCTATACTAATATTATATACATACATACATACATACATAACTTCACGCCAGTTCCCTTGCGGGGTAGGCACGAATATATTATATAGAGGTAAAGTTTGTGAGTTTGTGACGTTGTAGGGGGTAATCTCTGGATCTACTAAACCGATTTTAAAAATTCTTTTACTGTTGGAAAGCTACGTTAACAGGGAGTGTCATAGGCTATATGATATGACGCTATATACCACGGGAGCGGGACAGAGCGCGGGTGAAATCGCGCCGGGCCGCTAGTTAATTAATAAACTAAATTATTGTACTAGTGCTGGTTTAGCAACTACGGACTTTTGTTGTCCTTCCTATACTCCATTCAAAGGTTGTTTAAAAGAAATCGCCATGGGCCATAATACCGCCGATTGTACTTGTATTTTTTTATTTTTTATTGCAGGAGTTCAGCAGACAGGCAGACGGCCCATTTGATGGAAAGTGGTTACCATCGCCTATGGACATTTGTAACACCAAATGCGCTGCTGCTCTCTTAAGGGAGACTGGAACCTGGTCACTAATGCCGGAACACAACACAAGGTTGTTATGGCGGCATACTCTAGACCAGGGGTGGTCGCCATCTAGTCGAGCAAATGCCCTACCACCTGGCTGTGGGTTGTTTTGTCGCCTCTTACGACAGGCCGCCCCAACGCAGGAAATTGTATTCTTTCTCCGTTCCTGCACGGATGAAGTATTTTGTATATTAATGTTCTTGATTTTATGTAGCATTTTTGTACAATAAAGTATATTTCAAATGAACCTGAGCTCTATCTATATATTTTTAAGGCAGATATTCTTTTATACGTAAATCAACAGATACGCAGATACACATGCGTGCGTAACAGTGCATTGAAATGCGAACTTTATACTAGTGATTTAAAGTGTAATTTAGATTGAATTAATACGAATAAGGGTCAAAATACCTAAGAATATTTTTTTTATTTTATGGCTTGGCAGCTAGGCCTTTAAGCCAGATCTTAGATTCAATGTAGTTTCTTCATTTTCATAAACCTATGTGTAGCACAGCTGAACTGCAGGTTATCAGCTAGTGCCATTCAACGGAGTTCTTGTGACAACTCAAAAGGCCACATTTGACTTTACAGTTCACATTTCTCACAAAACACATAATTACTACTCAAAAACTATCAATATCATACAACTATTGTTCATTTTAGAGTAATTTTACACATTTTTAGAAAATAAAACTGCACAGCACAACATCTCCTTTCAGTTCCCGCCAAAAACTCCAACCTAAGAATAAAGACGTCTACAATAGAACAGAAATGCGAAAATGTGTGTGTGCAGTTCACACTTGTCTACTAAGCGTTGTAGATATAATTTATTCGCCTATATGTTATCTGAAGTTTCACTTCTACTGCGTGTTCATTTTAGAGTAATTTTACACATTTTTAGAAAATAAAACTGCACAGCACAACATCTCCTTTCAGTTCCCGCAAGAAAAAATCATTTTTAAAACTTGTGTGCTTAAACATATCTATACTAGGGATGGGCCGAGGGCCGAAATTCGGTTTAAATGCCGAACGTTCAGTGCAAGGAAAAAGTAAAATACCTACTTGCACTATTTTCACTGAAGTTAAAAGAAATCACATAATAACCATACCCTTACCCAATATAACCGTAATATAAAAATTGGTATTTATATACTCATGGTCATTAATTTTAAATAAGAACATGTAAATCTTAACGTGCAATGTGATAAAAAATAAATAAAATTAGTTCTTGATTGAGTCTTTACCTAATTGAATAGAATCAAAAACAAAAATAAAATAAACTTATTATTCCTCTAAGAAACATCAGTAAGTAGTGCAACTGCTTAATTATTATTATAACTATAACTTTGATTGAAATCACTTTTTACGAATTAAACATTATGATAAAACTAAGTTTTAACGGTTTTAAGCGCGGTAATTACATTTTTGTTATTCCGACGTTTCGTAAAACGTAGTTTTATTATGTATACAAGTTGCGAAAACTTAAGAAAATATTAAACATTATGAATTTAGAATTATGAAATGGTGTTTTTTTTTCAAAGGTCTAAAGATCTGTTCTTTTATCCACCTACTCATACTTCAAATTTACTAGAGGCAGGTTATGGTGTAAAAAAGCCAAATTCGGTGTTATCAAGTTGACGTTGTCAACTGGTCACGATGTGTTGCTCTTGTGAAAGCGTGGCGAAATCAAACCGAAGTTCGGCCGAATTTTTTGTTTTAACCGAATGTGAGGCCGAAGTTCGTATTCGGTTCAAACCACATTCGGCCCGTCCCTAATCTATACTAATATATAAAGCTGAAGAGTTTGTTTGCTTATTTGTTTGCTTGAACGCGCTAATCTCAGGAACTAACGCTAACTTTAACCCGCGACTTTGTTTACGTAGAAGGTGAAAATATTTTTAAATCTTAATGACTGCCCGCCGGCCTTGCACATCATAAATGCACACGCAGTACTTAATCATTATTTTGCAGCGATGTTATTTTAAACTGCGATATCTCCTAAGATATTTACTGAAATCGAATGATGTAAATGGCAATTTTGTTTTAAATTAAATACTTTGAATAAAAAACGTATTTATTTGGATAAGTATTAATATCTTGTTTATAAAAACACCTTCGCAAATAATGCATCATTCTAGGACAAATTTGGTTAGCATAAAAAAGGTTATAGTGAGCCAACCTTAAAAGATAGACATATGCTGTCGCGGACTTTTTTTTTAGAACTTTTAAAGGGGAGCAATTCTGTCACACATGATTTTTGTGAAACTTTAACCGTTTACGCAGCGGACGCTCTCAAAAGGAAAAAACCCCGATTTTGAAACATTCTTCATTGGTGCTCCGCTCCTATTAGTCTTAGCGTAATGATATATAGCCTATCTAAAACTGAAAGAATTTTTCAAATCAGACCAGTACTTCCTGAGATTAGCGCGTTCAAACAAACAAACAAACAAACAAACTCTTCAGCTTTATATATTCTTTTAAAATATATTGTAGATACATGTTGTAATGTTTTATTTCAATTTAACTTGTCATTAGAATACAATAAATAAACCTATCTTAAAAATATATATACAATAGTAAAAAAACTAATCTAACTAAGCTTTATATATTAGTATAAGATAGTTTATGTTCTGGCACTGCAATGCGGTGCAATCGGCTTCCTTTAGCCGGCTTCACTCTGAGAGCTCGGAGCTCGGTGAATCTATTTCGTTCGTCTGAGATTGTTAGACAGACTAACAATGAGACTGCTTGTATTTTCTGGTCTTTTCAACTATATTCTTTAATGCTGCAGGCTTGTTTTAATTTTTAATACTTTTTCTTGACTAACAATATGTTTTCAATGATTGTTGACAATTTATTTAAGTTCAAATTTTACATAAAAAAATATATGTATCTGACCATATAAAATTGTCTGCCCCTTCAAAAGGTATTAAAGTATAAAATTCCTTTCTAACTTTATACGTTCCTGCGAGACTAACGTGGTCTTAGCGAACATTCCTAGCAATAATAAAAAAGCCATTTAACTTAACTACAACTTAGCCACACAATGCACTTAGCAAACCGTAGTTTAAGTAACATCTATGTTAAGTTATAACTTTAGAATTCCTACGATGGATCGGCGCGGGGCGCGGGGCGCGGGCGCGGGGCAGTCAACGACCTCGCGCTGACGATGCGCGTCTCCGTTGTACTACGAGACTTATTTTTATAAAGGGCGGGATTTGTTGTACGTTCCCGTGATACATGTTACCATTGTATTGAGTGGTTGGAAGTATTGAAAGGCTTGCAAGAACGAGACAGATGTGTGTGTACATCTTTACATAAAAAAAAATTAACTTTAGTGTGTATGTCACTGAACTCCTAAACGGTTAATAAATAATAATAATAATACCAGCCCATAAACGTCCCACTGTTGGGCTCGGATCTCCGACTATAGAGAGGGGAAAGGACATAATACCCACCACGCTTGTTTACGGCGGCTTGGCAAGTTTGACACATTGGTTATCTTGATGTGCAAGATTTATCACTATTTTTCCTTCACTGTTGTTAGCTCGTGGTAATTGTAATAATATGCACATTAGATTAGAAAACTGCCTCAGGGGTGCATGCGTGCCGTTCTGGTTTCGAACCTGCGCTATTTGAGTTTGGGACGCGTACGCTGGCCATTACGCTACCACGACATACGGTTGGATCGATTATAATGAAAGTTTTTACGTGTGTTCAAGTAGATTCGAAAATGGTTTAGATTCACACTTCGCCCCGGTATATGACGCTGCAATTGGGTTCAGACAGGACAACGTCGCCGAATCCAATAATAACACTTATAAGATACTAAGTGTAGCTTTATGCTAAAAGTAAAAATTTTCCCAAGGTCTTATGAAGTCCGAAAGTCCTTATTTGTATTATTACAAAGAGTTTATAAAACATGAATATCCTTATTTTAATATTACATTTCCTTACATGTGCATGTTTAGAAATTTGTATCTTCTTTTTCCAGTCTTAAATATGAGGTTCATAAACATTTGTAAATATTTTAGGGTTCATCCAGAAATTACCCCTACTGCCCCGTCCTTGTTACAGCTAATCACATTCGTAAAACTCCTTCCTCCTCGGTATGACATCATAAATTTTGCAATTTTACATTAAGAAATTATTAAATTAAAACAGCAGTTTCGTAATTAGCTTAAATATAGATTTTGAAATGTGACGTCACGAACTTTAGAGCCCCGCCCATCCCTTGTCATACAATGTCACACTTTTTCGTAATTTGTGGTTGGTCCCTTAGTTATAGGAGATCCAATATACTTATACTTACTCATAATCTATATGGCGTAAGTAAGTAAATAAGATTGTTAAATATGTAACATCATAAAGAAAGACTAAGAAATAAATAGATTTATCGTTCATATATTTTTGAAAGCACTTAAATATTCAAGCACCCTAGTGAATTGAGTGTCGAGGGTGCTTGTAGTTCAATTGAAAACTTAGACAAGATTTTCTTAGAAATTTCATCGTACGATTGCAAAAACGATTTCAACCTGAAAATATAATGTTTTCAATATTTTTACATATATACTCGTCTACATCGCTTTTTCTATAATTGATTGACGAAGCTTTAAACAGTCTACTTTAACATATTTTATTGTTACTTTAAAATATGTCATTAGTCTCCAATTATCTGTCTAGGCAATTTGTTTTGGAGGACAAAAACGTCTCCTTCAAGAACCATAGAATAAATCGGCTACTCAACGGTCTATCGTAAAATACAATGAATATAGTGAACATAGTTACAGAGCTTCCACAGTGGTGAATAAATGAGTATTACTGCATTTGGAGTTGACCGCAATAGCCGTTCGCCACGGTGCGGTGGCCAACGCATTGTGGTAAACGTTTTAAGGACATCTACCTTGCACTATAGCGGTTAATACACTACACAGATTTAAGAAACATTGCTGTAAGTCATGGGAGTGTAATAATAGAAAGAGAATCGGAAATATTTAGCTAGGCCACATCAACTGCGTCTCTGACTCAGTTTAGTATAATAGGGATGTAATTTTGACTTACATTTCATAGAAATAATTTCTAATGACGTCACAAAGAATTGTTATATTCTGTGGTAAAATATGTTTAAAATAAAACGAAATAATGGATAACTCGAATCGTAGCATCTTTGATAGCCATAAAATTCTTAAATATCTCTCTTTGCACGGCTATTAAAATCTATTTTTATTTTGTAGTGACGGCCCTTAGTAAAGTGGTCGAATATTAATTATCAGATCAAAATTAATTAGAAATAACGTTTAGTGAAAACGTGTCTTTTAATTATGAATACAGTCGCTAAGATCTAAGAAAATATTAAACTCGGGACAAAACGTTATTTTGTGAACACGACAAAATAACCCGCATGTTCAAATGAAGCTTTATTCGTCAATTAGCTTCCATACGTTGAGAATTCATATCACTGAAACTATCCCCTTAAAACAAAAATATCCTTTATTCATCCCAATCACGAAATGCATGTAGGCATTTCATGACAAACAGTTCATTTCTAAGGTAGTGTAATGGCGATAACCTATTTTTTTTTTATAAGTAAATTGTTGACTAAAATTATAGTTAAATTGTGTACTTAGATGGTTAATTTACATTATACTTTAATATCTAACTTTAGATGTTCCTTAAGTTAACTAAGATAAACTTCATTTAATAGTATAATTGATCGCAAAAATAAGGTGTGTGTGTATATGTCCGAATGATCTTCAAAGGGAAAACAATGTATTTATAACATACGAGCAAGTACGCCTTACCTTTACTCTTCCAATAGAAGAAACTACTTTTGAATGGTTTAAACAGTCTTAAGTTTGTTAATTTTTCTTTTTTCATGACGTAATATCGTACTAAATATGTACACTAAAAAAATTTGTTACCAGTACCATAGCTTTTTTCAGGATTCAAAATCAAGAAATCGATAATAATACTTGATTACAGCAATTCTACTCTTAAAGCGAAATTCAAAAACTGTGTAATCGATATTTACTTTAATTCATTGATTATTTGGATAGATCAAGTATAGTTATTTTGTAAAAAAAAATCTCAATTATTACAGATTTATCTAGAGGATTATCTGGAAGTGCGAAAAACATGGGCATTGAACGTACATGATCGATTTAAATATACACGACAATAACAAAAATTAAATTCATATCCACTGAACTATGAATTTAATGCTATTTAATATTCAAAAGCTTGTTCGATAACACTAAAATATTAACATAAAATGTGTCATTATTGTCTTTTACTGCTACGTGACGTACTGTTTGAATAAAATTATTGGATGTTTATCCATATGTCTGTTAATAGAAGTGAAATATACTGAAGAGGATTGTTTGTTTGATTTTGATAATGATTTAGCTAGTTGTTTTATGTACAATATGAAATTTTTTATAACTTGTCGAAGAACTTGAGTATATTATTGTGATAGACATGTTTTTCTCATTAACTTTGCTTTGTGAATTACATAACAGAGATGCGGTGTACGTTCTTCTTTATCGAGATCTATTTTGTGCTTTATTGATTTATGCAAGCATGTTCATGTTGATTTATTCGAGGATATGGGGCTTAAAACTGCAGGTTTCGCAGATATGTATTATGAATATGACAAAAAACAAAATAAAGTGGAACTTTATGTTATGTCTTACACCTACCAGTACATTTAAACACGTGTCAATTTCACTTTTGTGATTCTCCAATAGCGGCAGCTTTAAGCCCCCTGATCATATTGTTTGTGTATATAATCATCCTAATGTTAAATCCACTCTAATTTTCCACTTCGTAAACTGAAACTTCTTACTATTTTACTCTCACTTAATTACTCATGACGATAAGCTGAGATTTTCTTGGTGATTTTTATTTGGAACACTTCTTTAAATCAGTCAAATATAATTTAACAACCCTTTCCTCGCGCGAGTTCTTATAGGTATGCCCTGCGAAAACTTTTGCATTATGCGAAATCGTGTTGGTATAAAAAAGTAAATAAATGAGTTCATTTATTTGTTTGTTCCCGTTTCTCGGCCTTGAATGACGTAAAGGCTTTGAGTATTCATGAAACTTTGTATATACAATGTATTCACATAGCTACTTTATACCGGATATTATATATTTGCTGCGAAAAACGAAACTGAAATAATTGCGGATAAATTATCAGTAGAATTATTTTAATTACGAAATACGATAACATTTGAAAAATACAAATAGACATTTTATTCAATGGTTAACTGTGGCTATCACTTTGTTCGCGCGAGACCTGGAATTCATCCTAATATCTTCTGAACCCTGCAAGATATCGAAATGAAACTCATGCTTTAATCACTTTAGTTTTCATTGAAATCCATTCAAACGTTTCGGAGCCTATTCGAGGCAATTTTTTTATACAGAACGGTCATTTATAATTACAGGTCTCGTATAAATAGCTATTTTCCTTTAAACTTTTGCTAAATCTTCTTATTATATGGGTGAATATATCACGATGATTTCAATTATTACATCTTCGCCATAATAGTTATTCTAACATAAACTTCGACAATAATATTACAGTATATTAATCTTTTTTGTTTTAGAATACTGACTAATTATTGAAGTGTTTCTTATTCCCGTCTCGTTAAAAGTGTAAAGCAACATAGTGCAATGATAGTGTATACCTATCTACATGCTTGAACATCCGTGCAGGAACGGAAAAAGAATATGATTTTCCTGCGACCGGGCGGCTTATCGTAAAAGACGACAAAAAAATTCACAGCCAGGTAGAGTATTTGTCCGTCTGGATAGCTACCATTCCTGGTCTAGAGTATGAGGCCATAACAACCTTGAGTTGTGTTCCAGCATTAGTGGTTCCAGTGTCACTTTAGAGAGCGGCAGCACATTGGCAGCACCTTTGTTGTTACAAATGTCTATAGACGATAGGAACCGCTTTCCATCAAGTGGGCCGACTGCCCCCTCTCTGATCTTCGCGAGAGTGCGCGTGCCGGGATATATTTTGTTAATTATATTTAATAAAACATTACTTCCAAAATCAAAATAATGTTGTCTTATTAACTATACACTGTTTACTATAACTCCATTAATTCTTACAAAAAGTAATTGTATAACATACATCTGTATATAATTTTGATTTAATCTAAATTTAAAAAAGGAGCCTTAAATATATAAATATGAAGTAAAAGAATTAGCTAGACGTGTTGCTGGGCAGTTACGTTCCGCTTCTTCTTCTTAAACAACGATAACACGTAACTAAGCGGTGTATATAAAATAGGAAGTAGGTTTAAATTTGAACTTATATTTATAACCCTCAAAAATGATCTTTACTGGAACTTAGTTGGAATAGAAACTTTTGACGTCAAATATGAATATTTTCGAGCTTTATCACAACACACCTCCCAGGTTTTTTTAATAGCAACAATGTGGGCTATCCATAGTGTCCGTGAAAAAAAAACGTATCGCGTATGCAAATGGGAACGTGCGAAAATCGGCACGATCAAGCAAGGACCTTTGCTTCGGAGTTATGCAAGCACGAATGTTATGTCTGCAATTCGACTTAACCTGGCCTTTACACTCAATCCGGGCGACAGGATGAATAAAACCAAACACGAGCACCATTGCGGTCTTACAAAAAATGTCAAAATTCGTTTATAGTCAAGATGGAGAAGTCCACTAGTAGGGGAATTTCGTACACCTCTCGTTATGTGGACAACAACAAATCATAAAACTAAGACACCATTTAGTTCTATATTCAAATTGTAGTTGGCGCTAAATTCGGTTTAAAAAAGGTAAAAAACCAGAAGTGAAATTACGCCGCTGACGTACTTCCCACCATAACTATACATTGATTTTTAATTACCTAGACTATAATGACAGATGCTATCGATTTTTTTTTTTAATATTGCAAGCTTGGGGCAAATCAACACTGTGAGTTAAATCTTATAGAATGCCCGTAGGATTCAATTTCAATTCACTTATGAATAAAAAAAACTCTTCACTAGGCTTGAAATAACAGGTAGTTCGTAGATTTTATTTTATTTTGCTCCACATACGTCCCATGCAATGATTTAATTACTTACTACGCCATTCATTCGTAATCAATTCGATGTCCCTGCAAATATAAAGAGCGAGAGTACAGTTGTTCAGAATTAAGATACAATTTTACTTAAAAGTAACTGAAGGGAAAATAATGTTATTAACAGGGATTCTGTATCTTCGTACGTCCATTCAAAAGCAAGTCCTGGCAAACAGAAAAATGTTTGCACCAACTATATAGGTTACGCGTTCGTTGACTTGAGCATTCCATGTTTTCAGTGCATTGGTTTGATGCAAATTTGCATTTTGATACGAGATAGAACGGGCGTGTAACTTTGTTAGTTCATTGACTTCGAAATGGAAGCTTTAAAGTTCTATTTTCAAATTTGTCTATGTGGCCAGCACTTTTTTTATTGGTATTAATAAAAAGGTCGTCATACTATATGTATTATACGTCATTATTATTAAAATAATGAGAATATCACCCAAAAATTGAGCCTTACGTCCCTGCTTCATCTGGGACAATGTTATATTAATGATTGTGTTTAGCTACATTAGTGTGTATATAATACATACGGTATCTGTCAATGTTGAAAGTCATTAACAATTAATAACAATATCGCATTAAAGACATCGCTGTATTTGCGTGAAGCGGTCACTAAGATTATCCCAGATGGAGTATGTTATGTTTCTGCACTTGAAACTACTGGATTAAAACGTTAATTATAATTACGTTCATATTATATTTTTATATATAGAAATGTATTTCATTGTTTTGATAGGGTTTAGGTATATTATTGTATAATTCTTATGTGATATTTCATTCATATAATAGCTTAAGGTTAACTACATCTTGGGGTCTTATAAAATTATGTGATTTTGAAGGTGAGCAGTGAAAACCAGTGCTGTGTCGGGCCATGTTTCGGCACAGCAAAATACTGAGTGTTACACTCATTTCTAAACCTGCGGCATTGATTTCCAGGTGGTAGGGCATTTGTCCGACCGGATGGACACCACCTCTGGTCTAAAGTATGTCGCCATAACAACCTTGAGTTGTGTTCCGGCATTAGTGACCAGGTTCCAGTCCCCTTTAAGAGAGCAGCAGCGCATTTGTAGCACCTTCGGTGTTGCAAATGTCCATAGGCGATGATAACCGCTTTCAATTAAGTGGGCCGTCTGCCTGTCTGCTGAACTTCTGCAATGAAAAAAAAAAATTGATTTTCTGTATGTAATGTATTTTGTTATGTGTTTTTTATGTTTATGGCTTGGCAACTAGGCTTTCAAGCCAGGCGCCGTTGTATTGTAGGCTACAATCGACGTCATTCAACAGAGTTCTTGTGAAAACTCGAAAGGCCATATTTGGCTATATAGTTCACGTTTCTCGCGAAAACACATAATTACTACTCAAAAATTATCAATATCGTAAAACTATTGTTCATTTTAGAGTAATTTTACACATTTTTAAAAAATAAAACTGCACAGCACAACGTTTCCTTTCAGTTCCCGCCAAAAACTCCTGTTATCCGTTTTAGGCTAAACTTTTGCACAGAGTGTCATCAGATTGACGGAAATTAAGTTTAGGGGTATACATACCCCTTATATATAGACACAAGACCTGTTATTTGAGCTAGGAAACATGTTTTTAGGGTCCACCAACAAGTTTTGAATAAATAATGGAAACAAAAATACGTTTGATAAACAAGGTTATGTCACTTTTGTTGAAAAAAAGTTTGATTTGTGTTTAGGATTACATTTACACCTGATATATAAAGTCTAAAACTGTTTTTTTAATTTGATAAACAAGTTTTTAATTAGTTATTATAATTTTAAAGTTCATAATAATAAATCACAGTACTGTCACTTTTTTTACTTTACGACGATACAGGCATAAGAAAAAAAAAATCAAATGGCCAATAATATCCATTTTTAAATACGAAAATCATTTGATATGTCAATAATATCAATGTTTAAATACGAAAATTGTTTTTTTATTAGTATATATTTCGAGTTTGAATTAGTAGTATGTTTCTAAACAATTTATTTTTATTAAAAAAATTGATGTAAAATTTGCTATAGTCTATTTGCCGCCTTTTTTATTCCATTTTAGATTTAAGTTAGGGATATCCTTACAGTTTATTTATAGCCACTAAGGTTGTGAAGGGTGATGGAAATTCGTGATCAGTGACTAAAACAGTGAGTTGGTTAGGTTGGGTTTAGTGTTTAGACCAAAGCGCACGAGCCGAGCGAGTGAAGCGAGCGTGCCGCGGCAGCAGCCGGCGAGTGCCAGAACCGACTATCACCATTTATTCATTGATAACTATTTAAATGATGGTTACAAATCGGTTATGAAATTTGCTGACTGCTGTCATGGCACACTCACTTTGCTCGCTCGGCTTGTGGGCTTTAGTCTGCGTTGTTAGACTGTTTTAAATATTTTTTACATTGACCACTACCTTTCTTCTGCATTTCTCGTCTTTAGACATAAGTACACCATTTTGAAAAAAATTAGTAATGTTTACAAAAAAAAAAATCATATCTCAAAAACTACATGTCTCCTAGACATGGCGGTTGCAGAAGGGAGAAGTACTCTTCCCCCCCTCCACTACACTACTTAGAATTCAGTGACCACTATTGTAAAGTTTAACCCTGTTTTATTGTATGTGTGTCGCAATTGGAAATAAATATATATATATATATTTTTTATATTAAATCAAAATCAAATTCGAGAGATTTCGCGTCTCTATGCGTATTCTACCGACTGTATAACGGGGAGTATTACGAGGAACTGTTCAGAATGGTGCCTTCGTCTTCTTTCTACCACCGCAACGCTTGCCTTCGGCAGGCCGTTCATACCCAAATCCTTGAGACACTTTTACAAAAAGGCTGTCATAAAATTTCTTCGTGGTCGGCAGCGCGTTAGTAACATCTCTGGTGTTGCAAACGTCCATAGTCGACGGTAACCGCTTTCCATCAGGTGGACCGCCAGCCTGTCTGCTGTACCCTAGCTATTAAATAAAAATCTGTGCTACATTCGTAATATTTATATACACAGGTGATCTTTTCAAGTGGACCTTCTTCAATGCCCAATCCTAAAGATCCTTAAAAGCGAGAAACAATCAAAGAATTCTCGAGGCTCATTTTGACCGAAAACTAAAGTATCATTAGATTTTTGAAAAATCAATTACCCTCATCGGGAATCGAATCGTCTAATTTTGAGAAAATAGAAAATTTTATTCAAAAACAATCCTTAGAAGCTACACTATGAGGTATAGTAATACAGGATGTATGTGTTTATTTTATCAAAATAAGTAAGATGGCGAATTGCATTTTGGTAGCTCCTTAAGTGGCCCTTCTGGTCACTCGCTTTGTAGTGTAAACTTAATACGGCTTTGGTTAGCAACAAGAAACAACCTTGATTCGTTGCGTTGAACTTTATTCATTGCGCGCGCGCATAAATATGTATGAATTCGGCGTATACGCACTCACGGGCTGTGCTTCGTTGCGTTTGTCAACTGGAATTAGTGTGTGGTAGTTATAAGACTTTTAATTTTACTACTCTGTCAAAAAGTACCGGGAAAAGGTCAATAATACACAAAATGTTAAATTTAAACAAAGTGGGGAGGATATTTAATATTTTTTTATTTAAATGTTAGTTAATATACAGTACAAGCGATTAGAGACTGTGTAACAAATCGCTGCTAGATGGGAGCGTGCCCAGAAGGCTGGCTGCATTGCCGCGCTGTATGGCGATGCTTATTTGTTGTGCGAAATATGAGCCAGCCTTCTGATCACGGGTGGCATCAAAGAGTTTCTTGCAAATCTCTTTGAAGAAACTCTTTGCCGACGGACCCCACGGACCTAATGTTTCA
Source organism: Dendrolimus kikuchii (assembly GCA_019925095.2). Lineage (NCBI taxonomy): Eukaryota > Metazoa > Arthropoda > Insecta > Lepidoptera > Lasiocampidae > Dendrolimus > Dendrolimus kikuchii. Next base: position 21,490,895 of record CM034399.1, on the reverse strand, counting down.
ACTCCAAACGGCACAAATATGTAACCCCTTCCTAAGGTTCCATATTTGCGCCGCTTGAGAGCTTCAGTTTTTGAAGCAGCGTTGCCAGCCTCTAACTCAGTCATTCGAAGATGTGAAGGGGCTAGAGTGTCTACACATGTCACAAAATGTTAGTTATTCATTCAAATTTATTTTATCACCTTCAAAGTATGCTCCTTCAGAAACCATACACTAACGAATAATCCAATCATCAAAATATTTTTTAAATGCTTTTTCCGGAATTGAATTTAGTTCTCGTCGCGAATTCTCCTTTATGTCTTCTTCCGAATGAAAACGGATGCCACGAAGTGGTAATTTGAGTTTAGGAAAGAGGAAGAAGTCGGCTGGAGCCAAATCTGGTGAATAAGGTTGCTCGATGGTATTTGTTGAGTCTTTGGTCATAAATTCGTTCACAATTATGGCCTTGTGAGAAGACGTATGTATTATCGTGGTGCTAAATCTAATAATTTTCTTCCTACAAATCTGGCCTTTATCGTCGAATTTGAATGAATGAATGAATGAAAACTCTTTATTGTTCACCATAATCTTAAATCTAGACAATTGATATGGATACATTTGCATTAGAACAATGGGCGGCCTTATCGCTTATAGCGATCTTTTCCAGGCAACCCGGTGTCTAAGGAGATTTTAAAGTAAGGGAAATTACAAGAAACGATTTTTGGTGGTACTAAACTAAAATAAAATATACACAAACTATGTTATAGGTTACAAACAAAACAAAAAAAAATACTTTGTATTCTTACAAATAAAACCTTAAAAATAAATAAACTAAACTATACTATAAATAAAGCTACACCTACAAAATAATATAAATCTATAAATAAAAAATTGACTCCAAATCGCTGTCGGCGGGGAGCGTGCCCAAAATGCTGGCCGCATTTCCGCGTTGGGTGGCAACGCTGATGCGTTGTCCTAGGTGCAAGCCAGCCTTTTGGTCACGCGAGACTTCAATTAAACGCGTTGAGAGGTCTCGATAGAGGTGATGGGCTCCAGGCCCCCGCGGCCCCAGGGTCTCGACCCCGAAAGCCACAAATACATACCCACTACCAATGGACACATATTTGCGACATTTCAGAGCCTCCTGGTGTGCAGCAGCAGCCCAGGCTGTCACGGCTGTGTCTGGAAGATAGGACGCCGCCAAAGTATCGACACAAGTTGCGTCCCATACTAGGGGGCGTCCCATCTTCCATGGCAAGACGACATCCCTTCTGGTCTCTTACCATCGTCTTACCAACAAACTATTATATATACATATATATACGGTGATATTATAAATTAGATATATACTCGTATCCATCCAAACAATAGATACATTCATGTAATGCAACAATTTTATTTAATAGACCAATAATGGTCAGTGACCATATGTTTAGAGGTAGTCATTGATTTAGCTTGCCTGATTGGTAAGGGGAGGGAGTTCCACAGCCGAACAGCCTGTACGGCAAAAGAATTTCCTACGAAGGAAGAAGTGTGTGCAGGTATTGTTAACAAAAGATTTTCATTTGAGCGCAAATTGCAGGAATAAAATTGATAGAGGAAGACTAAAAAGTTTCTTTAAATATGGGGGAGAACAGGGATCGTAAAGGATATTGTGCAAGAGTGGGAGTAAGTGAACATTCCGGCGAAAGCGAATAGGTAACCATTTAAGCTTATCACGAAATTCGGAGACATGGCCATATTTACGCAAACCAAATATGAACCGGATATAAACATTTTGAAGGCGTTCTAGCTTATCTAGATGTTCCTGGGTTATGTCTAGATAGCAGGCATCTGCATAATCAAGTAGGGGGAGAAGCAAGGATTGTGCATGCATAACCTTAGTAGCAGTAGGTAGGAAATTCTTCAATCTCCTGAGCGAAGCGGATGACGCGATAAGTTTCCTACTGATCCGTGCAGGAACGGAGAAAGAATACAATTTCCTGCGGCCGGGCGGACTGTCGTAAGAGGCGACAAAATAACCCACAGCTAGGTGGTAGGGTAGTTACCCGACTGGATGGCTACCATCCCAGGTCTAGACTATGCCGCCATAACAACCTTGACTTGTGTTCCGGCATTAGTGACCAGGTTCCAGTCTCCCTTAAGAGAGCAGTAGCGCGATTTTCTAGCACTTTTGGTGTTGCAAATGTCCATAGGCGATGGTAACTGCTTTCCGTCAAGTGGGCCGTCTGCCTGTCTGCTGAACTCATGCAATAAAAAAAAACAGATTTCAGTTAAACAGTTAAATTAGGTACTTTATCTACCGTTTGAGCTTTCTAAGTAAGACTTCTGAGTCCATAACACTGCAATAGTCAAAGAAAACAGTCAACATGACTTTGACTTTTGATTGACTTTGGCGTGTTTTTTTTCGGTTTCAGTTTAATTGGAAGGCGCCATTTGAGCTTGTTAACTAGTTTGCATGTCAAACTCGTAAACCCACATCTCATCACCAAGTAACAATGAGTTTCATGAATGTTGGGTCAGAATTGACTCGTTCTAGCATGTCCTCAGCGACTCTTAGGCGATTGAGTTTTTGGAGAAAATTCAGGTCTTTTGGGACTAGCCGAGCCGCAACCTGCTTCATACCCAAGTGATAAGTTAAAATGATACGGATCGACTCGGGAGACACAGAAAGGTCAGCAGCTATTTCTCTCAAACTTGAATGAGGATTTTTTTTAATTTTTTTTTATTGCCGGAGTTCAGCAGATAGGCAGACGGCCCACTAGATGGAAATCGGTTACCATCGCCTATGGACATTTGCAACACCAAAGGTGCTACAAATGCGCTGCTGCTCTCTTAAAGGAGACTGGAACCTGGTCACTAATGCCGGAACACAACACAAGGTTGTTATGGCGGCATACTCTAGACCAGGGGTGGTCGCCATCCAGTCGAGCAAATACTCTACCACCTGGCTGTGGGTTGTTTAGTCGCCTCTTACGACAGGCCGCCGGGCCGCAGGAAATTGTATTCTTTCTCCGTTCCTGCACAGATAAAAAGATTTTCAGTCACTGTTATTCATTTACTAAGTACAAGCAATATCTGTCAAGTTTTAAGTTAAGAGAATGCACTGCGAAGCTCTCGTTCACAGAACAGTTATTATAACTGACCAAGTACAGTTATGGCGGTTTAACTTAATGCAACTAAGTTACTGAGCCGAGCATTAAGATAGCAAAAAGTTAGTTTAGCGAAGCCTATAGTTGTGATGTAAGGCTCTTGAATAAATATAACTTCACTCTTAAACTGACTTTTTATTTTCACCTTTGTAAGTATCTTTTTGTCGTACAAAATGGTCTCTCTTAACTGAATTCAAAAACCGTGTCTCTTTTTACATTTTTGAATTCCCACCAATGAGAGCGAGTTTTATACCCATCTCTCATTGGTTAGTCGTATCCTTACGTCCTGGCTAACACGGGCGTATAGGCATTGAATAACAATAACAAAAGTAGATCATTAAGTAATTGATAAATTAAATAAATAAGAAAATTGAAATAGATATTTATATATAATTTATTTTACGATTAGAAATTATGATTTAAACATGAATGGAAAACATAGCGTAGATCAAAAGAATGTTGTTGCTATGTTTTTCATAAGGTAGCACTTGTCAAACGTCAAAAGTCAAATGCCAAAGATTGACCTTGAACTTGACCTACTGTTGTTTATGAATATGAATTGGATTAAAATACAAGTTTTATTTATAATACGAAAGTTTCTGATAGACATGAAAATGAAATTCCATAAATGTATAAACAAATAATTGAGTTGGAAAACCGAGCGTGTGGTAACCAGGATCGTGGTATATTTTAAGCAAATATAATATAAAACTACAACTAAACGTGGTAAGTACTCAAAAGGGTCGAGACCGATTTTGACGAAAATTAAAATGGTGTCATTAGATTTAAAAAAAAATAACCCTTGTCAGGAATCGAATCGGCTGATTCTGAAATACTAACATAATCTGTATTATTATACCACATAATCTATTGTTACGAGTTGCGAGACTCGAATTAAAATGCCGTTGGAATTATTATAGAGTTTATTCGAACTATAAAAACACGTATAACACAGGTACAAATATAACCGAACACAACAAATCCAAACGTAATGCAGAAGGTCGTAATTCAATAAAACGCGCAAAGTCCGTCGCTATTAGGTTCCCGATTGTACACACGTCACGCCTTGATCGTAGTTGTCGCTCGTTTTACGTTCCGCAAATGCAAATGTATGTTCGCCCGGCAACATCGCCACAGTTTCCTAGAACTAGCTTGTAACACCTGGCTAATGATGCTAATGAGCGAGTACAATACAATAGGACAATGGTTTGTTCTCCACAATAACTTACAAACGTATGCCATTAAATAAGTGAACAAAAGAAGACGATCATAAAAGTATTACAATTAGTTCAAATGCCGACAGGTAATAAAATGTGCTTCGTGGAATTTGTCTTTGTCGGGGGGATAAGTTGTAACACTATACCACATAATCTGTATTATTATAGCATATCCTATTGTAGCTTGTTAGGATCAATTACTGTGAAGGAATGTCATACAGCAAACCAATGGAAAGGGTTGCTTTCCCATGGTTTGCTGTTTGTTTTTTGAACAAAATCTTCTATTTCCCATACATTAATTAACCCTCACCTCATTTTATAATATGGAAATAATGAAAATTATTCTATTTTTAATGGATGCGTTCCTTTAGTATCTCACAACGCCCAAAATACTCCATCTGCCGTTCCACAAGGCGACCGCGGTCGTTATGGTCGTGGCAAAAACGTCACTAATGACATCATCATTTTCGATCACACAGCGCTCACAACGACCCATGACCAGAGGTGGATCGAAGTGACCGTTGACCACAGAGCCTTAATTCTCTCTATCTATTGAGATTGAAAAAGGCGCGATTTTCAAATCAACCAATAACATTTGTGTATTTTGTCGTTTAATATCAGTCAATTCGATTCTTGACAAGAATAATTGATTTTTCAAAAATCTAGTGATACCTTTTTAGTTTTCGTGAAAAGCTGCCTTGAGACTCTAGTCTTTTTCGCTGTTTCGTATGATTTAGGTCTGAAGGCCCTTTTGAAAAATTCACTCGGTATATATATATATATATATATATATATATATATATATATATATATATATATATATATATCTCTCTCTCTCGAATAGGACATATATCATATCCGCGCAGGAACGGAGAAAGAATACAATTTCCTGCGGCCGGGCGGCCTGTCGTAAAAGGCGACTTAACAACCCACAGCCAGGTGGTAGGGCATTTGCCCGACTGGATGGCTACCACCCCTGGTAAAGTAAAGTATGTCGCCATAACAACCTTGAATTGTGTTCCGGCGTTAGTGACCAGGTTCCAGTTTCCCTTAAGAGACCAGCAGCGCATTTGTAGCAACTTTGCTGTTGCAAATGTCCATAGGCGATGGTAACCGCTTTCCATCAATTGGGCCGTCTGCCTGTCTGCTGATCTCCTGCAATAAAAAAAATATATAGGCCGAATTATCATGGCAGTGAATATGTTAAGATGTTCGTCAAAAGTGGCAGTACGGCGAAAGTAACAAAAATATAAGTCAAGCAAACAAAGCGGTACCCAAATTTAACAATAAATAAAATTGGGTTGCGGTTGTCTGGGGATTCGTGTCGATGCTATCCGCAGGATCTCGTTAAAGGGATTTCAGTTGGGGAATCCCGGGCGGGATCCCGCGGGACCGCTTCGGACGACCCAAGGCGGATTATTGATGCGTCTGCTTGTCCAAAGTGTTATGTGGCTTAGGAAAAAGTAAAAAGGGTTTGCTTTAACACTTATAAATTGTACAGAAGGTATCTGCTTTCTATTTATACCTACATATCGTACACTTATTGTTATTGTGGTGACCGAGGGTAGAACTTTCTGGCAGCGTAAGCCGGTGTCAAGACTTCTAGAAAAAGGTAGAATATTCTGGAAGGAAAAGACAAGGACGGATATATTTTAGAAAGGGATAGATGATAAACGAAAGTTCTAGAATAGAAATTTCGGGACGGAAAAAACAGAGATAGATAGATGTTTAGAAAGAGAAAGATAGTAAATAAAAGAATAACAAAAATTCTTCCGGGTATATAAGCAGCGTCAGGCAGTTTAAAAGTTGAGTTCAGTTCAAGACAGCGGAGCGACAAGTGCGATACGGAAGAGTTGGAAGAACAGTTTAATAGAAGACAGTGACAAGTTAAGTGGTGGATTTAGTAACAAGTTTAGTGGACAGTTAGGTGAAAGAGGCGTGTAGAGTAGTTCGAGAGACGAACCAGAAACGAGCTACACGCGGTAATATCGGGGGTGAGCACGGCAGTAGCAGGAGGTGGTCTACGCAATATCAGCGACGGTATTGTGAGTGAGACACCTTATCGCCGGAACAGTGCATCGTTAGTCGTGCGTATAGGGTTACGTTGTTCTGCCCTGAAGAAATAAAATTTAGAACCTGATTGCAGCGCCACCTACTGGGTCCAATTGTAAATCTAAACCATCCTCGAATCCACTTGAACACACACAAAAAAATTCATTCAAATCGGTCCAGCCGTTTAGGAGGAGTTCACTGTCAACACACGTACAGAAGAATTATATATATAAAGATAAGTAAAAATGAGGCTTCTATTTCCGCCAAAATGTCTAACAGTGCCTTAGAAATTACACGTAGTCTTACCGACCTGCTAATTAGACTTCCGTCATTATGTTGTTACAATATCACCTCTTGAATTATCTCTCATTTTCCTTTGTCTTCCTTCTAACAAACCATTTGTCTTCAACATAATAGCGCTGCTATATCCCGGATCCGTCAATGTCACCCTGGAGCTGAATCGATCCGATATTACTGATGTATTATTATTAATCCTCTTATCATATTACGTATGAGAGTTGAGTAATCATTTGAAAGATAATAAAACTACGTTTTAACGGCTTCAAGCGTGGTAATATATTTGATTTTTATTATTCCTACGTTTCCCGACGGGATCACGGAAGACAAAGATGTCAAGTGTCAATGAGCATTGTTAACGTTGAAACGTCGGAATAATAAAAATAAAATAAATTACCGCGCTTAAAACCGTTAAAACGTAGCTTTATTATGTATACTTGTCACAAAAACTTAAGAAAATATTGTTGGAAGGTATTTTTAGAAGAGGAATAACGATAACTCGCTCGTGTTAACTCTGTTATGTTCACGCGATAACGAGTGTTATTATAAAATGTTATACTACGGTTCCCAACCGTATTATAATATATATAGTCTCGTAATATATTTTAGCCAATTGTACGAAATACACTATATTTTCATGGCTAATTCAATTGTCGCGCTTTTTGTTCAGATTCCTACGATTATTTAAAAAAATTATGGATTATTGCTGGCTAAAGCAAAACGTAGTAATTAATACACATGGGAAATTCAATAATGAACTAAATAAAATAAATAATAAAAATTACTGTGTATTTTTATCCCTAAATTTCCCGTAAGTACTATGTTTTTACAGCTTAAAAACAAAAATACTATATTTTCTTCAAAAAAAGGTGGCAACCCTATGTAATACCGTCTGTTATGTCTATCACGCGATAACGAGTGTTATTGTAAAGTATGAAAAATTTATTCATTTTGGTATTAAAGTTTCTTGCTGTTTCTGTTGCGAAGCGATGTACATATAATAAGAAAGTAGGCTTATTTTTTTATTTATATATGTGACCATAGTAATAGCCCATAACTGTCGCACTGCTGGGTTCCTCCTGGTTACAGGGGAAAGGAAGTATACCCCCAACGCTTGTCCGAAGTAACGTGGCGTATACGAGAGAACGGTTATCTCGATGTGCAGGTTTCATTACGATGTTTTCCTTCATAAGCCGTGCGCAGAAGGTTTACCGACGACTACTTACTATTATTGTATTGTATTACTTGCTATCATTGTGTATACTTGTGTAAATTATATACAATAATAAATTAAAATAATAAATTTATTGCAACAACTATTTATGTAACCTTTTTTGACAACCCTACTGACAATCGACGCGTCATCATGAGGCTATCGGCAAACCTTCTCCGCACGGGTAGTACCTTCAACACTTGGTAATTGTAACCGGTCAGGATTCAAACACGCGCTATGTAAGTATGAAACGTGAATGCGCTAACCACTAAGCTACAACAGCTTTTTATTTTTAATTCTATTATTATTATTATACATACATACATACATAACTTCACGCCAGTTCCCTTGCGGGGTAGGCACGAACAACAGAGCGCCATTTAGGCTTATTCTTACACACCTCACTTACTTCTTTGACATTCATAACTCTTGTCATGCACGCTCGTCTGTTCTTAAGGCTCCTAACATCACCTTCTGCTAATACACGATCAATTTGATCATGGAAAGTGTGTCGTGGCCTTCCACGACTTCTGCATCCATCCACTTTTGCATTGTATATCTGTTTATTCATTCTTATTATCTCTTAAAATAAGCAAAAACATGACGAAAAGCCATTCCAACATCCCTTACATACAACATCATACATGTTATAAACGACGTCCGTTTCCGCCATATTGACATACGCACACATACAACTCTTATCGATCCAAGACGCATGTAACATAAAGTAGCCGAAGGAAAACGTATCTTACGCAATAAGGAATAAAGTTAAATATTGTACAAAATAATCTGACCTATAAATGGGGAGGTCGGATTAATTTGCGACAGGAACGTATTTGGAGCGGTGAAAAACGTTTTTCGGATGACGTGACGTAATTAATTGAATTAAATTGAAATGTATGATGGAAGGAGTAACGCACGGGAAACGGTTAATCTATGTTATTACTGCTCCAACTGACGTAGTAGAGCTATGCTGGAATCATTATCTTAGCTGTAGTGCTAAAGGTGTTCTTACACGAGCAATTTTTTGAGCAATAATTGCTTGGCAACAGTAATGGATCAATCTGGAGCAATTGCAACAAAATGCGGCATTTGTTTCGGGAATATTGGTCCATACATTCCACATCTCTCAACGTCGTATAATAAATTGCCGAATATTCAATCGGTTAGGAAATTTTTAATCAATGTTCTTTCTATCCCGTTTGTACGTATAACTACGTCTCGTTTTCGCGAGAGAAATTTGCGCGAGCCAAATTTATTAAGTTGCTCTATATAAGTTGCTCTATATTGCATGGTATTGTGTGGCCGTATCTTAGCCTGCTACATATTGGCATCGCCCTAAATTGCTTGATAATTGTTAAGAGTTGACCGGGATTGAGCAATTTTAGTTGCTCATGTAAGAGCACCTTTAGGTGTTACCACGCTCTCATAGAATGTCGTGGAGGAACGGAGAATAAATACTTTTTTCTGCGTTGGGGTGGCCTGTCATAAGAGACACAACAACCCACAGCCAGGTGGTAGGGTATTCGCCAGACTGGATGACTACCACCTCTGGTTTAAAGTATGCCGCCATAACAACCTTGAGTTGCGTTCCGGCATTAGTGACCAGGTTCCAGTCTCCCTTAAGAGAGCAGCAGCGTATTTGTAGCACCTTTGGTGTTGCAAATGTCCATAGGCGATGGTAACCGCTTTCCATCAAGTGGGCCGTCTGCCTGTCTGCTGTACTCCTGCAATAAAAAAAAAATAACAACCTCGAGTTGTGTTCCGGCATTAGTTGTCAAATTTTAATCTCCCTTTAGAGAGCGGCAACACATTGGCAGCAACCTTTGGTGTTACAAATGTCAATTGGCGACTGCAAACGCTTTCCATCAGATGGCTTCCATTCCAACGCTTTTATCATACGCACCGCTGAAGAGTGGAACTCTTTATCGTTGTCTGTCTTTCCTGAAGAATACAATCTACGTGTCTTCAAGTCTCACGTGAACAGGCGCAATGTCAGTCAAACGCGAACCTATCCATTATAAAAAAAAGGTGGACCGTCTACGTGCCTGCTGAACTAATGTAATAAAAAAGAATTCTAATTTATATAATAGTTAATCATTTTTATGTTATTTATTGACGTTTACCTACTAGGCGATTGTAATTTTCAATATTTCTTCTTCGAAGGTTGTTTTTTAAGCAAAACTGCGTAGGAAGCTCTAGTAAAAAGTAATTTCATTATTACGTAAAAGAGGGGTAAACAACGTCACGTAATAATCCTATTACATCGAATCTCGCCAATCAGTACACGTGTATACATTTGTACGCTGCTTAAAAAAGTATTTTTATATTTATTAAGCGATAAGACTTTTGTAACATTAATTATTTTACCGTTACATTAATATTATCGCAGCAACAACTCTAGATTGTGCTGATATTTTAAATTTTAATTCAGTAAATAATCGTGCTCCGCTCTCATAGTGGTCTGGTTCTAAATTCAAATGGTTTTTTATAGTGTCAAATGCATCTTCTTTTTTTAAAGTATGGCTCTGCACGATTTGTATATCTAGCTAGCTAGTGTCGTTCATGAACATTCAAATTTCAAAATATTCTTCAAGTAAATAAATTTACAGAATTTTCTTGTTATGAAACATACTAGGTACTTTCTTGTTGTCGGCTGATTGCCGATACTAACGGGGTCTTGCTCTTGACAACCTCACGACTAACAAAGCTTGGTCTTTTTTGTATAACTTTTTCTATTTTTGATTTGTAACGTAATTAATCAATCGTAACTTGTAGCATTATTATAATTTTTTTATTATATAATTTCCAGTTATTTGAAAATAAATATTATTTTCTAACACACGCAAAAACTACTGAACGGATTTTGATGAAACTTTCTGATAAATTTATTGGGCATCAGAATCGTACATAGACTATAATAGGGTGCGGACAGATTTTATAATGAATTCTAACATTATTTAAAGTAAAAAAGAACAAGCGCTAAAATAATATTATCTAACCTTCAAAATATCGGGACATAAATAATTATAAATGTTGTATATTTAAGTTTGGGTGGGGGCAACACCGAAGGCAGAAGAAAATGAAGACGAATAAACATATAGTGTTAATCGACAGTCAATTGTTTTATTTATAATGATTGATATAAAACAACAAATACTTTGTAAAGAACAATTATTACATTACTCGACTCATTTTACTTGTATCTACTTATAATGTCATAAGTAAATACACTCATACAAAATTTATTTATTAACGTTTTGTAATTTTATAAAAATTCAGTTGATGTTTCTCTCCGTTCTCCCGATATTGTTTAAAGTAGTCAAATTTCGAAATCGAAGTCGAATTACTTTCGAATTAATAACTATTATTATTATTTAAGAAAGTTGGGTCGTTTGATCTTACGACAAAAGGAAGGTTTGCACTGAAAATCAGCGTTGTGTAGGATATAATTCCGGCACAGCAATATGCTGAGTGCAAACCTTATTACTATACCGCTACTACCGCCTACCTACTATTACTGCCCTTTGTACATAACTAGATATAATTTTAGTCTTTAAGTTCATATTTGTATTGGTGTACAATAAAGAGTTATCTATCTATCTATCTATCTTATTTGCTGAAAATGCGGAAAATTCTCAAAATATGCTCTGTGTATTGTATAAGGAATTTAATTACATCGCTATTTCTTCAAATTCTCTTTCTTTCTTTCATAGTATATTGGCAAGTATCAATCCCGTGCAAGTGAACTATTAAAAAAAACTAGAGTACACTTCTTTAATTCGAATAAAGAACCGAGAACAATGCGTTTGCATGTCTTGGACTGGAGTAGCAAAAAACATCCCTATGTTTTGACAATAGTGAAAAAAAATCAAAACAAGCCAGCCCCCATTATTCGCACTAAACGTTACACGGGGCCCGGGTACGCCTATGCGTGTATTCTAGGTCAAGGGGTGGTGGGTGGTGCCACCCCTGAACACAACCCACCGCCCCGCGATAGGGGTTTATTAGGAATTTTTGTATTTTTGTACGGATGTTTTGTACCCCTTTTTACGAAAATTGCGCGGACGGAGGAGTATAAAATTTCGCACACTTATAGTTTATATAGAGAAGTAGTGCAGAATGCTATTTTTTTTTAAATTATGCATAAAAATACATTAAATCAATAAATAAAAAATTACACACACTACTAGCAGGGCGTTCCATTAGTAGCTCACAACGCCCAAAATGCTCCGTTAGCCGTTCCACAAGGCGACCGCGGTCGTTGTGGTCGTAGAGAAAACGTCACTAATGACGTCATCATTTTCGATCACACAACGCTCACAACGACCCACGTCAAGAGGTGGGTCGAATTGCCGTTCCACTTGGGTCTACGATTGTGACGCCGGCAAACAAGTGGAACGGGAAAAATCGCCGTCGTGAACGTGGTGGTTGTGAGTCCCTAATGGAACGTAGCCCATGTGTTTGACACACACGCATATATACTCTTTTGTTTATTGTTAAAGTCAAATTAACAGTTGTAACCTTGGTGAAATCTGTGATTTTCAAAGTAGTCTTTGACAACAGAACCTTAATAATGTTTAAACTTATAATTTAAATTATTAATGGTTTTAATCATTCGTTTAGCAAATAGAGAAATAAATAACAGAAGCTAATTCTCACATTTTATATCTAAGTGTATGCATTGTCTATGATGTTAATTCGCTTCAAGCCGGTCACATGCCAATTGGTGGCAATTGTTTGACCCTGGCACAAGCAGCTGCATGAGATATCAATCGGCAGCCATCAGTTAATAGTTATGTATATTACCTCTGAAGGATGTATTTATAATGTTTGTATTGTCGAACAATATAAAAACGGTCTTGTGTTTTTTTTTCTTATAAAACCGGTCGTCTTATGCATCGTTGGAGGTTGTATCATGTGATGTGGTTGTACACAGATAAATCAAATTGAAGTGTATGTTTGTAATGTCAGAATAAGAATGTGAATAAATTCAGGGGGATAATTCGGACTCTGAACAGATTTTGACGGCAAGACCGATTTTGACGGCACTTTCACTGGCAGTAGCTAAGTTTTTTTAGGGTTCCGCGAAAAAAAATTAAAACCAGCTAATCTCTGTAAAGGCTGGGCCGATTTTGACGGGACTATCACTGACAGATAGCAGATGTTATAAGGAGTGACTTAGGCTACCTTTATAAATTAGGGTTCCGTGACCACGCGGACAAAGTCGCAGGCACAGCTAGTTTCAGATACACAATTTGACTTATTAGTGTTTTTTTTTTATTATTCACAACTCTACGGACTCGAGTTCCATACCCTTTTTTACAACTTAATTTCTAGATTATTTTTTTTTAATTTAACACGCTTATTAGTTATTTTGGTTCTTGTGTGTGACATTAATTTATTATTTTTGTGTTGAGGTGTATGTGTCTTACGAATAACTTATTATATTAATTTATTCTAGTTTTAATACTAAACTTATACTAATGTAGAGTGTATCTGTTACATGCTGGTGTGAGGAAGTGCATGTGCAGTGTGGGCCTTATATCTATACTTATATATATTGTCCTATCTAGTTCCATGTGTGTTAGTAGTGTTTTATAAAGTTTTCCTCCTTGAAAATGGATTTACACATACCACACTTGTTTTTCATTAAACTATTCAAATTGCTAACCAAACAGTAAGCGTCTTTTTCCATAACATGGCTAGAATATGGTGCTCATCAAGAAGGGTGTAAACACATATTTAAAGTCTCAACGAGGTAGGCAACGCATTAGCTTCCTTGGTGTTGCAGGTGTCCATGTGCGACGGTAGCCACTTGTCATCAATAGGACCCGTTTGCCAGTTTGCCTACAAGCAAAGCAGTTATTTAATAAATATATATTATTTGTTTCGTTGTGTGCGTTGCTACAATAACTATATATATGTATGTGTTATTTAAATTATTACTTTATTACATTGTTTTTTAGATAATGCAGTTCATTATCAAACTGCATTATCTTTATATATATAATTCTTCTGTACGTGTGTTGACAGTGAACTCCTCCTAATCGGCTAGACCGATTTGAATGAATTTTTTGTGTGTGTTCAAGTGGATTCGAGGATGGTTTAAATTCACAACTGGACCCGGTAGGTGGCGCTGCAATTGGGTTTCAAATTTTCTTCAGGGCAGGACAACGTCTGCCGGGACAACTATTCTACTCTTGTATATATTGTTGTTGTTATGCGTGTTGTTGTATTGTCCACCGTGACTTCACTTTCTGGTCCCAGACGGTAGAACAGCGCTAGTCCTTGTTGGCTAGCATTATGCTGAGACTGGGTCCAATTTAGGACTTATTTTGTTTCTGTTGTCTTTCTATTTATTTTAACTTAGTTTTTGTCCTAAATAAAATATTTTTCTTTCTTATTTTCTTTCAAACATAGAATATATAGATCTATGTTTAAGAAGTTTGTATAAGTTTTATATACCTAGAGACATACATAACTTCACACCAGTTCCCTTGCGGGGTAGGCACGGACAACAGAGCGCCATTCAGGCTTATTCTTACACACCTCACTTGCTTCTTTGACATTCATAGCTCTTGTCATGCACTCTCGTCTCTTCTTAAGGCTCCTGACATCACCTTCTGCTAGTACACGATCAATTTGATCATGGAAGGTGTGTCGTGGCCTTCCACGACTTCTGCATCCATCCACTTTTGAATTGTATATCTGTTTAGTCATTCTTTCCACATGCCCGAACCACCGGAGCATTCCTTTCCTTACTTTCACGCCGACACTCTCTTTCAGACCAACTCCTTTTCTTACTTCGGTATTACGAACGCGGTCCGCGAGCGTTTATATACCTACTTGTAATAAATTAATATATACATACATATATGCCGTGTCTGTACATTGAAGCTATTAAAAAAAACACAACTGGAATACACTGTATAAACGTCGAAGAACACCATGCAATTCTTTTGAGTTTTCTTGTCTCTTTGTTCGGGATTCACGTAAAAACTACTAGGCTGATTTCGATGCAGTTTTCCCTGATCGACAGCTCATTCTTAGACTTAAATCTGCGCTACTTTTCATCCCCAGAAATCCCGCGGGAAATTTTCTGGGAATTATTGTAATTGTTGTAATATTAAGGTGTATTTTTTCTCTGTACTGTTGGTGTACAATAAAGATGATATTGTATTGTAACATCTAAATAAAAAACGAAATAATAACAAAAAAAAAGACACGTAGAAAACAATCAAAAATAATAGGATATTTTATTTCTGAATCAGTCTATAAAGAAATATTTCTATTTAACAATCACATGTCACTACTATATCTTGATAGAGAAAACACAAATTATTATACTATACTAACAGAATAAAATTATAGTATTAAATATAAGAAAACAGAAAGTGACACAATATGTCCTTTTTGAAAATATGGTAAAATCATAACTGTCTAAGTAAGAGATATTTGAATAATTTAAGATTTACTATTTGTTTTACAGTCGTCACATGATTAGAAATTTAATTATACAATTAAACTAAATAAACCTATATATATACAAATTAATATTAATTATAGGACAACTAAATATTCATAATTATGAGTAGCTAATTCCAGACTGCAACTCAACTGTTTTCTATACACATACAAAACTTTTTTTTTTATGTTTAAGGCTTGGCAACTAGGCCTTTAAGCCAGTCGCCGTTGTATTGTAGGCTACAATCGATGTCATTCAACGGAGTTCTTGTGAAAACTGGAAAGGCCACATTTGGCTATATAGTTCACATTTCTCACTAGAACATATAATTACTACTCAAAAACTATCAATATCCTACAACTATTGTTCATTTTAGAATAATTTTACACATTTTTAGAAAATAAAACTGCACAGCACAACGCCTCCTTTCAGTTCCCGCCAAAAACTCATATACAAAACTTATCTTTTAAACTTGAACAGATAAGCTAAGAAGTTAGAAGAGGTCCTTCTTTATCTGGGTCCAACTCGAGTGAGCTCCATTATTTTTAATACTTTGTGCTCTACGAAGACAGAAAAATGTGTTCGTCTTTCTTTCTTTCTTTCTTTCACTTATCATCCAGATTATAAATCTTTGACAATTTCGTTTGACGTTAATGAAAGAAATATAATTTGGTCTATTCTTCTTTAACAGTAACCGAAGTTGCTTTGGAAGCGGTGGTAGACTCATGACTTTCAATAAGTAATTTGTAAAATTCCATTTCGAAATAAATTTATACATTCATTTACATTTTCACAATCTTTAACTTTTTTTTTGTCTTTCCAAGCATGTATTTTACTTTTGACAGCTCGATAACGGATAAATTAATAATTTCCTAATATGCGTTATCGAATCGATTTGTTTTAAAATTCAACTTCATTTATAAACTTAAAAATAAACTATATAAAAACTAAAACTAAATAAAAAAGGTAAAAATATCTAAAGAATGATTTTTTTTAATTGTATTTAACTTGAACATTGTACTAAAACTTCAATATTCGTAGATACTTGACACTGGCTAGATATACATATCGTGCAAAGCCACATTAAAAAAAACTACTCAACATTCAGTCAACATGATTATTGCAAATTATTCGAAATAGATCAAATCAATTATGTGTTCATCGATAAATTGTGTCGGAATTTAATAATACACAAGCCTAGAGTCCTACATAGCGAAAATGCTCAGCAAAAAAAAAGCGTTGGAGTGAATTTAATCAAGTGGAAAATGTTATCTTAAAAAAGTCGAACAACTTCGCTTTGGAATCTCTCAAATTACTAAAAATGAAAAAGAATTCTCTACTCTTCGGAGGGTAGTACGTTAAAATGTTTCGTGGAGGTACGGTAGGGTTAGGGTTGCCAAGACATGACAAAAATACAAAAGCTAAAACAATAATTACACTACACAAGTATAGGGATCCGGTAAAGAGGCTGGACGTCGGCAATGAGGTTTAATATACTACGTACTAGATAAGGCGTCCGTAATTAAGTTATTTGAACACTTGTTATGTTATGAAGCAACCCATAATTCGTCAAGTATATGAAAATATATAAAGTTATAATCTGACCATAACGTCTAAAACGAGAAGTTTTTTTTGCCTTCTGGCAATATTTTATTTTGATGATGATGACAAGGTCAGTGAATCATAAAAAAAGGAAGTTTTTGGCGGTAACTGAAAGGAGATATTGTGCTATGCAGTTTTATTTTCTAGAAATGTGTAAAATTACTATAAAATGAACAGTAGTTGTAGGATATTGATAGTTTTTGAGTAGTAATTATGTGTTTTTGTGAGAAATGTGAACTGTATAGTCAAATGTGGCCTTTCGAGTTGTCACAAGAACTCCGTTGAATGGCGTCAGTCGATAACTTACAGTTCAGCCTAGATATACATAGGCTTAAGAAAATGAAGAAACTATATTAATAATCTAAGATCTGGTTTAAAGGCCTAGCTGCCAAGCCATAAACCTAAATAAATAATAACAACAATCATAAAGAAAGCCAATTTGTCCATGTTATTTTTATTTTAACGTTGGTCCGAGTCTAAAATCCGCTAAAAAATAACTGAATACGCATGTAGCAATACCAAGTTTCACGTGAGCAGTGATTTTTAAAGTTTATCAATGATGTCTAGTGGAATTTGAAGCAAAAATCTTTTTGTTACAATTCGACGATATTTATTCAAGAACAGCCGACATAATAGGTTTGTAATGGTTAGTTTAGCTTCTTTTAATCAAATAATTGTTCTGTTAATTATCACAGCTCTTGCTTACAAAATTACAGTCATTATTATTAAAGTAAACATCACAGGCTATGTTGACAAAATTCGTACGTCGTAACTAAAGCAACTTGATACTTGTACGCTATTTGATGTCGTACTAAAAATCACTAGTAAGTATCGAAATTACTCTTAACCTACCCAATATTGTCGCTAGAGTTGCTAGAGTTTAGGCAAATTTGCGAAAGTGGCGCCTCTATTGTTTTCTACTTTATTTTGCTACCCTGTAAAGGCTTTATACATAAAGGCTTTAATTAAGAAATAAATAAGTATGGTACAAAAGCATCACTGTAGCCTTTTTGATTCATTCGGAAAAGGATAAAATTAAATACGTCTGTTCTCGCTGATAACAACTTTTTTTTTTAACTCAGGAGGAATGTCTTTTCTTGTGACACACATAGGGGTCTTGGATGCAGGTGAAGACCAAAAAGGCCGCCTAGTACCGCGCGCTTCGTGTGGAACTTCACCAAACGGCAAAGAGGATCTCCTCCATTACACGAGGAGACCGAACAAACTACCCACTAAACCTACCTGGGTCCCTCTTTCTTAAACCATGAAAGAGGTTAAATTGAATTTAAAAAAAAACTTACCTGGGTCCCTATGAGAGCATATACGTTGAATACCAGGGACGTAAAACCTAGTTAAACTCTTCTGACATCCTAGTGCGCCGATTTGGTTTTTTTTTAATTCACCCTCCGGACGAACTGGATTGTCCGGGCTTATCACTTTTTTGTTTGTTTTTGGTATTTTTATTTCCTGTTTTTTCTTTATTTTCCAAATTTTACAAGACTCCTTACTTACTAAACATTTCTGCGCTATTTCTATGTTTTCGTACTTATTAATTAGTTACATGTTACCGACTATCTATTTTTATATCTTAGGTACTTTAACATTTTATACCTTTACAGTTTTCTTATACACATATTTGTGTTGTTTTATACAGCCTTACTTATAATTTTTTACTACTTTATCTATATATTTTCTAACTTTATACTATTTCTTTTCTTTCTTACTTATTTTTTACTATTATGCTTATTCCTAGATTTATATAATTGTTTTTTTATCTATTATCTATTTATTTGCATTTAAGAAAGAAAGAAGATCATTTTATTTAGGAAAATATTACATTGGTGTAGTGTAATTGTTAACAAATTTAAAACTAACAACATTTATTCTATATATTTAAAAATATACGTAATAATGCAATGTTATCTATCATCTGTTGTGTTATTATTTACTACTCTTGATAATTTTAATGCAAAATTCTATAAAGTCGTCTATGTTTCTTTTTGACATCAAATCGTCCATATTGCCGTATTTTACGGTTATACCTAATTTCGATTCTAGCTCATACCTCTCCCGGGAATATCTAGGACACCGGAAGATCAGATGCGGAACATCTTCATTTTCCTCATCATCGCAGGTGCGCTCAGGTACTCATGGAAACCCCCATGTCCTGTGAAGAGCTGGGTGTGCAGGCCGGTGAGGCCGACCTGCCTAACTATCTTGTAGGCCCGCGCGACATCCGGGAAAAAGAGTTTCGTAACGAACGCTGTGGACTCTTGACAGTATCTCCGGTTCCATTCGTCAACTGTCCCCATTCGGAACTGCCGTTTGACGAAGGAAACCGGACACTTGTCGTAAAGCGGCCTCACCTTCAAAGAAAGTGCCGCCGCTTTCGCCAGCTAGTCCGCCCGCTCATTAAACCCCGGGAAGCAGCGTACCACTTCGTACAGTAGAGGTGATTCCACCGATACCCCCGTAAACAATGCCCTCTACCACGGATAATGGGAAACAGCGCTGATAACAACTATCGTACCCTTTATAAGCGTGTGCAGTTTGGCAGCCCTATTTTAGGTTGAATAGAGGTGAAATGGGGGTGGGGTAAGTATTGATGTAAGACTTGCCTGTCAATTATGTAGGTACAGGTGAAACGGTGAAGTGTTTATATTATATATGGAGCAAGTCACGGGTCCTCGTCTTGTACTTATAGTTGCTAAATGTCCGGTTTTCGACCGGACAGTCCGGTTTTGATTATGTTTGTCCGGTCAAGAAAATCTTGATAAACCGGACAAAAGATTATACTTTAGACTGTAATCTGCTGTCCATGTTTGTATTTTTTTTTTTTACTCTTTTTTCTTTGTTGCTTAATAATTACAGATAATTTAAGAATTTGCTTTGAGTCAGGTTGCCTGGAAGAGTACGCTGTCAACGATAAGGCCCCCTTTTGTTTTACCAAGTAACTATTGTCTTGTTGTGTATTTTTGTTTTGGTGAACAATAAAGTGTTGTCTATGTCTAAGATTGTCCGGTTTTAAAACAAATTCGTTCATTATCAGGCGAACTTTCCTGTATTGCAGTAAATATTGTAAAAAATTAATTATGCTTTTTCTTTAATATAGCTGCTAGTTGCACTAATTTCAGATGATTGATGATTATGCTATTTCAGGTAATAAAACTTTATTAAAAGCAGTGGCATCGATTCCTAAACATATGAAGAAGTATTTCGCTGCGATGCAAATTAAGCAACTAAAAAGTTATACAGCCCATAAATGTCCCACTGCTGGGCTCGGGCCTCCCACTATTAGGGAACGGACAGTATACCCGCCACGCTAGTCCAAGGCGGCTTGGCAGGTTTGACACATCGGTTATCTCAATATGCAGGTTGCATCACGATGTTTTCCTTGTATCAATATGCACATTAGGTCAGAAAATAGCCTAAGTGGTGCATGCGTTCCGGCCAGGATCGAACCCGCGCCTTATGAGTTTGGGACGCGTGCGTTAGCAGCCATTACGCTACCACGACTTTTTAACTAAAAAGTTAATTTTCATTAAACATATCAAATGTTAATTTAAAAAACTTGCCCGTTTTTTTTCGAACATATGTAGCAAATCTAATTACTGCTCTTTGTGTCATAAGTTGATCGTTGTGTTACCACGCAACACATAAAATATCGGCGTGAAACGGTTAGAGTTGAGCAAATCGTGTTTCGTGCCACGAGGTCCGATGTCTCACTCCCCCTCGTCCTATCTCGTCCTCATTTTCTTTTTTTTTGGTTTGAGGACTAAGCCGCGACAGGCACAGAAGCCTGGGGGGATGTTCGCGACCGGTGTGAGTGTGTGGGATTTGCCAGATCGGGGGTGGCACTAGCGTGCCCGGTCAGAACCGGTGCCACGCTATTGCCACGCCCCATTTAGGGATACCCACTAAAACCCCTGGGTGTTCCGTCCTACGCCTAATGCCAGGGCTACGTAAATGCGGACTTCCCAACTCCGCGTGCCCTGGCAGGCGTAAGCCCCCCTCACTGGGCCTCTTCCTATGTCAGGGGACGTGTCCTCCGGCTACTTCTAGGTCTAATCCGTGCGTGGGGCGGTCTGTAACGCGCCCCACGGGAAGAGAGATGGGCGCGCGCGGAACACTCGCGCTCTCATCTCGACGGCATGTGCGGGTGAGTGAGAACCCCTATACCCCTAGGGGCGCCACCCGCGCCGCCCGCTTACGGCGGCCGAAGGTCACTATTCGACCTCCGGCGTCGGCGCATCCTCCCTTGGCGGGAGCGGAGCAGGATCTCGTCCTCCTATCCCAATCCCATTTCTTTTTTGAGGCGCGGGAAATACGTTTCGTACACTATCATTCCTTTACTGGGATTAGACCAAAGCAATGAGAGTTATTCACTGAAGATGGCGCAAATAACAATGTCAATTGCCGGCTTGTGTGGAGACTCAGCAAGGTACCCCTCTCTATGTGGAGAGGTAACCCATGTGCTAATAATATAACCCCACTAAAACCACCTTCTTTCCATGTGCCCCGCGCTTATGGTAGCAAGAGCGTAAGTATTAGAAGGTAATTACGCCCACACTAATCCTGGGCATCAGTGCTTGAGAATACCCCGGGAGAGGCAAACTCATTTTTTTTTAACGCCGGGGTAATGCTATTTACGCACAATACTGGGTCCTTTGCAAGGGATTAGACCATAGTTGATCATGAAGGCTTTCCCCTTTGATAAGCGGCAATCCGAACACTAATCAAGCCAGCTTGTGTGGAGACTCAGAGAAGTTGTACGGGCAACAGCCATTACCCACTAAAACCACCCTCCTCCCATGTGCCCCGCGCTTTTTCTGTAGGAAAGGCTGAGACTTAGAACGTAGTTACGCCCAGTCCGATCCAGCGCAAAAAGTGCCTGAATGTGCCCCGGGAATCAGAACACATTCACTTCGTCAGCGGGGGTGATGAATCCTTTGCTCCCTTGATAGCTAAAGGCCCCGCGAAGCGGTTTTATTCAGGGTGGGAAGTCATGCGCATACCTGCGTCTCCGGATGCCAGCCAACCGCCGGCGTCCGCGTGGAGTCGCATTAGTACGCGCAATAATACTCCGGAAGAGGCAAACTCACTACGTCAACAGAGGTTGGTTTCTCCGCTCCCCAGATGCTGGAAGATCAATCCCATATTCCAACCCTTCTATCCCATCTCTATATTATGTTAGAAAATATAAAAGGTCAAGTATTGCGTAAACGATCTCGCGGGCATATTATAAATTTTAATATCAGTACTTATTATTAGACAATTCATAGAAAGATCAAAGTCACGGACTCTCAAAGTGAAGTCGGCTAAAGGATGCTGATCAAGCCCTAGTGCGTTACGAGATCCCAGTATTATTAGAACTCTAGCTGATTACAGCTAGTGTTGCCAGATGTCCGGATTCCAGCCATGCTGGAATCATTATCTTGATTACAAGATACTGATTCCAGTAACGTGTAGCTCTAGCACGTAGAAAGTTTAACGCATAACATCGTCGACAACCCTAAATAGTAATGATTATAAACAAGCTAGTCAAGTATTGAGGTTAGGTCGTCTCGCATTATGACATTACCATGAAATGCCAGTTGTATCTTGAAACATTGCTCAATAAGTAAGAATGCCTTGAGAATTATGCGTTTTCTAAAGATTATCAATTTATGAGGGTCAGAGGTTATACTAGGATACGGCCGCGACTTCGTCCACGCTTGATTTGGAATTCCCGGGACACAAACTATTGCAGCATTTAAAAAAGAATGTAAGCATAATAAATAATAATGTAAAAATAAGAATGTAAGAATAAGCTAATTTTATGCAACCGAGGGTTAATGGTTATTAACCCTTCCTGGGAAAATTCCTGCGGGATTCCGGGGATAAAAAGTACCGCCGATTTTAATAATAAGAATTTGCTGTCGATCAACGAAAACCGCATTGAAATTAGCTCAGTAGTTTGTACGTGAATCCCGAACAAATAGACTAACAGACCAGAAATCTAAAAAAAATATTATCTAGTGTAAAAAGTTCATGTAATCTATGCAAGTTGTTTTTTTTTTAATAGCTTCAATGTACAGACACGGCATGTTTAGAATTTTACAATATTATAGATAAATATCGAATACACACGACTTTGGATCATGTATGTATTGAGTTAGAATTTTAATTGTATCAATAATAGAGTTTAAACATTAGTTACATACAGACATATAAACAATACATACTGTGTTTGAAGATTCCTTAGTACGTCCACTTTTTATGTAATTTTTGCTACCGACTCTTTAAAAGCATACGACGAAATACATATCTCAAAATCGACTTGAAAGGTTCTTTAAATTAATAAAATGTAAATTCTCAAAAACTATTTTTTTATGATTTGTAAAATATTTGATAAGTGCAAGTACGTCGCTACTTCTTCAAACATGCATAGTTTATCCATTAAAAAAAAATACTGTCTGTCTTTTAAAAATGTTCCAGGAATAAATTCGAATTTAATTCTTTTAAATATGAGCCGTTCAGTAGTAGTAGTAGTAGTTGTATTCGCCACAAAGGCAGGCAAAGGAATCTAGTCCATACAGCCAATTCTGATGTTTAAGTCTTCGTATAATAGTCGCGCAGTTGTATTGTAGGCTACAACTAACGCCATTTAACGGAGTTCTTGTGAAAACTCAAAAGACCACATTTTACTATACAGTTCACATTTCTCACAAAACACATAATTACTACTCAAAAACTATCAATATCCTACAACTATTGTTCATTTTAGAGTAATTTTACACATTTTTAGAAAATAAAACTGCACAGCACAACGTCTCCTTTCAGTTCCCGCCAAAAACTCCTATGAGCCGTTTAGTTTTGACATATCGCACGCTTAATCTAATATTGACACTATCCAAATGTTGCCAAATCGACTTTTTTATGCCATCTCTGGTAAAACATGGAAAAACGTCTAATAGTGCTAATCCTAGTTTAAAAGTAACAGATATACCTACTAGGAAGGCATTGTAATAATACTGCTTAGTTTACATGCTTAAAACGTTTTTTGGCTTTCCTGTAAAGATCACTATTTTGGAGAGTCGAGTCGATATGGGGTATTTTCTCTATTAAATGTTCCTTTGGGTTCCGTTGCCAATAACAAATACAGTATATGTTGTCTGCGTATATGTTTCAATACCGTTATTGCGTAGAGAGTTACGCACTTGGACAATTTTAATTTGGACATGTCAATGTCATGTCAAGTTTTTTTGAAGGAACTTGAAGGGTGATGTTTTACCAGTTAAGTTTAAAAAAATATGTAATGTTAGTTAAAAGTGAACAATATTTGTAGGCTAGTGGTTGTTTTTAATTTAGAATTGTGTAGATTTTGTTGAAAATCTAAACTGTTTAGTAATGTGCCTTTTCGAACTGCCAACACTCAATTGGCGTCACTCAAAAATTTGTAACTTAACCGAGGCATCTGCTTGAAAAATAGTTTAAAAATTGAATATTTATAGATATTTGCCACTGGCTAGATATACAAATGATGAAGAGCCATATTTAATAAGTATGAATGAAGAATGAGATGAAGATTATCCCAAGTGTGAATTTATACTTGAGTACTGTTTTGGAATACGAGCCTTGCTTGTAATAAAGCTTTATGTTATGTACTTAACATTAAGTTATTGCTTAAATAACCTTAAAACTGAACTTTAAATGGCATGGGAGATAAAGGTGCGGTTATGATTGCGACTGCAAACTGCAAAATGTTAATTTTTGAGGTCACATACAAAAGTGCTAAGTAAATAGTTTTATCCGTGCAGGAACGGGGAAAGAATACAATTTCCTGCGGCCGGGCGGCCTGTCGTAAGAGGCGACTAAACAACCCACAGCCAGGTGGTAGGGCATTTGCCCGACTGGATGGCTACCACCCCTGGTCTAAAGTATGTCGCCATAACAACCTTGAGTTGTGTTCCGGCATTAGTGACCAGGTTCCAGTCTCCCTTAAGAGAGCAGCAGCGTATTTGTAGCCCCTTTGGTGTTGCAAACGTCCATAGGCGACGGTAACCGCTTTCCATCAAGTGGGCCGTCTGCCTGTCTGCTGAACTCCTGCAATAAAAAAAAATAAAAAAATAAAGTGAGTTCGCTACGTTTTCGATAAATGATCATGAGCTTCTTATTTGTAAGTACAAATATCACAGAAGTGTCCCATTTGTATTTACCAGGTGAAAACCAGAATTTATGTAATAAAAAGCCCAGCCAAATTATAACGGACGTCAAACGAAGGCCGTTTGACGTTGGTCAATGGACTAACGTCGAACAATCTTCGTTTAACGTCATTCAAAGTCCTTACAGTCGCTAAAAAGCTGAGATCTTCACCACAAATAATATTCTTGCTAATAAAGAATTGATCGTCTTGATCTAAAATTATTATTTGTTTTTACATAATATCACGCCTGTTTTCCATGGGTGTAGGCAAAGACTATGGATCTTCACTTGCGACGATCCTGACAAACAACTTTTACTTCACCTACTTTCATTAACCTACATACACGCACGTTTTTCTTTGTTTATTTGTTTTTATCTATTACTATACATGTTTTAACTACAGACTTACAATACAAAACATAAAACTCCAGTTTCTAGCTTAATACTTCGGATAATCTGTTCTAGAGTGAGTCGAGTTTACCATTACGCGTTTTGTGGTCGCAGTTTGCAGTCGCTTATGAAACCGTTCCTTAAGGGTTACGTATTAGACATTGTAAATTTAATATTAATTATAGTTATATTTCATTAATGCCATTCGCGTGTTAGGTTACAGCATTTAATGTTTGTTTACTGAAATAATGCGTCTTTTAATGTTTATTTATTGTTCTAATATGAGTTAGATTTAATCAAATGTGTTTAATATATTATAAAGCATGCGGAGACTTCGTTAAAAATGAACCAATTCATTTGGAGCTTTAATTAAATTGAAAATAAACTTATTGAAGTTTATTTTATTTTATTTGGGGGGCTAACAGCTACCACTAATAATAACTAGAAATAAGCTAGATTAAGAGAAACTTTTTTTTAAAGATTAAGGCTTGGCAACTAGGCCTTTAAGCCAGACGCCGTTGTATTGTAGGCTACAATCGACGTCATTCAACGGAGTTCTTGTGAAGACTCGAAAGGCCACATCTGGCTGTATAGTTCACATTTCTCGCAAAAACATAATTACTACTCAAAAACTGTCAATATCCTACAACTATTGTTCATTTCAGAGTAATTTTACACATTTTTAGAAAATAAAACTGCACAGCACATCGTCCACTTTCAGTTCTCGCCAAAAACTCCATTAAGAGAAACTTCATTTAACGTCATTCAAAACAAAGACAAAAATTCATAAGCCTCTGCAGATAACAGTAAAAATAAAAAGAAAAAAAAAGAAAATTAAACTGATAAATCCGAGTTTGAATAGAACTTGACCAACTTGCTCTAAATTTTTTATTTTTTTTTATTTTTTTATTGCTGGAGTTCAGCAGACAGGCAGACGGCCCACTCGATGGAAGGCGGTTACCATCGCCTATGGACATTTGCAACAGCAAGTTGCTACAAATGCGCTGCTGCTCTCTTAAGGGAAACTGGAACCTGGTCACTAATGCCGGAACACAACTTAAGGTTGTTATGGCGACATACTTTAGACCAGGGGTGGTAGCCATCCAGTCGGGCAAATGCCCTACCACCTGGCTGTGGGTTGTTTTGTCGCCTCTTACGACAGGCCGCCCGGCCGCAGGAAATTGTATTCTTTCTCCGTTCCTGCACAGATAGAATGCTACACTATTAGTAAATAGGTCTAAGTCTATATCTTCCAACTTATTTAACTTATTAAATTCATTTTTTGTTCTGATACAAAACAAATTACGTTGGTAAACTGTGCGCATCAATGGTGTGTATAATAATTTCCTAGGGGGAAGTTACAAATGTAGTATCTCAATTAGATTTGCACAATTAATTTTCAAAAAAAAAAACTTTACTTCTTAAGAATCGATTTTTATATAAGGCTGTATGGAAAAATTATGAAGAGTGAAATAATACAAGCGTTAACTCAAAAGCGTTACATTTCTTATTATGAATGATTGAATGCAATCACTTTATTGTTCACCAAAAATTAAAACTAAGTTCTTTAAAACTAGGTACAATGATTGTCGAACAAAGTGCGGCCTTATCGCTTAAAGCGATCTCTTCCAGGCAATCCCCTAAAGAAACGTACAAACAAACATTTGTAACACTAATATGTACCTGTCTAAACGGAGACTGAAACACAACTCAAGGTTGGTATGGCAGGATACCCTGGACCAGGGTTGGAAGTCATTCAGGCGTTTAAATAACCTACCATCTGGCTGTGGGTTGTTTTTTCGCCTCTTACGACAGGCCACCCGGCCGCAGGAAATTGTATTCTTCGTCCGTTCCTGCACGGATAAAAAAAAAATAAGATTAAATAAATAATCGGTAGACAAACACACATATAAAGCAAGTTACGATTGTGTTATGGGTAATATACAACGGACTACTCTGGGGCCGATCCCAGACACCCAGACCATAGTAAATAACGGAGAAAAAACGTTTCCGAAATTTACTATGTCGGGAATCGAACCCGGAGCCTGCGTTGCAATGAGGTAGGCCGGAAAAGGCTTAGCCCGCTCGAACACAGAGGCCGTCAAAAGTTACAGTTTTTAAAGTCTATTTCAAACAGGACGGTATAGCTCATGACGCATTAATAAAAACTAACTTGTGGCGTTATTGTAAATTTTCCTACAAGACACAGAAAGGACAAAAATAACACACATGACACTAGTTAGGATAATATATATATATATATATATATATATATATATATATATAGGTATAGACATAAGGCACCCACTGCACATGCACTTCTTCACAACACCAGCATGTAACAGATACGGATAAATTAATATAACAAGTTATTCGTAAGGTACACCACAACACAAATATCATTGAATAAATGTCACAGACAAAAACAAAAATAACCAAGAAGCGTGTATAAATTCTAAAAACTTTCTTCGAAATTAAGTTGTGAAAAAGGGTACGGAACTCGAGTCCGTAGACTTGTTAAAAAAAACTTTCCTACAGAATAAATATTAATTTTCATTATATTAAAATACTAGGATATGACCGCGACTTCATCTACGCTTGACTGGAAATTCCTGAGGGATCCACAAAATACCGCAGCATTTGAAAAGGAATGTAAGCTATCGTTTTAGTGAAAACAGTATCGGAATAATCTAATTTTTACATACATACATACATAACTTCACGCCAGTTCTCTTGCGGGGTAGGCACGAACAACAGAGCGCCATTCAGGCTTATTCTACACACCTCACTTGCTTCTTTGACATTCATAACTCTCGTCATGCACGCTCGTCTGTTCTTAAGGCTCCTGACATCACCTTCTGGTAGTACACGATCAATTTGATTATGGAAGGTGTGTCGTGGCCTTCCACGACTTCTGCATTGTATATCTGTTTAGGCATTCTTTCATCATGCATTCTCTCCCGACGCCCGAACCAGCTGATTTTTACCTACCCGAAAAACTACAAACCGCTCCCGGGAAGTTCCCGTGGGATTCCCGGGTTAAAATATATCACACATTACATTAAATTTGCTATCAATCAGTAAAAAATCACATTGGAATTAGTTTTTTTTAATCTGCCCATTTAAAATCATTCCCATAAAAATTGACAGCAAAGGCAGAAAAGCGCAGAGTTTAAGTCTATGAATTATCTGTCTATCAGCGAAAACAGCATGGAAATCGGCCCAGTAATTTTTACATGAATCCCGAACAAATAGACAAACCGACAAGAAATCTAAAAGAAATGCATCGTGTTTTCCATCGTTTATATAGTCTATTCCAGTTATTTTTTTTTTAATAGATTCAATGTACAGACGCGGCATGTTTATAATTTTATAATATTATAGATGGATTATGTTAAATGGTATTCTTATTAATTTATTACAAGTTGGTATATATAACTTACACAAACTTCTTGAACATAGCTTTATATTTGATTGTAGGCAAACTGGCTAACAGGTCCAGTTGATGGTAAGTGGCTACCGTCACACATGCACACCTGCAATACCCGCCACTTATGCCTGCCGGACGAGGTGAGGATACTGCTGAGGGAAAAGAGAGCCGCCTCCAGAGCTCATGACAGATATCCCACCGAGGATAACAGAATCCGACTCCGCGAACTAGAGCGCGAGGTCAAACTACGTATCCGGGAAGTCAGGGAACAACGTTGGGACAGAACGTTGAGGGATATCGAACCAACTCACCAGGCGTACTGGAAGCTGGCTAGAGCTCTCAAATCAGACACCCTTACTGTCATACCCGCGCTAGAAAGAGCCGACAACACCGAGGCGTTCGATGACGAGGAGAAAGCCGAGTGCCTTGCTCAGAGTCTAGAGCTTCAATGCTCCCCCACTACGCAAAACGTCGACCAGTCACACCTGACGGAGGTGGACTCCGAGGTCGAACGTAGATCCTCCTTACCAGCGGAAACCACACTCGACCCGGTCACGGTCGAAGAAGTGCAAGATCTGATCAAGTCTCTCAAACCGCGAAAGGCCCCAGGGACCGATGGCATCAACAATCGCGTTTTAAAACTCCTACCCGCCCATCTAATTATAATCCTGGTGAGCATCTTTAATGCCGCCATAACAAACTGCTCCTTCCCCGCGATCTGGAAGGAGGCAGATGTCATTGGTATTCACAAGCCGGGAAAACCGGCTAATAAACCGTCCAGCTACCGTCCAATCAGCCTACTAAGCGCACTCAGCAAGCTTTACGAGAGAGTCATCCTCTCACGACTTAGAGATTTTGCCTTCAGCAAACATCTATTACCTGATGAGCAATTTGGCTTCCGTGCTAGACACTCATGCGTGCAACAGGTGCACCGCATCACGGAGCACATACTATCTCACTTTGCCCATCGCCCCCGCCCTATAGGAACAGCCGCACTGTTCCTAGACGTAGCAAAAGCCTTCGACAAGGTCTGGCACAACGGCTTGATTTACAAGTTGTACCAGTTCGGTGTGCCAGACAGACTCGTGCTCATCTTGCGAGACTTCCTCTTAGACCGAAGCTTCCGTTTTCGAGTGGAGGGAACGCGCTCGTCCCCTCACCCACTCACAGCCGGTGTACCACAGGGCTCGGCTCTGTCGCCACTACTCTTCACGCTGTACACCAGCGACATCCCAAAAACTCCAGATGTGGAGTTGGCCCTCTTTGCGGATGACACCGCACTCTATACATCAGATCAAAACCGACAAATGGCTTGCGTCCGGCTGCAGGCAGCTGTCACAGAGCTAGGCGAATGGTTTCGCAAATGGAGGATAGAGGTAAACCCGGAGAAAAGCGCAGCAATGTTCTTTTCCCCGGGCACGCTTCGCTCCCCCAAACGCGCTTGCCTTCGCCTAAAAACCATTTCGCTCTACGAACAACAAATTCCCTGGGAAAAGTACACCAAATACCTGGGTGTCACCCTAGATCGGAACTTGCGCTTCAACGAGCATATCACTATAATCCGAAATAGAGCGCGATTTGTGATGGGTCGTTTAGCACCCATGATAGACAAACGAAGCAAAATGTCCCTCAGACACAAGCTTACTTTGTATAAAACATGCATCCGCCCGATCATGACATACGCGAGTGTGGTATTCGGCCATGCCAAGCCTGCCCTTTTAGATAAATTGCAAATCGTGCAAAACAAATTCATGCGCAGAGCCGTCGGTGCTCCCCTCTATATGCGTAACGTCGACCTCCACCGCGATCTGGAGCTTCCCTCCATCAAAAACTACATTACGTCGCTCTCGCGTAAGTATTTCGATCTCGCGCCGCACCATCGTAATCCACTCGTCGTGTCCGCGTCCGATTATAAGCCTCGGCGAAAGGCTCTCGTGCGACGACCGCGTAACGTCCTCACGGACAGGGTCGACGTTATCACAAAACGGCTGGCCCGGATCAGCCCGCCCGCGGTTAGGACGGCAGGCTGGCAGGCACGGACAGACAGACACAGACGGCGGCGTCTCAGGCGCCGCCAATCAAGATCTCTCCACGTCCCTGCGAGGGACGCTAGGAGACATAGCCCCCCCACAGGATAGACTAGGCGTGTTGCTGGGAAGTTTCTTTCGCCGTTTCTTCTCTCCCAGCCATAACACGTTGCGAAACGGCAGTAAGATAGCGTAGGCCGCCGCAAACCACCGATCCCGGCCCGCCGGAATCCTTCCCCTCGGGCTTTATATTACCCGTCGCCCGTTCTCAATTAGTGCTTTGTGTCGCCCTATGGTGGCCATCATTAAATTCATCCCCCTCTCATGGCAACAGTTCAGCCGAGGTAATCAGCCGAGGTAATATCGGATGGATAGTTTCATTTCTTACAACGGCCCTATATTCTAGTCATGTCATATAAGAAGACGCTTACTGTTTGGTTAGCTTGTTTAATTCAGTTATAATTTAATAATACTCTATTTACGTAATTTCTCCCTTATCGTCTTATTTGAAATGGACTGTCATGATCTACTATTTTACTTCCACAGTTCTGAGTTTAATTAAATATCGGATGGATAGTTTCATTTCTTACAACGGTATAAACATTTTAACGTTTGGCTTCAGTAGATAATGTGTTTTTAACAAGACGTAAAGAAATAAATGGGTATCACGCAACATGGAAATTAGTCTAACCTTGTATCAAATATCTGCCAAATTAGAGCTAAATTCATTACGAAGGTTCAATACAATTTAAAAAAGTATTTCTCTTTGTTTTTAAAAATGGTTGTATGTGATTTATATATCTAGCCAGCAGTGCCGTAAATAGCATTTTATGCGCCATTGTTTTTTTTAGATATTATAGATACCCTAGCTAGAGCAATACTTATGTATAAGCCTACTTTATTTCATTCAGGGTGATAAAATAACGCACAAGGACCTTGGTGTTGGTGGACCAATTATCTAATATTTTGGACGAAAAATCTATTTTTTTTAAGAACTAGAACACAAATACGCTCGTGCGTTGCCAAAAAATGAGCGCGATGTTTTGTTTAATTTAACAGACGTTTTTGATGATACTGGCATGTAGGTACGTATGTGTTGGAATCGAGCACTAGAGGCGCAGCGGGAACTTATCAGGAGCAAACCGAAAAAATAATAGTTCTGCTTGCTCTGGTCATTCATGCGCCCCCCAGAGTCTACGCCCTGTGCCTGGGGGAGTTTTTGGCGGGAACTGAAAGGAGATGTTGTGCTTTGCAGTTTTATTTTCTAAAAATGTGTAAAATTATTCTAAAATGAACAATAGTTGTAGGATATTGATATTTTTTGAGTAGTAATTATGTGTTTTGTGAGAAATGTGTACTGTATAGTCAAATGTGGCCTTTTGAGTTGTCACAAGAACTCCGATGAATGGCATAAGCTGATAACCTACAGTTCAGCTGTGCTGCACATAGGCTTAAGAAAATGAGGAAACTTAAATTAAGATCTGGCTTAAAGGCCTAGCTGCCAGCCATAAACTTAAATAAAAAAAATAAAAAAATAACCTGTGCCTGGGCACCGGTGGCACCGCCCTATTAACAGCACTGCTAGCCGTGTTTAGACTCAAAATATTTAACTCTTAAACCTTCACCTGCGGTATGTTGGTATTAGTGACTGCGTCATAGCAATTAACAATGTCATATCTAAAAAAATGCATTGAAATCTTGGCTACATCTGCGTAATGTTTTATTAGTGAGTTGGGTAAAGCATCTTCAAGTAGAAGTCTCGGAGAAGTTGTATTTTGTAATGTGAAAAAACATATCTCACGTCTGTCTCATTACCGTTATTTGTGCTATAGTATATAATCTCTCTTTAATGACTCCTGTATACACTTCTTCCTTCGTTGATAACTTCTTCACGGTACAGGCTGTCCGTTTATGGAACACGCTGCCACCCAACATCAGACAAGCTAAGTCCATATCGTCTTTAAAACTGATGGTTACTAATTCCTTTTGGTTCTCTCAGATCTAATAATGCTGCTGATTCTATATATAGTATATGTTTGTATAGTATATAAAGTATGTTATTTATTTACTTATTCTTGGAATGTTTCATATTATGTATTGTCTTCACCGCCACTGTCTCATCTTTTAATATTATCCCAACCCCCTGGGGTTGCCTGGAAAAAACGAGAACTTTTCAAGCGGTAAGGCCGCCCTTTGTTCAACATTTATTTTAAGTAGTTTTAAGAACGTAGGTTTAATTTTAGCTGAATAATAAAGTGCTTTCATTTATTCATTCATCTCACTGAAAGTGATTTTCATTTCAATCAGATTTTCAACACAAAATACAATATCCTGGATGTTGATTTTTGTCAAAGATAAAATATTTTTTTAAATAGAAGTACACACCACAACATCACCATCAACTTTTCGCCGAAAAAAAAAACTAATTACTGTAATATGAGAGTGTTCATAATTTTTGAAAGTAGAACACAAAAACAAACATGGCCGTCACGCTGATCCCGCGTGAATTTCGTAACGGGGTTACCGTTACTCAATTTTTACTTGTCATTTTCGTCTCAGTAATGAGGATTAACTACATCTCGTTGCCAAATTGTGTAAATTATCGTCTGTTCCTTTTATATAGTAAATGAAAATAATTTATAAACCGCCAGTGCTTATTGAAACAAGAATTGAATAAGCAAATGAATCCCTCTGGCATTATTAAGTAAATAATTAGCAGGAATTTTCTGTTTGACATTTTGTTTTAGGAATATGAATATCGTTACAGTTTAGTTTAATAATAATTAGAAATATCACCATTTTCGTATGGCTTTATTAGAAGAAAAAAAGAAGTAGAAAAAAGAAGGCTTACGGGCCATCTTTAAACGAATTACGTCACACTTTAAGGCGGGAGAGGGAGTCGACAGTGGCTACGTTCCACTAGGGATTCACAACGACTATGTTCACGACCGTGCTTTATCCCGTTCCACTTGCTTGCCGGCGTTACAATCGTAAACCCAAGTGGAACGGCTATTCGACCCACCTCTTGACATGGGCCGTTGTGAGCGTTGTGTGATCGAAAATGATGACGTCATTAGTGATGTTTTCGCCACGACCACAACGACCGCGGTCG
Organism: Dendrolimus kikuchii; assembly: GCA_019925095.2. Classification (NCBI taxonomy): domain Eukaryota; kingdom Metazoa; phylum Arthropoda; class Insecta; order Lepidoptera; family Lasiocampidae; genus Dendrolimus; species Dendrolimus kikuchii. The sequence goes on along the minus strand of CM034399.1, from coordinate 21,456,775 downwards.
CTTTGTGGAACGGCTAACGGAGCAGTTTGGGCGTTGTGAGCTACTAGTGGAACGCCCTGAGTGTGTAACATTGTGGGACAAGGAATGGAAGGGGTCCTAAATTTCGTAAAGTAACATGTCAAAATTTTAACTTTAAAACGCGAAATTTAAACTACTAACAAAAACTTTCATAATCTTTCCAACTCTGTCTACATGAGCGTCGTGTTTAAATTATTAAAAAATAATTTCAATGGAAATAAAACTAATTACGGAACTGCTGTTTTAATTTCATAATTTCTTTATGTAAAATTACAAAATATGTGATGTCACCCTAGGGAGGAGTCTCACAAATGTGACCAGCTGAATCATGACGAATTTAATGACGTAATTTGTGGATGGCCTCTTATTTGTCAAAATAGTTATCATTCACTAATACATCAGTATTATTTTTAACCAAAGAAAGAAGAAAGATAGAATATATTATTTCCAAATGCGACATACACAAGATAAACAAATTAAAGAAAACATATACAGAAATTGTATGCCGCAGTTTCAGAAATGAAGTTGGCACTCAGTATATTGCTGTGCCGAAACGTACTCCGACACAGCACTGATTTTCAGTGCCCACCTCCAAAATCACACGAACACGAGATCCTTTGTAAAAATAATAAACATTATAATTACAAAATGTATAACTATGGAATGAATATAATATAAAAGAAAAATAAAATAATGTTAATACATTAATAATAATAATAATGAACTAATATAAAAAAAAGAATAATTATCATTATATAAGCACACTAAAGAGTTACATTTTGTTTGACCTTTATATATACACACACATATACTTCATTTATAATTTCAATTCATTTTGATATGCCATATCCAAGATCTGATTCAATGTGTAAGTTTTATTAAGCCATGTAATATGAAAGAAAAAATCAAGACACACTAATTTGTGGGGAAAATTGTTTCAAGGTCATGGAAGTAATAATGAGGTTAATTCAGCAAAAAAAATCATTTATATCGCTTCAATTTTACACGACTCGCTAATAAGAAATAAGAACCCGTTATTTTCAACATAAATTATACTATTTATTAATTTTATACTTAGATCATACATAAAGGTGTGGTGTGTTAGTTAGCTGTTAGCGTAAACTGTTAGCCTATAAATATAATCAATATGAATACGTGAAGCAAAAACTTTTTTTCGTAAAAAGGGTTTTACGAAACTTGAGCAGACAGAGTAGTATGAAATTTCGCATACTTATTGTTTATATAGAGAAGGAGTGCAGAATGCTATAATTTTTTTACAATTATCCATATAAAAAATATTTAATCAATAAAAAAAACTACACACACTACCATTTATTTGACACATACACGCGTATATACTCTTTTGTTTATTGTTAAAGTTAAATTAACAGTGTAGCTTTGGCGAAATCTGAGATTATAGAAGTATATAGTCTTTGATAACAGAACCTTAATAATATTCAAACTTATAATTTAAATTAATTATGGTCGAATTTCGACCACTGGGCGACCACTAGTGTACATAATTTAGTAGCAACATTTTATTAATGCAAGTCAAAGGCAAGGTTTGGAATCTTGGTCAGAGAGCTTGCACCGCTTTCTGGCATCCTATGAATATTGCTATAATTACGGTAAAGGAAAACATCGTACGGAATCTGCAAATAAGCTCCTAAAGCAGCTTTTTAAGGCCCCTGGTCAATGCTTTGATCACTGGACTATCGAGACAAATTAAACTCAATAACAAATATGACAGTCGCTATTAGTCATACGATGGTCATCTGCAACCCGCTGTATGTAAGACCACAACCTTACACCCATAATAACAGTGTTAAGGCATGCGCGTTAAAATGACTTGCAATGCTAGTTACACTTTATTTACTTTTAAATTATTCATCAAGTAACGTAAAGTAGGTCAAGTGCAGTGCGTCCGTTTCAACGAGTGCATAGTTATGTTCATTATTATTAATTGCATACCTTGTATCCTCTATATAATTCTGTTTATCTTTATGGCTAGGGCTACTCAAAGGTTGAGTAATTAAAGGACGGTAGTTCCATGTGTTATAAATAATTTGAAGTGTGATGCTGTTTTACCGACGATAAGTTCGTAACTCGTAATGAACTGGGCGCCATTGTTTATTAATTATTATTATCCTGTCTGTGGATTTTTTTACATTGACCTTAATTATATTTAATATTATTTATTTCAGCAGAGTTTCTTTTATATTATTATAAGACGGCTAATAACAGCAGCATTTAATAACCTTATACAGAAGTGAATATATATAAAACTTATTGCTGTTATTCCTTAAAATTGTTGTCCCGCTCGCGTGATATATAGCGTGATGTTATATAGCCTATGACACACCCTATTAACGTAGCTTTCCAACAGTAAAAGGATTTTTAAAATCGGTTTAGTGGATCCAGAGATTACCCCCTACAACGTCACAAACTTTACCTCTTTATAATATTAAGTATAGATTACAGAAAGTGTAGACACTATTTCTTATTAAACAATAGGTTCAAAATTGACTTATGGCCCATTCTTATATTTGACAAATCGTTCATTTGCCTTAATATCGGTAAAAATTTGACATCAGCTCCATACAAGTAATGTCAAAATTCAACTGATTTTAAGGCAAGTGAACAGCTCACAACAAACACAAGAACAAATCACCGGCCAAATTTTAATATAATATATTTCTTTCTTTTTCCATGCACCTTTTCTATTGACTTTGACATTGGCAAAATCAATGCTAATTGGCGTTGAAGCCATACTTAAAAAAGGCAAGTGATTTTATTATTTATTTAGGTTTATGGCTTGGCAGCTAGGCGTTTAAGCCAGATCTTAGTTTAAAATATAGTTTCATTTTCTTAAGCCTATATGTAGCACAGCTGAACTGTAGGTAATCAGCTAGTGCCATTCATCTGAGTTCTTGTGGCAACTCAAAAGGCCACATTTGACTATACAGTTCACTTTTTCTCACAAAACACATAATTACTACTCACAAACTATCAATATCCTACAACTATTATTCATTTTAGAGTAATTTTACATATTTTTAGAAAATAAAACTGCACAGCACAACATCTCCTTTCAGTTCCCGCCAAAAACTCCAAGGCAAGTGATTTATTTTATTTAAGTTTATGGCTTGGCAGCTAGGCCTTTAAGCCAAATCTTAGTTTACAATATAGTTTCTTCATTTTCTTAAGCCTATGTGTAGCACAGCTAAACTGTAGGTAATCAGCCAAGGCAAGTGAATGAATAAGTAAGCACAGAGTATAAATTAAATATAGTAGTGGTAGTAGGAACCGACCATTAGTGAACAAGCAATACAAAACATCTCAGAAAATAATAACTAAAACACATCACATGATATTATATTGTCAATCTATTTTTTTGAGTTGGCAGCATTTTTAATAAAATTGGACGAGCGCTTGACAGTTCACGCACAAAGAAGGGTTCCTTGAAAGCGACAAACGTCGACAATTTCCGTCATTTAACTATGGAACTATAAATAAACACTTTAATTTAAAATATCAAACTACTCAACATATTATATATTGTTCAAACCCATTTTTATTGAAAGTAATATTGAAGCTTTATAACTTCGACTTTTTTCGAATTGTCCACTCCATAGTCCACAAATTAGAGAGGTAAAAATACAATTACAATAAATTTAGGAGCAAATATTTCCACACCTATAATCTTAAAACTAACAAATATATAATTTATTAAACTAAGACATTATAAATATTTGTTCTTTCATTCCGCTTATAATCCCTCAGTAGAATACTGAGCTTAGGTCACCGTCGTCTGTAGGTAAGGTGTTCAGAAGACTGGCATTTTTCCTCAACTTATAACCGTCCCAATTCTGCTATTTCAATATCTTTGCGTTGCGAAGATATTCAAAGTACGATTCCATTGTGATAGTGTCATAGATTCGTATTCTACTAATGCCACAATATCTTCTAGATATCGTCGCGGCGGTCATTTAAAAAAAAATTGGGACTACCATTAGCATAAATGGTGTTAGCTGACATGAATATTGAATGGCTACCAAAAATTTTTAACATTTATTTCGGGAGTTTTCGCTATTAAAGACAGAGTGGCGTGCCATGAGTATGCCATTGGTATTAACAGAATACCGAAATCACGCGAACTTACGATTGAGTCGATAGTGTCCACAGATTTTGACGAGATAATAATAGCAGAATTGGGCACAAGTTCTGACTAACGATACTCCACACGATTATGTAAATTGAATAAAAATTCTAACTCTCAGTTACAGACAGGCAGACGGCCCACTTGATGGAAAGCGGTTACCATCGCCTATGGACATTTGCAACACCAAGGTTGCTACAAATGCGCTGCTCTCTTAAAGAGGACTGGAACCTGGTCACTAATACCGGAACACAACTCAAGGTTGTTATGGCGACATAGTTTAGACCAGGGGTGGTAGCCATCCAGTCGGGCAAATGCCCTACCACCTGGCTGTGGGTTGTTTTGTCGCCTCTTACGACAGGCTGCCCGGCCGCAGGAAATTGTATTCTTTCTCCATTCCTGCACGGTATAATTTTAGTTGTTTCGCTAATATAGACCACACCTCCTTGTCAAATATCCATATAAACCCAGTAGTTCTTGAGATCATTGACTTTGTCCATACGTAGTTACTATTTTTTGAGAAAAAAGCATATAAAGACAAACAGAGTGGTCATGAAAAAAACGTAAGACTATTGTTTTCTCAAAATGGCTGCAGACCCCTAAACAAGAACAATTACTATTTAGTATTTATACAAATACTACTTGTTAATTAGACATACGACGTATAATGTAATTAGCTTTAATTAGTACCCACCCTACAATTTATGGTTTATGTAAAATAAATATTACTCAAAATACATTACACCTATCACACCGTGACGAAGGTTAATAATTTACATAGCGGCTTTTACATCGTTACGGTGTAATCAATATAATCTGTGTTCCGGCGGTGTTGCCACTGCATTGTTATTTTTAATTGATTGAAATAATAAAGGCGTTATATAATTATACCTACTAGAGACGTTTTTCCTTTATATTCTATGATTAATATTATTTTGTTTTGCATTTTAACTGTGCAAAAGTCGCACAGTATCTACACTTATCTAGTATAAAACTCAGCAGTTTTAGTTTTAACGTTAGGTTAGCTAGGTTAATCTTTTCTGGTGGTGCAACACAAAGGACGCGTATAAAATGGCTAGACTTGGACGCAATAAAAATTAACGGCCTGGCCACGACCTCCCACCGAGGGCTTAAGCAAGGGGTGATACAACGAGAGACGCGACAGTAATTGGCGTCGGATGCAACAACTCGTGGCATATTTCGTACACTTTTATACTTGTGTCATTGGCGTCTAGTACTAAGCTGTTTCTGACAGCTGTTTACGGCGACAAAGTTGTGGCTGCGCTATAACATGCCTGAGGCTACTTCACAATACGATTGGCGATTCCGAAATGTTCAAACAATCGAAATAATTGTCATCAATTTAAAAATATAATCGGGATAAGACAATCAACTCGCTCCTCGACTGAATAATTGTTTTCTGGTTGTATCGTGTCAGCTTATTTAAGAGCATATTAGATCCCTACAAAAGAGTAAAAAAAAGTAGACTAAGTTACTCCTTGTAACATCAGCTATCCGCCAGTGAAAGTTCCGTCAAAATAGGTCCAGCCGTTTCAGACATTAGCCGGAACATCCAGACAGACAAAGTTTTTAAAAATTGTTTTTTGATAAAGTACCGTATATACTTTCTTATGCGTTTATCAAAAAGCTGTTATTTTGACATTACAAACAGACACTTCAATTTTATTTATCTGTATACATAGATAAGACTTTTCGTATGATATAAGTATTACTTTCAGAATGTGAGCATCCTGTGAATGTCAATTACCTGCTAACTCTTGTTCATACTAAATTTGTATATATTTTTTGCAAATTTCTATATATCAATAATATTTATTTATTATGTTAGTAGTTTAATACAATTATTATTATTTTGTGTTGTGCTCAAGTTATCAGTAAACGTTCTTCACCACTCAAATTTATTATTATAATTTAATATCTAATCGCCCTACATCTGCCATTTTTACATAAGTCACTCCGACATTGGCAAAATCAACGCGCGCATAAAGGCATTGGAATCATCGCCACCAATAATAGAATAGATAAGACTTTATACGTTGCTGTATTTACGTAATTAACTTTCGTATTTATCTCTTTTCCAGCCAAAAGAGTTACAACAGCCCATGGAGTTGGACGACGGTGACCGCTACGGGGGACTGACCGCGCGCACCGCGCGGGCCGCTCGCGCGACAACAGTAGACTAGACGCGACTGGGACACGGCCTGTGGGATGAACTTGAAGCGGGGTTCTTAGTAAAAGCTCACCAGCCCCTGTAGCCAAATGACATTAGCGCTAAACGAGTAAAAGAGACCATATGGGAATGACATATCGCTACCGTTCAAACTGGCAACTCAACTAACGATTAACAATACCTCTTACAAAATGACTTTTTGAACATATACAAGACGTTATTTGCTCAAAGAAGTAATTTTGTAATCTCGTAAATGAAACTCGAAGATCTATAATGGCAAAATTGTCAACCGTTGGTTAAGTTGCCATATTTCACTGTACACTAAGTATTATGTCATTCCCAGGCATAATTAGACTACGTTTTAACGGTTTTAAGCGCGGTAATTTTTCGGCCACTTTCAGTAGCCGTGGTCACGGAAGGCAAAGATGTCAAGTGTCAATGGGTATTGTCAAAGTTGTATTTAGCCTACCGCCAAATTGTTCATTTTAATTGTTAAATTTTAATTTTGTTTATGGTTATTATTTACTCTATGGGAGTCTAATCTATTCCCATTCCTAGCCAAATATTTATTCCCATACATGTACATTCTATACGTTTAGCGCTATGTCACTTGTCTACAGGGGTTGACTGCTGTCGCTTGAGCAACTACGAACCTAAGATGTCGGTTTTCAGTATTATTTCTATTAATTACCGAAAAAGAAAGTAAAGGTTTATTCTCAAATCTTCAGTTTGACACTATTGTATATTAAATTCTGAACATTAGACAATATTTGAAACAGATCTTGGAACATAATTATCATTGATTATGCAGGTTGTGGCCGGAACGATGACGTCCATAAGAAAACATTTGTTCGTTTACATGTAGGTGTACGAATCCCCTAATAATTTTTGATAAATTTCGACCGTATCTACTTTAATTTTTTTTTTTTTGTTAGTTTCACGTCACAAACAGTAGTGTCTATGGACATGGTTTTTACGTTCCATTGTACTTTCATCTTTTTTTTAAATTAAAACAGTTGATTGTGAAAAAAAACAAATTTATTTACTTGTATAATTAATACTAATATTTTTAGCGATGTTATTTTTACTTGAGAGTAGAGATGAGACTTGGTGGCATAGCTCCTCACAAAACTGTACAATCACTTTCGATTTACATTTTTAGTTAATTTACTTTTTAAAGTTATAGGGCGATTGGGTATTTGACAGTGAAATCAACTGAGGTACTTTTTATCTGGCTTGCCACATCACAATTTTAACCAGTCAAATTAGCTTATTAATTATTACATAAACTATAATTAAAATGATTTCTATAACTAATTGTTGAAAATAACACGATAACAAGGCATTTTGACACCTACTTTTCTATATGAATACTATTTTAGAACTTATTGTAATATATGTCAAATATCCAATTGTCGTTATTGTACTCTTCTTGTAGTAAAATGATTGCAAAGATGAGTGACTTTAACAAGTTCTTTCTGATATGCATTCGGACAAGTTTTGTATGATGTTTTTAAATAATATTAAATCCCGAAACATTTTTTTGCTTAAGCGACAGACGACAATGTGTAGGAAGGCTAAAGAAGTTATTAAGATGAAAAAATTATATGCCTAATGCTGGTAATGGAGTGTAACGGTTCAAGAAACCTCGATATATTATTAATAATACACTGGTTTTTTTTATCAAACAATATGCGTGATAAGAGTGGCATAAGTCAATTGTTGTGCGTATTTTGTACGCGCAATAATTAGTTTATTTTACCTGCTAAATTATTAGCAAACACTCCGCTTGCCCGCCCCCGCATTCTGTGTAACCAACAACTTACCTAAATAAATTGAACCTTTGTTATTTTTAATGAAGTAAATATAAAAGTAATGTACCTAACATTACTTGCTAATGATGCTGCAAGAAAACTTTGTTAATATTCTTAGTTGTTTCAAATATCAAATAATTCAAGTTATCATATGTTTTCAAAGTTACTGGAGTCTCATTTACGTGCGCATCATATGCCAGTGACAATTAATTAGTCTCTGTAGTAAAATAATTATGGATTCTTGCAGTCATGATCAATCACTTAAGTTTATTAAGAACATAATTGTATTTGTTAGGTGCAGTTGCTATTTTGTAAAGCGTAAAACTTCTAAATACAAACTTTAAAAAAAGTTTTTTTAATAATGTTTATCTTAAAGTTCAATTAGGTTAATTATCGTGAACAGTACCTAATCCGGTTTCTATTCAAACTGTTCCTAAGAGTTCGTATTTATTTTTAGTGCAACGCCTGCAATTATTGTTGGCTACGTTCGTTATTAATTATAAATACAGGTATATTATGTTAATTAAGTTACTAAGACCCCGCTTCAACGAAAAGGTGAACTAAATGATCCGTCCGATGAGCAAGACCCCGTCGCGTGGCCGCGGCTGTCCTACTGGACACGTTCTGGAGTTAAGGAGCGACACGCCATCTGTTATCCGAGACAAAAATTAATTCTGCTAATTTATATAAATGTTAACATTTATATTAAACAAATTCAAAATATCATGGTAATGTGTTATAATTAATTAATTATAACACACAATTATTTGAAACAAAAATGTAAATTGTCAACACGTTTAAAATTTGTTAGCATTGGAACTAATTTTAAATTATTATTGTTGCCAGAAATATCTTTGTTGAAGAGAAAGACAGAAAAGAAGAGCCAAATATTTTTAACTCCTTTTTTAGTTACATACAAAAGTTTATTAAAAACAAAACTATATTATCGATTTAAAAAACATTAATTTCTTAGTAATTTATATACAACATTTTTTACGCTTTTGTGTTTAATTAAATAAATATATCAGTTCTATGGTATTTTGAATATAGAGCCTGAGAAAATAGATAACAGATGTGATTTAAGTTGAAATAAGATCATAATAATGTGATCCCGAAAATTTTAATATAGCCTTTCTTCTTCACTGATTTCAAATACTGCTAAGTCAAATAACGATAGAATTTCACGACATGAAACCGCGAATAGCCTATACTCAGCATATTTAAATTAATAATTTCTGGTAATATTACGCAGATGAGGTGTCGGTTATCTGAACTCCTTAACAGCCTGTGAACTAATCTGTATTGAACAGTCTTATGATAATGCCAAGTCAGGTATTTTAAGCTATATTAGATGCAAGAAGCAATGTGAAATGGCTATGTAATGTAAATGATTATTAACAAGCGAGTTTATTTCATAATTGTGACATAATATTACAAGAATTGTACTAGTAGATTATCTGTATATTTAAGTATAGATAATATCCTAAGTATTTTAAGACAAGGATGAGATAAATCTAGGAATATAAAATAATTACTTTCCTCCAAACCAGCTACTGTTATTTGAAATACCAAATAAAAAAATATCTTGTTATTTACGTCACCCATGTAAGACGATATCAAATACAAGAATATAGTGTTTTGTAAGTAAATTAAAACCGGTCATTATCCCCTTTAAAATAACTTTATATAGTTAAATTGTCTGTTAATGTAAATTGTATTTTCCTTAACGAATAACAGATGGCGCTACAAGTAATTTAAAATCTTGCATCTATGCAATTATGAAAATTGTAAAAAAAAACGAAAAGCTTTAATTAAGCAAATTCACTTTTGTAGTATACTAAAATTTTGCATGTATGTATTGAATTTATAAGTACAGATAAGTTCACACGTATGTGTGCGTTCTCTGGAATTGCTGATTTCTATTTACTAGAACCCACCTACGCGACGCATCTGCCTTTACGCACTGATAAGCATTGTTTTTTTACTCTCTTAATTGATACATTACCATTTTAAAGATGTTCATTAATATTCGTTACAAATTGTATTATGTCTTGAAGACTGCATTAAATAGCGTAAATGACACTTTCGTATTTTAATGTCATATTTTCGATGTTGTAGTGTCTTATAATAATAATATCATGTATTAATACCAATGTTTTCGAGACATAATAAATGCAATTGTTATTCGAAAAAAATATTTTGATACTTAATTTACGTTAGTGCAAAAAGTAGATGCGTCCAAAAACCATATCCTTAAATTGTAAGGTGCGTGAAATCGGGTACAGATAATATGTGCGTAGAGCATAATTAATTAATTATTTCTAACAATTTTAGTTGTGATATTTAACGACACGCGCCGCGCACGGCGGCTCGGCGCCTAGTTCCAAATCAGTGCAATCTGCGTTGAATTGTATTTATATTATAGTAGTTAGACAAGTTAAGTGGCGGTGCGATGCATTTAATTTATGTATGGGAGCTACATTGTAGGTTTGATTTGAACATTTTTTAACAATGTATATGTTGCAGCAAAGAAGCCATTTACAATTATTCACCAACAGATGGTGGTTTATTAAACATTTTTGTTAATTTTGCATAGTAGACAATTTGAAAGTTCACTGTTTCGTAACTTTTTTAGATAAAAAATAAATAATTAGCTAAACAGATAGTTCACAAATTTTTTTTTAAGTCCTAAATTTTGAAATCAAACCTGCTTCATATAGCTCTTTTTTATTAATAGACTTGCTAAAGAGACAATTGTTAGTTTTTCAATTAAAATTGTCTTTATAGCTCAGGATCTGGTTAAAATGAGAGTAATAAAGTATATTATGATCTCTATGTTATGTAACCAATCAAGTATACGTGTATGTTTCTTTAAATTAAACTATGCTGATTTTGTGGATATTAAACGTAGGTATCAAAGTAACATTATAGTATTTTATAATTGTAACAGAAAGTTAAAATATGATTAATTAATGCAAAGGTCTGCAAATGGCTTATTCATTATAAATTAATTTACAAAAAAAACGGTATTATAAAAAAAAATGCTGTAATTACGGGCTATTTGCCACTCAGCCACGCCGTAAACTTTAAATCAAGTAATGATTACCATTTTAGAAACGCTACTTTTCCTCAAAACTGGATCCATTAGCATTTCACCACCACTGTTTATTTATAGAGAAAATTCAAATGACATGTCCGCTCTCACAGAGCCACATTTTTATATAGAACGAAATCAGCATTGTATGTATCTAAGAATTATATTCTCATTTTACCCAGTAATTATAATCTATGTTAAGATTTGTAATTAAAACCATTGATACACGTTTTTATGACGATTTCTAAATAATTTTACTGTAAATAAGAAAAGTTAATAGTACCCACATATAGATGGCGCTCATATTTTTAATATTTTATCTATATAACGTACCTACTCAATGAATTCTATTCTAAATATTTCTAGAGCGCCAAAATAACCGCCAAATTAGACACATTTGTTTAAATCTCATAAGAACGTGGTATTAATGTTTAAACATTTTTAATTATAAAAATCTATTTATTTCGTTATTTTTTAAGTTTTCGATGATTTTAATTGTTCTCGTTACTTTTCCTTGGGAATCTTTATCGATTTATAACCTAGTAAGTACAATCTCATGTGCAGTATATATGGCGGGGACTAACTGGTGTTTGAAATTAAGTATAATGTTTACTACATCATGATTTTAATGTTTGAATATTGCAGTTTAAGTTTTATCTTCATTTTATACTGTTTTATTGACATAATTGTTGTTTATTTATCAACTCGATTTTTCATTTTATAATAATAAGAAAGTGCAAGCGTCACAACTTCAGGCCTTTGGGGCAGTAGCCAAAAAGTAAAACGTTTTTGCGAGTTAAACGAATTTTAATCTTAAAAACTGTATATTTATAAGGCTTTTTTTTAAATTAACATTTTGGAAATAGTCTGTGCGATAAGTACTCGTGTAGTCCTAACAACTTAATGAAATACCAACCAGCTAGAATTGTATGTACATGCTCCGATACTTTTACTTCAGGTAGGCAACGCATCGGCTCCCTTAGTGTTGCAAATGTCCTTAGGCGACGGTAGCCACTTGCCATCAAGTGGACCCGTCTGCCAGTTTGCCTATACGCAAACATAAAAAAAACTTACAGATCTAAAAGTACATAATATCAGCTCTTTATATTGCCAACCTGACATAATTAATCAAATCTTTAAAGGAATAAGACAGGATTACGTTATATAATAAGTAATAAAATGTATGAGGAAAAGTGACATGCCAACTGAATATTAGGACCAATAATTCAGTCGTTGAAGTGTCGGCGTTATACCTTCGGCAGGTGTCCGTGCAGGAACGGAGAAAGAATGCAATTTCCTGCGGCCGGGCGGCCTGTCGTAAGAGGCGACTTAACAACCCACAGCCAGGTGGTAGGACATTTGCCCGACTGGATGGCTACCACCCCTGGTCTAAAGTATGTCGCCATAACAACCTTGAGTTGTGTTCCGGCATTAATGATCAGGTTCCAGTCTCCCTTAAGAGAGCAGCAGCGCATTTATAGCAACTTTGCTGTTGCAAATATCCATAGGCGATGGTAACCGTTTTCCATCAAGTGGGCCGTCTGCCTGTCTGCTGATCACCTAAAATAAAAAATAAAATAAAAAAAGGGTTTGTCGTTACACTAATAGCTCACTGGTCTGTATGTACTATGTCAGACGGGTATGAGCAGCTCCAGATCTCACTACTAAAATGATAAATTGATTCAGAATGGAACTAAATTATTCTTCAAAGCACATTATACATGTCTTTACTTTAAAAAAACCGATACAAAACTGATGGCGTATGTTTTTAAATTCATTCATTATTTGATCGTAGTAGTACAATTCGCAACAATGGCAGGCAAAGGAACTTGGTTCATACAGTCTGTCTGATGAATTAAGTCTTCGGTATACCAGCCGAATGGCTTCGACTGATGCCAATCAACAAAGTTCTGATGATAACTCGAAAGAGTCGTTCTTTGGTTTCAATTTAAATAGTTTTCTTTTATAGATACAACGACTATAAAGCTTTGCCATTACAAAACAAATGAACTCTATTACGCCTCGTTAAGGTCACGGTCCTTTAAAAAGTACTTCAATGAACTATTATATCCCAGTAATTTACCCAATTTTATTAGCCAGACGCCCAGAGTACTATTTTAAATAACAGAACTTTAATCACTGCTGCTAGATTCCACGCCACGAAAGATGTCCCACAGTACAGAATCCTGTCAGAGTAGTTATTTCCTAATCCGTAAATAATGTAAGTAATTACCGTATAATAAATACAAAATATTTCATAATTAAGGCTATAAAATTATTTCCTGGCTAATTTATGAACAAAATTCTATCAAAAACGGAGCTGCCACTTTTAATTCCTTTATATCCCGTAGGTCTTTTTTCGTGGCGCGGACTAGTCAATTGACAAAGTCGTAACGATACAAAGGAGGCAGGAGGTGGCAAAAGTGCATAACCTGGGCGTTAGGAGGATTTGCTAACCATCTTATTACTCATAAATTTATTTTAAATCTGTGCAGGTTTATAGTTCGCCAGTTGGTATCCCCGCGGAGTTGTTGATCGCATAGCACTCGCTAATTCCAAGTTTCCTGATTGTAATTTATTATTGACATGATAATTATGAAAATTACGCTTCTAAAGTGTATTATTACATAAATGTACATATAGGATGAACTAATACCTATTATTAAATAAATAGTGAATGTTGTAATTTGTATATAAGTAACGAAAATTAAATTTTAAATACATAGATAACATTGTGCGTATTTTTATTTATTTACATCAACCCCTATTATTCTAAAGCGTGCACTACAATATTTACGAAGTACCTCGACATCCGCCGAAACAATGTCTGAAGTTGGGACTTTTTGGAAATTTGGGCAAAATATCAAATTAAAACAACCATTAAAAATCAATATATAGAATATAATTATTAACACTAAAATATTATTATCATTACAGTCATCATTATAATATAATACACAATATGACATCTTGTAAAGTTTGGAAAACAGTGTTAAAATGGTAACTTTAATAGAACCGTATTACAGATTTCTCAAGTGTCAAAGTATCTTGCGCTTACCAGATGTAGACAAAATAATATAATTCTCCAAAAATGGCTATTATAATGTTACTAGTATATACACAGTACAAGACCTTGAATTCTTTCAAATTATTTAAAACTGTACTCAAAACTTATACAACATTTACCACAAGGTCTAGTGAAATACTCTAGAAAATTAACAATACTGATTGGAAAACCAACGCTTGTGATGAGAATCCATCCATAATAAAACATATTTTGGAATGAACGACGTGTTACACAGATGCAACGTCATTTAAAAAAAATTCGATTACAATTTCAATCCGATATTCCGAAACAGCACTGAAAATTAGTACTTTGTCGATTATCTTTTGACACAGCAAAATACTGTTTATCAATGTGAAACATGTCCCTTTTAAACATCGACATATATTATTATATTAAAGAATGCATTAAATATTTTTCCGTTCTTGCAATGATAAATTAAGAAGTGTTTAATTTAATGGTGTTCTACACATACGCATGTTCGCGAGAATGTAGACGCGCATTAAAGCAGGTAAAAAAAGTATGACCAAAGCAACGCCATCTATTGAGTAACATGTGACACACCCTGCTTCACATCAAGTAGGTTGTGATTCAAATTGCTCTAGATGGCGTATATTTCTGAATAGTAATAAGTATGAAGCTCGTATGAAAGTGACGATACTTGCTTGACAAGTTGACAAGAAACTAAAAAAATATTTAACTTGTTCTCGTTACGTTAAAATCAAAGCCTGAATCGATTATATACAATAAAATTACTTGTTTTAAACATGAAAGAAGACCTAGGTGTAGTATGGGCTTATTTTTTATATATTTTATAGCTTGGCAGCTAGGCCTTTATGCCAGATATCAACTAATGATGTATGATGACAATAATTAGTACACTGGTGTTTGATTTACCATCGTCCCCGCACCTCGGCTCAAAGAATAATAATGGTTAAGTAAATATAAAATTCAAAATGGTTAAAAGCTCTACAATGTTCAAAATGATATCACATGTTGTATTTTTACGCTATTGGAGTCTTTTAATTTAAAACATATTTTAAAGGTGGTCCTTTACTGCGAGCATTCGCGTGTAACGAAACATTTGATTCGATTTTGAGCATTTACTTGATTTCACAATGTCCGACGAAGCGGTCGTTGTGTTACATGTTGTAACAAAATATTAGAGGTTGCGCACTGTAATGCTCGCTTTTCCTCCTTCACCGATGTGCTCGAATCTATAATATAGCTGATTGCGCACTATAATGCTCGGTTCTCCTCCACGGATGTAATGCTCGGATCTGTAATGTTACATTACAGGCGAATGCTCGCGGTGAGGAGCACCGTTAGACAAATTCTTTCAATAATTGAATTTCAAGCGAGAGAAGAGTAACCTCTAGTCATGTAAAATGTAGGAGCTATTTAAAATGATTTTTTTCTTCCGAAATTGTCAGTCTTATGCCCTTACTCCACCTGCCTTAGTGACTAATGTGTCCAAATGAGTCTTACTTATAGCGTTAACAATAAGCTACATTAGTGTATATACATGAGTTATCTCCTCATGTTTAACGTCATTAATAATGACG
This sequence comes from Dendrolimus kikuchii, assembly GCA_019925095.2. Lineage (NCBI taxonomy): Eukaryota > Metazoa > Arthropoda > Insecta > Lepidoptera > Lasiocampidae > Dendrolimus > Dendrolimus kikuchii. The sequence goes on along the minus strand of CM034399.1, from coordinate 21,440,870 downwards.
TGTCTCTGTCTATGACATAATTATAATTTTATGGCTACGTTCCACATGAGGCTCACAACGACCACGTTCACGACCGCGATACTATCCGTTCCACTTGTTTGCGGGCATTACAAACATAAAATCTAGTGAAACGGATTATGGAGCGTTGATGTCATTAACGACAGAATCCACAAATGTCATCGGTTGATTTGAAAATCTCGCCTCTTTCAATGTCAATCGATATAGAAAATTAATGCTCTGTGGTCAACTTGGTCACCTCTCGACATGGGTCGTTGTGAGCGCTGTGTGATTGAAAATAATGAAGTCATTAGTGACGTTTTCACACACGACCACAACGACCGTGGTCGAAACACGCCCTATGTAATCTGTAAAGATATTTTGTTTTATAATGCAAACGTCACTCCGCAAGCAAAACTTTTAAAATGAATGGTGGTCTTGTCAATGTGTTATGGCGAACAATTTAATATAGAAATTAAAAATCTATACTAAATAATAATAATAAATCTTTATTGATCTAAAGGAACACATGTTTACATAATATCAAACGGTTCGTTACCAGTGGTGGATTTACCAATAGGCTGAGTAGGCTGGAGCCTAGCAGATTTTGGAGGGGCGGCAAATTTGGGGGCAATTTTTTTTTATATATCATGTCTTACACAATCTTCAAACTACGGTAAAAAGAAAGTCTAATTCAAGACTATAGTACACAAATCATAAAGTTACAATTTCATTGACAAAAACATGGTCTATAATGATTGTTAATTAGGGTATCGATTTATCGGTAGGGGCGGTAAAAATTATAATAATAATAATCGGCAGACAAACACACACACACATTGTATATCCCCAAATTAAGCAAGTTACGCTTGCGTTATGGGTAATATACAACGGACTACTCTGGGGCCGATCCCAGACACCCAGACCATAGTAAATAACGGAGAAAATACGTTTCCGAAATTTACTATACCAGGAATCGAACCCGGAACCTCTGCGTTGCAGTGAGGTACGCCGGCAGAGGCTTAGCCCGCTCAACCACAGAAGCCGTCATAAAAATTGAATAGCCTACAGGCGTCATATTTCTAAATCACTGCAAAAGTATAAAACTGTGCTGCAGTGACAACTCCCACGACGAGACAGTGATGTAAACTGTAGTAGAACACAGGATACATTAGCTACGTTCCATTAGGGACTCATAACGACCACGGTCACGACCGCGATTTTTCCCGTTCCACTTGCTTGCCGGCGTTACAATCGTAAACCCGAGTAGAACGGTTATTGGACCCACCTCTTGACATGGGTCGCTTTAAGCGTTGTGTGATAGAAAATGATGACGTCATTAGTGACGTTTTCGCCACAACCACAAAGACAGCGATCGCCTTGTGGAACGGCTAACGGAGCATTTTAGACGTTGTGAGCTACTACTGGAACGCGCCGATTGTAAATACAAAAATGAACGATATGAAAATAACTTTCACTGGAATGAAATATATGTAACTGAACAGTTACGACATCAATTTGTGTTGCACACAAATAATTTGACAAAAATGAAACTTATAATTAATAAAATAATAGAATTTATTGTGAACATACGTGACATCCTGTGACGGTAACAAAAGTATTTAAACCATAGACAAAAGAAAATATTTTTAATACATACATACATATATAACTCCACGCCAGTTCCGTTTAGGCTTATTCTTACACACCTCACTTGCTTCTTTGACATTCATAACTCTTGTCATGCACGCTCGTCTGTTCTTAAGGCTCCTGACATCACCTTCTGCTAGTACACGATCAATTTGATCATGGAAGGTGTAATAAATAAATAAATATTTTTAATGATTACATAAAATTATAATCATGTCATAGACTGTTCCGAATAACGCATAAACCCTAGAACACAGTTGCGTTGTATTTATCAGTGCGCTAGCTAAAGCATCACAGCGCAGGTGTAGCAAGGATAATAACATCAGTATCCCATACTTTTAGGTAAGAAATAATAACACACTATTAAAATTAAGAGAAAAACAAATTTAACAGAGCATCGAAATATACTTGTGGCGTTCCGCCTTTATTAGTTGCTTTTACTTATATAAAGATATTTTTAACATTGGCAACATTGCCACCAGAAATTCACTCTCTATTCCCTCGCACGGATAGTCGTTAACTACCAAAGTTAAAACTAATACTGTCATTGATATAAAACATAAATGTGCCACTTGTACCAAGGTAACTTGGAGAACGGTAAAAGCCTGATCAAGAAAACCCAGTCTTCTCATTCATCGCCCTTACACACCGAAGCTGCACGAAACCGCGGGAGGAAAATCGCCAAATACTTATACAGTATTATTTCACATTAAATAGTATCCAGGCTTCAATAATAACATATAATCACAGATGGAAACAGCATTGAATATACATTACTTATACAACTCGCATACAAACATTGGAATATATATAATTATAATAACTATACGTTTACCTATAATTTCTTATAAACGATATTGGCATAGAAGATGAAAAGTGCGAAATTTCATACACCTCCGTCCGCGCAATTTTCGTAAGGGGTACAAAGTTTTTGCTTCAACCTATTGATATATAGATTCTATTCTATTCAAAAAGCAAATACTGGTCTATTTTTTACATAACAGATGGAGCCACTAACACCGAGCTGAGTAGGTGTCGCCACTGCAACATAATGCTATTAACAGGTGATAAAAAGTACCTCAGTTGATTCGGCTGTCTGCGATCATCATTCCTCAGTCTTCTTCTTCCATGCCATGATTGCTTTAGTTCTAAACGTTACACGCGTATCTGAACGAGACAAGGAACTTTATCAACATCCAAACATAGCCCACAATCTAAACGACTAACTAAATAATTACAATTAAAATTATACAAATCACAATTCCATTATAATTGGGACAATCGATTCACTATTCTAAGACTAATTAACATTTTAAAAAATGCAACATATTTATAATATTACAAAAATTCTAAAAACGCCGTGTCTGTACATTGAAGCCATTTAAAATAAACAACTGAAAATCTTATACTAATATATAAAGCTGAAGAGTTTGTTTGTTTGAACGCGCTAATCTCAGGAACTACTGGTCTGATTTGAAAAATTCTTTCAGTGTTAGATAGCCCATTTATCGAGGAATGCTGTAGGCTATATATCAACACGCTAAGACCAATAGGAGCGGAGCACCAATGAAGAATGTTTCAAAATCGGGGGGTTTTGAAAACAAATTCCACGCGGACGACGTCGCGGGCACAGCTAGTTACTAAATAAATTTCTTGCCTGTTTATTCGGGATTCACGTGATGTTCATTTCATTTTCGCTGATCGACAGAAAGTTCTTAGATTTAAAATCTGCGCTACACTTTATCCCGGGAATCCCGCGGGAATTTTCCCGGAAGCGATTTATAGTTGTTCGGGTGCATAAAAGTTAGCTATGACTTAAACCGATATATTTTTAAATGCATGAATTCAGCAGACAGGCAAACTGCCCACTCGATGGAAAGCGGTTACCATCGCCTATGAACATTTGCAACGCCAAAGGTGCTACAGCCAACGTCCATACCACGTTGAAAACACCGGTTCTCGTCCGATCACCGAAGTTAAGCAACGTCGGGCGCGGTCAGTACTTGGATGGGTGACCAAAGGTGCTACAAATTCGCTGCTACTCACTCAAGGGAGTATAGCTTACATTCTTTTTTAAATGCTGTGATACATTGTGCCCCGGGAATGCCGCGACAATTTCAAGCTAAGCGGACGAAGTCGCGGGCATATCCTAGTTGTTTATAATTATATACTAAGGAGCTACCAAAATTGAGTACGCTATCTCACTCGCGCATTATCACATGTTTCAAATATCTTAACAATGATAGTTTACAACCTGCAGCCCACCTCTCGACACCCCTTATCCACTCACACACATGTTGCCCCTATCTTCTATGGCATTTATTCCCCGAACATTGCGACGGGCAGACTCCATAGTCCCCATATTCCCAGACCCCCAGTACCACTAGCAGTCACCCCAATAGCCCGGTACTTACTGTTCTCATTTTTTTTTTTCATTGCAGGAGATCAGCAGACAGGCAGACGGCCCACTTGATGGACAGCGGTTACCATCGCCTATGGACATTTGCAACAGCAAAGTTGCTACAAATGCGCTGCTGCTCTCTTAAGGGAAACTGGAACCTGGTCACTAATGCCGGACCACAACTCAAGGTTGTTATGGCGACATACTTTAGACCAGGGGTGGTAGCCATCCAGTCGGGCAAATGCCCTACCAACTGGCAAAAGCTCATTTCCCACAATAGTCCTACACTGGCCGGGTCTTGTCCTTGGGAGCATTATTATATGGTGTAGACAGGGATAATCGCCGGTCAGTGTCACGCCACATTTACATCAAAGTTGTCGAGGGGCCTCTACGTGTTGGCCTTCGCATGGCCCCACGCAAGCCCTCCAAAAGTCCGGGCCATATTTATGGCCCGTGGTCTTTAAAGACATAGACGAATCCTCTTTTTAACGGCTAATATTTGCACAGACATAACCTCGTAGCCAGGATTATCCACCAGCAACTTGCCCTTCGATACGGTCTTGCGAAAACGGAGGTGCCTTATTACCAGTACTCGCTGGAGGTTTCTCGAAAGCTGTAGTGCCACGCTCTATTGGGTTCGATCATTTGTCACGGACAGGACTATGAATGAGTGAATGAATGAATGACAACACTTTATTGTTCACCAAAAATAAAAAACAGGCTATATTTTTGACCAGACCCATCTCCTCTTATGTATTTTGATGCTTTGAATCAGGATCTGGAGCCAGTTTGGTAATCCTCGAAATTGGGCCAAAGGTACAGAAGACAAGTCTTGGACAGTTGGAGCTCTAACCACCGGTAACTTGGACACCAGACTCCGCTACCGGCGTGCTCACGTATTTTATATTTTTTTAATAAATGTAATATTTCTTATTTTGAAGTCTTATGTAAACATTTGATAAATAAAGAAATAATATTACAAATGTTTCACAAAATATCGTCTTGATACAGACAAGGCTACATAAAAAAAACCAAAAGAATTGATAGTATTTTCTTTCGCGACTAGTACACGTAATTATCACAGCTACTGAAAAGTGGCCGAAACATCGAAATAAAAATCAAATAAAACGCCGCGTTCGAAACCGTTAAAATGTAGTTTTAATCACGAGAACCTTATACTAATATATAAAGCTGAAGAGTTTGTTTGTTTGATTGAACGCGCTAATCTCAGGAACTACTGGTCTGATTTGAAAAATTATTTCAGTGTTAGATAGCCCTATTATCAAGGAAGGTTATAGGCTATATATCATCACGCTAAGACCAATAGGAGCGGAGCACCAGTGAAGAATGTTTCAAAATCGGGGGGTTTTGAAATCAAATTCCACGCGGACGATGTCGCGGGCACAGTTGGTTGATCTATATATATGAAACCGTTTTTGAATGAGAATTACTATTTTGTGAAACATTCGTTATATTATTCGACTGTACAATGCGGAGTGTTCCAAGGGACTGTTCAGTTTTTTTTTTTATTGGACTTGACTTTATGTTGTTGGTCCGAAGACCTTTTACAACTTTACCGGAGTTTTAGGGGCGAGTGCCCGGGGGGCAACTTGCTCGAGGGAGCTCCCTAAGGAGTTTTACCTCGGCTGGACTGTTGCCATGAGAGGGGAATGAATTTAATGATGCCCACCATAGGGTGACACAAAGCACTAATTGAGAACGGGCGAGGGGTAATATAAAGCCCGAGGGGAAGGAACGGTGGTTCGCGGCGGCCTACGCTATCTTACTGCCGTTTCGCAACGTGTTATGGCTGGGAGAGAAGAAACGGCGAAAGAAACTTCCCAGCAACACGCCTAGTCTATCCTGTGGGGGGGGGAGGGTCTATGTCTCCAAGCGTCCCTCACGGGGACGTGGAGAGATCTTCATTGGCGGCGTCTGAGACGCCGCCGTCTGTGTCTGTCTGTCGGTGCCTGTCAGCCTGCCGTCGTAACCGCGGGCGGACTGATCCGTGCCAGCCGTTTCGTAATAACGTCGACCCTGTCCGTCAGGACATTACGCGGTCGTCGCACAAGAGCCTTTCGACGAGGCTTATAATCAGACACGAGGACTGTTCAGATCGGTGCCTTCGTCCTCCTTTTATACCGCACCACATGCCATCGGCTGGGCGTTCATCCCCAATTCCTAGAGCCGCTTCGCTCATGTACACAACGGTTCTCTAGAACGTTTCTGTTGCCCACCGTGGGGATTTGGAATGAGCTCCCAGCCGTGGTTTTCCCACAGCGCTACAATATGGGGTTCTTTAAAAAGGGTGTCATAAAATTGGTGACATGTCTGGTGTTGCATTCATAGACGACGGTAACCGCTTTCCATCAGGTGGGCCGTCTGTCTGTCTGTTGTACTATAGCTATTTAAAAAAATCATTGATCAAATTTCCGTAATACGTATTTGTCGTATATTTTCAAAACTGTGCGAGCGAGACAGCAAACTCTATTAAAGTAACTGTAAATTGATCTCGTCTTACATATATGAACCTACGGCACTCTATGATGGCCGTTATGACACTTGCTCATGACGTTTCGTAGAAATTAATAACAACGTTAAAAGTTTAGCCAGGTGGTAGGGTATTTGCCCGTCTGCATGGCTACCACCCATGGTCTAGAGTATGCCGCCATAACAACCTTATGTGTTCCGGTATGAGTGGGCAGGCAGGCTCCAGTCCCCCTTTAGAGAGCAGCAGCGAATTTGTAGCACTTTTGGTTTTGCAAATGTCTATGGACGATGGTAACCGCTTTCCATCAGGTGGGCGGTCTGCCTGCCTACTGAGCTTATGCAAGAAAGAAAAAAAATACCAATTTGCTGTTTCTCATGGTATTATGGGCACTGACGGAAGACCAGCGTTTGCTGAATTAGCTGCTTTCCTTAAGCTCATTATGTATAATTTTCATTTTTAATAACTTTTAATAAACATCATTTTCTGTCTTTCTTCTGTCAATAGTGATATGCATTATGTCATAACATTCATACAATTCATTATATTTTACATAATAAATTCACATACCATCGCTATTGTAATGTGCCAAGACCGACATCGTAGAGTGCTGTAGGCATGATAAAAACGTTTCTCAAAAAGAACTATGAATCATAAAGCAATAACTTCTAGAATTCTAAATCATAACAAAAGAATTCTAAATAATGTCAACCGGCCAATAAAAAGCGTAATTCCCTCGTAACACATTCCGTAATAGGGTTGCCAACCATACTATAATTTATAATATCATATATTTTAGCTAATTGTACTATATATTATAGAAAAAAAATACAATACAAAATGTACTATATTTTCATTGCTAATTCAATTGTCGCGATAATTATTCAGATTCTTATTTTAAAAATAATAAAACTTTGTTTGTCAAAGCAAAAAGTAGTAATAAATATACATGGAAAATTCAATAATGAAATAAATAATATAATAAATGAAAACAAAACCGCATAATTTTTCTAAAAGTACTATATTTTTACAGTTAAAAAACAAAAATACTATTTTATTCGAAAATGGTGTCAACCCTACTGTGCAATCACAGTCAGCACCACGCCGCACCGGTCTGTTCTTGTTATTTTATAGTAAATCTCAATTAAAACAGTTACTCATAATTAAACTACGTTATAAAAAAATCATTAAATAATAAATATTTACAAGTTGGCGGTAGGCTACATAAAAATTTTAACATTACTCACTGACAGTTGACATTTGTCGTGATCATGGCTAATGAAGAGTCGCCGAAATGTAGGAGTAAAAGTCCAATATAATACCCCGCTTAAAACCGTTAAAACATAGTTTCATTGTGTAAAGAATATGTTTTAAATAATAACGTGTCAATGAGGTTTTCTGTAAAAGCAAGAACGGACTGAAGGCGCCAACTGTGATTGGTGTCATAAAATTACGTTTTAACGGTTTTAAACGCGGTAATTTGTTTGACTTTCATTTTGACGTTTCAGTACGCGCGCCACTTTTCAGTAGCCGTGATCACGGAAGACCAAGATGTCAAGTGTCAATGAGTAATGTTAAAGTTTTTATTTAGCCTACCGCCATCTTGTTCATTTTAATTATTTAGTTTCCATTTTTGTTTATGGTTATATACTCTATGGGAGTCTAATCTATTATGTTGCTAGTCGCAAAAATTTTAAATAAATACTTTGTGACTAGTTATTCGTCTAATATTCCTTTAATTTGGTTTTATTAAACTATTATTAATTGTGATGATGATGATGTACACGTTATATTAAAAATCAACTACAGTAGAAGAATGCTTATAACAAAATCTAATTTTTCAATGATCATACAAAACGTCTATTGTATACGTATTTTTTTTCTTGCAATTTATACTTTAAACTATTTTTATTAGACCGAAGGCTAGTGAACCAAATATTTAAAGTCCTTAAAACATGATGATAGTTCAAAATATCATTTGCAACAAAAAAAAAACTATTCGGACACAAATGGCGGAGGCACGAAAAGTTACCCATAGACTAAATTATAACCCAACTGAATATATCGAGCCTGTAATGGTAAAACGTCGTAAGCGGCAGAATTTAGGTATTCCAATTTTTTACTGTAACACAGCTAAAATAATTATGATCCTGTCTTGTAAAATTTTATATAAAATATGTCGCTTACGATGCTCGTCCATAAAATGCTCGACATCTTATTCATACACTTGACTTATTTTTTTAAATGTTGTATTTCGTATTCATATTAAGCCGATATCAGACGGGTCATTTTTGCCTTTCAACATGGATGAATGGCCCGTCTAATACCAGCACAAAGCCAATATCAGACGGGTCATTTCTGTCTTTCAATTGGATGAACCAATCAAAGTCATCCATATAAACAAACTTGTATCATTCAATGTAATTATGGCAGCGAGAGGTAGAGGTCAGATGATACTTCAAATGGCAGAGAGTAGTAATCACTGTCGAGTGATGATGTGAACTCATTTATTTTGGAAACGGTACAAATTCAGGCTTCAGTACAAATATTAACAAGTCGTACAGCTAGCACAGGGTGTGAGCGGGACAGATGATGCGCGAGCGAGATAGAGCAACTACTAATATGAGCGCTCCCGCGTTGCGCTCGCCAGTAGATCGTTGTCCGTTGTGACGATTAGACGTATGCAGCTCCCATATAATTAAATAACATTGGTCCATTAAGTTCTGTGCCTTTCAATTAAATCTATCAAATTTGTTTGATCCGTCTAATATCAGCATTATGACTAACTTCTACTCGTTGATTGACAAATTTAATGTATTATTCTTATTGCAATATTTTATAAATATCTCACTCATATATAAAAATCTACAATTAATTTTAAATATTTCGAATCTAAATACTGAAGCTATTTGGATAAATACGAATAACAATGATAATTAATCATCGATAGAACACGTGGTATATTCCCCGTGCTTAGCAATTTACGCTTGTGTCACGGGTAATACACAACGGACAACTCTGAGGCGGTTCCCCGACACCCAGACCATAGTGAATAACGGTTCGAACTCGGGAACTCTGCGTTTAGTGAGCTAAACCGACAAAGGCTTGTATTCACGGAACTACCTCAATTGACTTCGCTATCTCGCTCGCACATTACCACAATTTGAAATATATACATTGACAGATATTTTTTTCAGTGATGTTTACATCACTACAGTTAACTGTCTATGATTTAATTAATAACCGGCAGACAAACACACAAATTGTATATCCCCAAATTAAGCAAGTTACGCTTGTGTTATGTGTGCAACAGACTATTCTGGGGCCGATCCCAGACCATAATAAATAACGGAGAAAATTCGTTTCCCAAATTTAGCACGAATCGAACTTAGAGCCTCTGCGTTGCAGTTAGGTAAGCCGTCAAAGGCTTCGCCCGCTCAACCACAGATGCCGTCGTAATTAACTTAGGCCAAATCTCAACAATAACATTACAAATGTTTCACCAAAGAAAAAAAAATTCAGACAAGGTTTCGGATAGTAAAACGAGCCTGAAATTAAAATCAAATTTATGTAAAACATTCGTAATTTTATTGATGAGATTTGTGTAATACAGACTTGTCGTAAGTAATGGCCCCATCCACAAATGACGTCACACGAATGTCATGATTTTTCGAACCCTCCCCTTGTCTGACATTGGATATCATGCAATTTTACATCAAGAAATTATTAAATTAATACAGCCGTTCCGTCACTAATTTAATTTCCATTTAAATTATATTTTAATAATTTAAACGCTATGAATACAGATAGTTGGAAATATTTTGAAATTTTTCGTTCACAGTTAAAATTTCGTGTTTGAAAGCTCAAATATATTAGATTTTAAAATGTGACGTCACGAAACTTAGGACCCTTACACAATGTCACACTTCGTCGACCACTAACGTATGACGTAGTTTCTGGATTTTATATCTTCAAAAACGAAGTAACGCGCGAGCAAGATACCGACTTTTATTGAGGTAGCCATTAAGATTTAAATGAAGCTTATCCCGAAATTATATTTTGGCATTATTTATTTTTCAACACATTTGCGCGATAAATGCATTTACAAGTCTGTACATATTGTACGAAAGTTAAAAATTATGTATCACACAATGGAACGTGCGTTAAAATAGGTGCTTAGCTGAAAAAAATATATAAGAATCCCACCAAGGAGTTTCACATTACGAAAATAAATTGGCAGAACAACCGAACCTCCTTGGAAGCGCTCATTTGTCTCACTTTAATACTGTAGAGAAAATGAGACGAAAGACGCAGTTCTAATTTTCACCACGCGCACGTAGCGCCATTTTCGTATTAGAAACGGCAAAGATTATTTGCACCTATTGTATTGTTTTCTCGCAAATGTGTTGAAAAACGTTGTATGGCACACGTGCGGTTGTTGGTTTTTACAAACTCGTGACTACGGTAAGCCCTCGAGTCTACTCGTTGGTAAAGACCAACTTACCGCACTGGTGTCATAAGTAACTATTAAAGTACATCCCCCACGTACGTAGTCGCGGGCGGATCATAATATACACAGGTATACAATAATTGTAAAATCTAACAGTAATCTTGTAAATGTTAAAATACGCTATGCATAAGTCTTCAATTAAATTTGGTTGGACGCTTTGTGTTTTAATTCACAATGAGATCTGAAAAAAGAATACAACTAGATTTAATGCTACTGTTCTGTTTGTTCCAAATGCATTGTAATAATAATAATAATAAACCCGCAGGGGGGCTTTGTGGCGAAGCCTTAGGTGAGTAGCGACACCTCGTACCTGACTCCGGGGGCCAAGGCAAGGCCCCCGCCTCCGTGCTTGCCTTAGCTGGCCGGCACGGAGTGGAGATCGCTAGAGCTAAGACTCAAGCTCCAGGAGTGGAAGTGATAAATGGCATCACGTCAGAAGTAGCTTCGGTGAACCTGCAGCCCACCTCTCTACACCCCTTAGTCACTCACACCCATGTTGCTCCTGTCTTCTATGGCATTTTTTGGGGCCCATGCAGGGAGTGGCGAGTCACCGTCTGCCCATTTTTCCATGTTCCCTGAGCATTGCGACGGGCAGACGCCATAGTCCCCATATTCCCAGACCCCTAGTACCATTAGCAGTTCACCACAATAGCCCGGTGCTTTTTTTCCTCATTTCCCACAATAGTCCTACACTGGCCGGGACTTGCCCTTGGGTGTATTATTACATGGTGTAGACAGGGATAATCGTCGGTCAGTGTCACGCCACATTTACATTAAATTTGTCAAGGGGCCTCTACGTGTTGGCCTTCGCGTGGCCCCACGCAAGACCTCCAAAAGTCCGGGCCATTTTTATGGCCCGTGGTCTTGAAAGACATACAATAATAATAATAATAATAATCGGCAGACAAACACACATATTGTATATCCCCAAATTAAATATTGTTACAAGTTGGGCCACCTGCATACCTGTAGACAAAGCACATTTATTACCTGCCGCGGCGTTTGAGCTAATAACATTGAAACTGTTTTATGAACTGTTTTATCTTCTTTGGTTTACTTTGTTTAAAATTTGTAATTAGAAAACAGCCTATTGTGTATTGTACTCGTTTATGGCCGTTCGCTGGCATAATTACGCGGGTGTGCGGATTACGTTTTCTGGGAAATTGCGTCGACGTTTGCCAGGTAGACATATTGCATCGGTGCATTGAAAAGCAATGGCCCAATGGAGAGATCCTCAGTCAAAGCGATAACACAAGCGAGGCAAGACGTGTGTACATTTCAGCGACGGACTTTGCGCGTGTTATTGAATTGTGCATAACATTTGGACTTATTGCGTCCGGTTATATTTTTACCTGTGTTATATGTGTTTGTATAGTTCTAATAAATTCTATAATAATTCCAACGGCATTTTAATTCGAGTCTCGCAATCATAATATCAAACATTATAAATGATCTCCTAGAGGACCTGCAATCCAAGTATAGAAATGGCCACAAATAAATCAAATATAATCTGAAAAGTTTCTATACTGATTCTTAAAGCGGAGCATCAGGCTCCGATGTGCAAATCTGGGACTAATATTAGAATGATGATAACCCCGCTTTTATTATCAAATCAGAACTAAACACTGGAATTATGATAACAATTACTCGCCTCTGCTCCTATTTTTGATATAACAATATTGTGTACACGACTCCCTGCAGCATGAATAAACCCATGAGGTTTCTGTGCCAAAGTTCAAATATTTCTAATGTGCCACACATTATGTTTTTTAAATTTATAAACCTGATATTGTAACTGTCAGTGTCAAAATATAGTGAGAAGAGGTAGTCTATGAATAAACGATGTAAGACTGTTCTAAGGAAGTTTGTTTTGCTTTTCTTCAAACAAAACCCACAACTTTATGGAGGCTCGTGCCAGGATCATACCAGGATCATGTAAGAATCCTGCGAAGCATTGTTTTAACGTGAGTTTTGATCTGATGATTACGAAACAACCTCGAAATTAAAATTGAAGACGAGTCATTGTGTGCTGTTTTACCGACACTAATTTGCATAATGATACCAGCGCATAAAATTTCCCAGAATTTGGAATAAAGACTATTATTTTTCTTTTATGAAGACGTTTTATGAATTGGTTATTTTTTACGACTGAAAGACTTACAACCAATCATACAAGATGCCACCGAAGAAAAATAAAGATATCGAAGACTCAGATAGTAATTGTTCAGAAGCTGGTTACAGAGTACGAATTTCATTTAGCGACTTGGAAAAATCAATGACACCGTTCACAGGCGATGATACCTACCCTATTACGAATTGGCTGACCGATTTTAATGACACTGCAAATTTAATGGAATGGAATAATCTTGAAAAACTTATTTACGCGAAGAGACTGCTTTCAGGTACAGCTAAATTATTTTTACGATCGCTAGGCTCTATTACGTCATGGGATACATTAAAAGAATCTTTATTAGAAGAATTTGGTTCGAAATTAAATAGTGCTAGCATTCACAAGAAATTAGCATCACGCAAAATGAAACCGGATGAGACATATCAACAGTATTTTTTACATATGAAAGAACTGGCGTTGCATGGAAATTTAGAAGATGAGGCACTTATTGAATATGTTATTGATGGAATTCGTGATTCTGAAATAAATAAGGCCATTCTTTACGGAGCCACTGATATCAAACAATTTAGAAAGAAACTTGAAGTATATGCACAGATTAAAGAACACAAGATGCAACAAAGACCTATTCAGATGACAACCGGACGTAAAAATCATACCATCAAAAGATGCTACAATTGTGGTGAAACTGATCACCAATCACCAGCTTGTACTAAAGGTATAAAATGCTTCAAATGTAATGGATATGGACATAAGTCAAAAGAATGCCAAAGTTCTACAAATAAGACACTGAAAATTCAAGATGAGAAAGTTAGTACAGATGTTGTTAAGCCATATAAAGAAGCGAAAATTAACGGAGTTACAGTTAAAACCTTTATTGATACTGGAAGCGATGCGAATTTAATTTGTGAGAGTTATTACAAACAAAATTTTCCCGAGAATAATGATTATAATATTAAAGATACTCTCAAATTATCAGGAATAGCCGAGTACGAAGTTTGCACGAAGGGATCTTTTATGGCAAAAGTTGAAATCGACGACGTTCATTTTGAGACCTTGATGCATGTTATCGACGATGATGTAATACCTGTTAATGTCATACTTGGAAACCCGATATTAAAAGACGTTGAAATTATTTTCTCTGCCGACGGGATCTCTGTAAAAAGAATATTACACCTTACACAAATTAATGACTACGAAGAAGAATTTGATGAGAAATATGATATCAAGAAGCTGAAATATAAAGACAAGATTAAACATTTATTGGATAATTACAATAACTTGAAGACTAGAAAGAAGGAATCAAATGTTAAATTGAAAATCATACTTACTGATGAAGATCCTATACACCAGACTCCACGAAGGCTGTCACCTCTAGAAAAGGACATAGTTAATAAACAGATACAAGGATGGTTAGATCAAGAAGTAATTAAACCTAGTAAATCGGAATATGCAAGCCCTATCGTGTTAGCGAAAAAGAAAAATGGAAGCTACAGATTATGTATAGATTTTAGAAAGCTAAATAAGAAGATTATAAAGGAAAGATATCCACTTCCACTCATCGAGGATCAAGTAGACAAATTGAAAGAAGCAATACTATTTACATCACTTGACTTGAAGAATGGTTTTTTACATGTTGATGTCTGCGAGGATAGTCAAAAATACACTTCATTTGTTACTCCACAAGGGCAATATGAATTTAAGAAAATGCCGTTTGGTTTATGCACCGCACCATCTGTATTCCAACGCTTTATCAATGATATCTTTCAAGATTTAATGTCAGAGGGCACTGTTCTTGCCTATTTAGATGATTTGATTATACCATCTAGGACAGAAGAAGAAGGATTTGTTAAACTAGAGAAAGTACTTCGAAAAGCTGAAGAGTTTGGCTTACAATTTAATTGGGCGAAATGTCATTTCTTACAGAACGAGATAAATTATTTAGGTTACATAATTCGTGATAATCAGATAAGACCTTCCAAGGAAAAGATACATGCTGTTGCAAAATTTAAAAAGCCTCATAATATCAAATCATTACGATCATTTTTAGGACTGACTGGCTATTTTAGAAAATTTGTTAAGAACTACTCAATAATAGCAAAGCCACTAACAGAATTATTGAAGACTAATGTTATGTTTAACTTTGATCTAAAGTGTGAGAGAGCTTTCGAAGAATTGAAACATATTTTATGTTCCTCACCAGTTTTACGAATTTACAACCCTAATTTTGAGACAGAGTTACATACAGACGCAAGTATAGACGGATATGGAGCTGTTTTATTGCAAAGGAATCCACACGACAATCAGCTACACCCTGTTCACTATATGAGCAAAAAGACTACTCCTGCTGAGAAGAAATACCATAGTTACTACTTAGAAATTTTAGCTATTGTAGAAGCTGTCAAGAAATTCAGAGTTTACTTACTTGGAGTCCGCTTTAAAATTGTGACTGACTGCTCAGCCCTAACTATGACGTTACAGAAAAAAGACTTACCTCCCAGAGTTGCTCGATGGGCACTCCTTCTTGAAGAATTTGACTATAAGATAGAACACCGATCTGGAACCCAAATGAGACACGTAGACGCTTTGAGCAGAAATCCTGTTAGTCTAATACTTACCGAAACTACAGCACGTCTGAAGAGAGCTCAAGATGATGACCTGAAGATAAAACTATTAAAGAAAATTTTAGAAAAAGAGTCATATGAAAATTTTATTCTGGAGAATGGAGTTTTATGTAAAGCTAAAGATGGAACTAAACTGATTGTTGTACCTAAAAAGATGCAGAATGAAATAATAAGAAAATGTCATGAAAAGGGTCATTTTGGAATTTTGAAAACTGAGGAATTAATTAATAGAGATTACTACATAGATAATTGTAAAGAAAAATTTGAAATTCAACGATTAGAACTTATAGAAAGGCGAGGCAAAATATTCAGAAAATTCAGGAAGAAAATAGGAAAGTTTATAATAAAAAGAGAACACAAGCTATACAGTACGAAATTGGAGATTTAGTTTTTGTTTGAAGAAAAGCAAAACAAACTTCCTTAGAACAGTCTTACATCGTTTATTCATAGACTACCTCTTCTCACTATATTTTGACACTGACAGTTACAATATCAGGTTTATAAATTTAAAAAACATAATGTGTGGCCTGGCTACCGAGTCGGAATGCGTCTTCGAATCCCACACGGCTATCCTGCATTATTCATCTGACCCAGATGAATGTGATACTTCATCTTCATCGCCATTGGACCAGGGTTTCATCAAATCTGCTGAACTGGTGGTATTCATAGGTCCTTCACCATTGCCAATTTTCCTTACAACGTATCTGTCATTTTTCTTCTTCTCTATAATTTTATATGGTCCTAAATATTTCGGGTTTAACTTATATCCTTGTACAAATTGTGTTCTCTTAATCGCAACTAAATCTCCAATTTCGTACTGTATAGCTTGTGTTCTCTTTTTGTTATAAACTTTCCTATTTTCTTCCTGAATTTTCTGAATATTTTGCCTCGCCTTTCTATAAGTTCTAATCGTTGAATTTCAAATTTTTCTTTACAATTATCTATGTAGTAATCTCTATTAATTAATTCCTCAGTTTTCAAAATTCCAAAATGACCCTTTTCATGACATTTTCTTATTATTTCATTCTGCATCTTTTTAGGTACAACAATCAGTTTAGTTCCATCTTTAGCTTTACATAAAACTCCATTCTCCAGAATAAAATTTTCATATGACTCTTTTTCTAAAATTTTCTTTAATAGTTTTATCTTCAGGTCATCATCTTGAGCTCTCTTCAGACGTGCTGTAGTTTCGGTAAGTATTAGACTAACAGGATTTCTGCTCAAAGCGTCTACGTGTCTCATTTGGGTTCCAGATCGGTGTTCTATCTTATAGTCAAATTCTTCAAGAAGGAGTGCCCATCGAGCAACTCTCGGAGGTAAGTCTTTTTTCTGTAACGTCATAGTTAGGGCTGAGCAGTCAGTCACAATTTTAAAGCGGACTCCAAGTAAGTAAACTCTGAATTTCTTGACAGCTTCTACAATAGCTAAAATTTCTAAGTAGTAACTATGGTATTTCTTCTCAGCAGGAGTAGTCTTTTTGCTCATATAGTGAACAGGGTGTAGCTGATTGTCGTGTGGATTCCTTTGCAATAAAACAGCTCCATATCCGTCTATACTTGCGTCTGTATGTAACTCTGTCTCAAAATTAGGGTTGTAAATTCGTAAAACTGGTGAGGAACATAAAATATGTTTCAATTCTTCGAAAGCTCTCTCACACTTTAGATCAAAGTTAAACATAACATTAGTCTTCAATAATTCTGTTAGTGGCTTTGCTATTATTGAGTAGTTCTTAACAAATTTTCTAAAATAGCCAGTCAGTCCTAAAAATGATCGTAATGATTTGATATTATGAGGCTTTTTAAATTTTGCAACAGCATGTATCTTTTCCTTGGAAGGTCTTATCTGATTATCACGAATTATGTAACCTAAATAATTTATCTCGTTCTGTAAGAAATGACATTTCGCCCAATTAAATTGTAAGCCAAACTCTTCAGCTTTTCGAAGTACTTTCTCTAGTTTAACAAATCCTTCTTCTTCTGTCCTAGATGGTATAATCAAATCATCTAAATAGGCAAGAACAGTGCCCTCTGACATTAAATCTTGAAAGATATCATTGATAAAGCGTTGGAATACAGATGGTGCGGTGCATAAACCAAACGGCATTTTCTTAAATTCATATTGCCCTTGTGGAGTAACAAATGAAGTGTATTTTTGACTATCCTCGCAGACATCAACATGTAAAAAACCATTCTTCAAGTCAAGTGATGTAAATAGTATTGCTTCTTTCAATTTGTCTACTTGATCCTCGATGAGTGGAAGTGGATATCTTTCCTTTATAATCTTCTTATTTAGCTTTCTAAAATCTATACATAATCTGTAGCTTCCATTTTTCTTTTTCGCTAACACGATAGGGCTTGCATATTCCGATTTACTAGGTTTAATTACTTCTTGATCTAACCATCCTTGTATCTGTTTATTAACTATGTCCTTTTCTAGAGGTGACAGCCTTCGTGGAGTCTGGTGTATAGGATCTTCATCAGTAAGTATGATTTTCAATTTAACATTTGATTCCTTCTTTCTAGTCTTCAAGTTATTGTAATTATCCAATAAATGTTTAATCTTGTCTTTATATTTCAGCTTCTTGATATCATATTTCTCATCAAATTCTTCTTCGTAGTCATTAATTTGTGTAAGGTGTAATATTCTTTTTACAGAGATCCCGTCGGCAGAGAAAATAATTTCAACGTCTTTTAATATCGGGTTTCCAAGTATGACATTAACAGGTATTACATCATCGTCGATAACATGCATCAAGGTCTCAAAATGAACGTTGTCGATTTCAACTTTTGCCATAAAAGATCCCTTCGTGCAAACTTCGTACTCGGCTATTCCTGATAATTTGAGAGTATCTTTAATATTATAATCATTATTCTCGAGAAAATTTTGTTTGTAATAACTCTCACAAATTAAATTCGCATCGCTTCCAGTATCAATAAAGGTTTTAACTGTAACTCCGTTAATTTTCGCTTCTTTATATGGCTTAACAACATCTGTACTAACTTTCTCATCTTGAATTTTCAGTGTCTTATTTGTAGAACTTTGGCATTCTTTTGACTTATGTCCATATCCATTACATTTGAAGCATTTTATACCTTTAGTACAAGCTGGTGATTGGTGATCAGTTTCACCACAATTGTAGCATCTTTTGATGGTATGATTTTTACGTCCGGTTGTCATCTGAATAGGTCTTTGTTGCATCTTGTGTTCTTTAATCTGTGCATATACTTCAAGTTTCTTTCTAAATTGTTTGATATCAGTGGCTCCGTAAAGAATGGCCTTATTTATTTCAGAATCACGAATCCCATCAATAACATATTCAATAAGTGCCTCATCTTCTAAATTTCCATGCAACGCCAGTTCTTTCATATGTAAAAAATACTGTTGATATGTCTCATCCGGTTTCATTTTGCGTGATGCTAATTTCTTGTGAATGCTAGCACTATTCAATTTCGAACCAAATTCTTCTAATAAAGATTCTTTTAATGTATCCCATGACGTAATAGAGCCTAGCGATCGTAAAAATAATTTAGCTGTACCTGAAAGCAGTCTCTTCGCGTAAATAAGTTTTTCAAGATTATTCCATTCCATTAAATTTGCAGTGTCATTAAAATCGGTCAGCCAATTCGTAATAGGGTAGGTATCATCGCCTGTGAACGGTGTCATTGATTTTTCCAAGTCGCTAAATGAAATTCGTACTCTGTAACCAGCTTCTGAACAATTACTATCTGAGTCTTCGATATCTTTATTTTTCTTCGGTGGCATCTTGTATGATTGGTTGTAAGTCTTTCAGTCGTAAAAAATAACCAATTCATAAAACGTCTTCATAAAAGAAAAATAATAGTCTTTATTCCAAATTCTGGGAAATTTTATGCGCTGGTATCATTATGCAAATTAGTGTCGGTAAAACAGCACACAATGACTCGTCTTCAATTTTAATTTCGAGGTTGTTTCGTAATCATCAGATCAAAACTCACGTTAAAACAATGCTTCGCAGGATTCTTACATGATTCTGGCACGATCCTGGCACGAGCCCCCATAAAGTTGTGGGTTTTGTTTGAAGAAAAGCAAAACAAACTTCCTTAGAACAGTCTTACATCGTTTATTCATGGACTACCTCTTCTCACTATCTTTTGACACTGACAGTTACAATATCATCTAAAAAGTAGCCAAAACATCGAAATAAAAATCAAATCAAATACCGCGCTTAAATCCTTTAAAAAAAACAAAACAAAACTCGTGTCTTTGGGGCACCTAGTTGGAACGAAGTTGCACAAAATGGCATTCTACAAGCAAATTGTATCTAAATATTGTAAAAACTCTAAATAATAAAATTGCGCCATCTGTGAAATTTGCCCGATACGGAAATCAGTATACAACAAACATCAAAGTACAGTAGTATCGCACAAAACCCACAGATGGCTTAAAGAGGCATACACTATACAGCGGTCAGCATTTTTCATTGCGGTCACACTTTTATTCGTCCAGCTCCCGCCCGCCGAGCGTCTGAGTACCGTGCGATAAGGAACTTCGTTCCAAAAGAGATTTGTAAATTCTAACAGTATCTATAATGTTACAAAATACTAAACATGTTCTGTCTGTATATTGAAGCTATTTAAAAAAAACAACTGGATTACACTACATAAGCGATGGAGAACGCAATGCAAAATGTTTTTTTTTATTTCTTGTTTGTTTGTTCGGTATTGACGTAAAAACTGTTGGGCCGATTTCGATGCGGTTTTCGTTGATCGACAGCAACTTCTTAAGACTTAAATTCTGCGCTACTTTTTATCCCGGGAATCATGCGGAAATTTTTAAAATGGCCATCTTACGAAAAAAATCGAATTCTAATGCGATTTATTCACTGATCGATAGCCAATTGTATGTAATAAAATGTATGTTTTTTTTTATCCCGAAAATCCCGTAGGAATGTGCAGGAATCCCGGGAGCGGTTTGTAGTTTATCAGGCGCTTAACAATTAGCTTATTCTAACACAGGCGGGAACTTCAAATCAAGCGCGAACGAAGTGGCGGACATATCTTAGTTATACAATAAGAGGAGTTAAAAAGAAAACAGCGTCGACACGGCTTAATGGACTCACCGTTTATTTGTCGAGCAGCGACAGTCGCAGGGCTTCGTCGAGGGCCCGCTGCTCCTCCTCCAGCTGCTGGGCCCTGGTGGCGTGCTCGCGCACCGACAGCTCCAGCGCCTCGCGCAGCTCGGGGTCGTCGGCGTGCTCCACCGGCGGAGGCGGCGCCTCCGATATCGACATCGTCCAGAGGGACGCCTCGATCGCCCTGACGGAGACCAACTAGCCTATTTAGCCGCTACCAACACACAGGTGCGGGAGGGCAACCCAACGCTCATCGTTGGGCGCCAACAGGTCGTAGGGCGCTGTAGCCCACGGATAAAATGTTGTTTCAATTTGTGATGGACTGTATGAGAGAGATATGACCTAGACCCTTGCACTAGAAAAGTAGAAGCTCCACCATCTCCTGGCTTGGTTCAAGGTTACACACAGGAACAGCACACGGCACTAGATTCAAAGTCCAAGTACATTAAAAGTCTTGTACGGTCAGTAATCACAATGAGTTGAAGTTCAGACCAGTTGATAGGAAAAGATGAGCACACGGCACAAGGAGGTTCTTTATCAAACGTCGTCGTAGTTTGTGAGTGAATCACGTTTCCTAACCTACAATTTGTCCCATTTGTTCCCAACCTTTTGTTATGGTGGTACTAAGTTCTTTTCTGATTTTGTTTCCTGCTTTTAACCTTACTTGTTACTGGTGGTGGTAAGTGCTTTTGTGTCTCTGTTATTTCCCGATCCATCATGAATGAACCTCCCGATAAACGCCCTGAGCCTGACCCTCCTCCTGATTTTTATCCTCGGTTCCAATCTTCTATACCCCAAGTATTAATTGACAATAACGTGCCATCTCCGGTTCACCATGAAGAAATCGTTACATCTGAGGTCGAAACGACTCCTCCTCGACAGAGAAAGAGATCTATCATCATTCGAACTAGTATTGATGGCGGACCACAGAAGTTCTCACGGGTTGAATCAGAACTTGACCTGGGGAGCTCCTCTCGTCCAGATTCACTTAATAGGAGATACTCTAGTTACGACCTAGGACCATTTTTAGTACACGTAACAAAAATTGAAGACGATCTTGCATCTGGTACCTATATACATCCAGTTAAATTTGGAAAATTTATCTATTTGAACCATATTAAAGATGTCAAAGCTGATGGTATAAAAAAAATAGGAAGAAATAGAATTTCTGTTTGCTTTAATTCAGCCACAACGGCCAACGAATTTATAGATAACCCACTTCTCCTAGAAAAGGGCTATAAAGCATTTGTTCCATCATATAATGTTACGCGAATGGGAATAGTTCGAGGTATCCCGACTGAATTCTCTAATGAGGATATATTGCAATTTATTCACCTCCCTCTTGGCTATATTGAAAAAGTTTGTAAAGTTAGACGCCTAAACAAAAAGATTAAAATCAATGAATCTCACGAATGGCAGCCAACTGAGACAGTAGTCCTCACTTTTGACGGTCAGAAACTGCCAAAACATGTATTCTTCTATCATAATTCATTTTTGGTTGAACCGTATAAATATCCAGTTATTCAATGTTTTAAATGCTGTAGATATGGACACATACAGACCCAGTGCAGATCTCAACCCAGGTGCTTCAAATGTGCCCAACCTCATCAAGGGGACTCTTGTAACATAGACGATAGTGAAGCTACATGCCTGTTTTGCTTAGGTCACCACACAGCTAAAGACAAAATATGTCCTGAATACTCAAGACAACATTCAATAAAATTGGCTATGTCTGATAAGGGCATTTCTTTTCAAGAAGCAGCTCAGCTTTACCCTAAGGTTAGACGTGCCTACTCGGAAGTACTTAAAAACTCTCAAAGCTTATCGCAATTTCAGTATCAGCCCCAAAACTTACGCGATGAAGTTACATTGTCTCCTATTTCATCATACAAGAAAACAGTTTTTCTAAAACCTAAGCCCAGAAGACCCCTTCCTCCTGGATATGACAAAAAAGCCCATCAGGATATTATTAATAGTTATAATCCTCCTTCCCCTGCTAATGGCTGTGCTTTAAGCCAAACTGTTTCTCAACCTAATATCCCATCTAATTCTTCAGCCTACTCCTCTGTAATTGATACAATTCTATCAATCCTCCATTTGCTCTCCACAAACACGCCTCTACCGTCCAACGCTGCAAATCAACTTAGTGCCTTAAATCTTCTTTTAAACCAGACTAAAACAAATTCTAACAATGAGTTCTATACTCCACTGGAACGCGAGAAGCGTTTTACGTAAAAAATCAGATATTATTTGTTTGATAAATACATATTCCCCAATTGTCTTTAGTATTGTTGAGACTTGGTTAAAACCAGAGTCTCACTTTTCTGTAGCAGGATATGCCTGCCTTCGGCATGATAGGCCCGATGGCTGGGATGGCTCTGCTATCCTTATTAGAAATGATATTAAATATTCAAGAATCCCACTTCCGTCATTTGATAACCTCTATGGCGTTGCTATAAAAATCACAAACCTAACTATCTTAAGTATTTACTTACCCCATCCTGTTATAAATGTTATGAATAACCTTAGAACTATTCTAAGCCTTCTTCCTTCTCCGGTCCTCATACTCGGCGATTTCAACTGCCATCACTATTTATGGGGCTCACTAAGCTGTGACTCAGTTGGCAATAAATTGGTTGACTTAATAGATGAAATGGATCTATGTATCCTTAATGACGGCCGTCCCACTCGGCGAGGCTCCCCTTTGCAATCCCCTTCTGCTTTAGACATATCTCTTTGCTCTTCTTCACTTGCTTCTAGTTTATATTGGGATGTGGCTCCTCTATCTTATGGTAGTGATCATATGCCCATTATTATTTCTCTGCCACAAAAATCTTCCCCTCCTCCTTTTTCTCCCCTTCAAAAATACCGACTTTCGGGTGCTAATTGGAATAAATACTCCGGAATTTTAACGGAAAAAACAAATCGATTACCTATTTTATCTACAGATAACGTCCAAATATGCTACGATGGCTTTGTAGAATCATTACACTCTGCGGCCTCTGAATCTATCCCCCTTAAACGTCCTTGCCACAAATACGCTCCGCCACCTTGGTGGGACAATGAATGCTCGAAAGCAATCAAGGAGAGAAATGTCGCGGAAAAAGCTTTCACGTCACTAATGACACTAGAAAACTTCATCAAGTATCGCAAAGCTCAAGCGATATGCAAGCGCACTTTAGCCCAAAAGAAACGTTTAGGATGGTTTAAATTTTGTGAATCTGTGTCTCCTGACACACACCCCACAAAAGTGTGGAAATCCATCAAAAAATTCAAATCTAGCTATAGTACTCCTCCATCTCCATCTTCTAATGAACCGATCTGGTTAGACAAATTTCTTGACAAAATTGCCCCCCCTTTTGTCCCAACCCTAATAGATCTCCCCATAATATACAGTCTCTCGGAGTCCTCTGATCCTCTGTCAATCCCTTTTTCTTTCCCAGAGCTTAAAATCATTCTTCAGGGCCTTTCTGATTCAGCACCTGGACACGACGGCATTCCTTATTCCTTTTTAGTCAATGCTAGTGAATCTTCACTGCTATATTACTTATCCATCGTAAATTCCATGTTTTCTAACGGATATATTCCGCATTCATGGAAATCTCAAATAGTGATTCCAATCTTAAAACCAGGGAAAGACCCGAAAGAGGCTAGTTCGTTCAGACCTATAGCATTGTCTTCCGTTTTATGCAAGGTCGCGGAGCATATGATCAAAAACAGGCTTGACTGGTTTGTTGAAAAAAATTGCATTTTACCCTCAACGCAACATGGCTTTAGAAAGGGCAGAGGCGTAACTGATAACCACAGCATTCTTCTTACCGATATCCGTATTGCATTTTCAAACTCGACTTCAGTGGTTGCTGCCTTCCTTGACATATCCGCTGCATATGATAATGTACTAATTTCGGTACTCAGAAACAAGATGTTTAAGCTGAGCATTCCTGACAAATTAGTACTCTTTATTTGTAATCTATTAGCTCACAGAGAAATCAAGCTAAGACTAGATGGACAAAACAAAGCAAGCAGAAACATCTGGAAGGGCCTACCGCAGGGTTCTGTTTTAAGTCCAATATTGTTTAACATTTACACATATGATATTGAGTCAACAATAGACGAGTCTTGTAGCCTTCTGCAGTACGCTGACGACTTGTGTATTTATAGCTCCAATAAGAGCGTTATAACTGCAGCCGCTAAGGTCGAAAAATGCCTTCTTGCTTTGGGGGGATGGCTTTCCGCCCATGGCTTGGATCTGTCTCCAACTAAAAGTATTGCAGTCGTATTTACTAGATCTCTTGTTGTACCGCCAATCGATATTATTTATAACAGTCAAAAAATTCCACAGGATAATCAAGTCAAATTTTTGGGTTTGTTTTTGGATTCTCGCCTCTCAAGTAAATTTCATATTGATTATATAGTCAAAAAGTGTGAAAAAAACATAAATATGTTAAGAGCTCTCTCCGGCACGTGGTGGGGTGCCCATCCATACTCACAAAAATTATTATATAATGCTTTCGTTAGAACTCACCTCGACTTTGATATGTTCTTATTAGAACCTTGTAATAAAACTTCATTATCTAGGCTAGATTCCGTACAATCCAAAGCTTTGCGTATTGTACTTGGGGCCATGAAATCCTCTCCCATTCGCGCTCTTCAAGTGGAATGCGTAGACCCCCCACTTCGTCTGAGACGGCAATATCTGGCTGACAGATATTTACTTCGTATTGCTCAACTTAACTCTCATCCCCTATTAGACAAATTAAAAACATTATCTAACCTTATTCATTGTAATAATTACTGGGTTCATAAAGATCCTCCTCCCTTAATAAATAGCTTGAACTACCTTAATACCATTAAAGCTCCTATATTTAACTCTAATCTTTTACCCTTATACAAAATTGCCTTTGAATCTATCTGCATAAAAGTGACTACACACACTTTAAATCTATCTAAAACTTGTTTGAATGCCGACTCAAATTTTAATAGCGTTATAAAGAAAAAGTGTCCCAATTCCACTCTTATCTTTACAGATGCTTCAAAATCCTCTGACAATGAATGCATTGGCTCTGCTTTTGTCCATACTGACACTAAATATTCGAATATGCACAAATTACCTCCAGAAGCTTCAGTGTTCACAGGTGAATGTATTGCTATACTTAGTGCAGTAATGTATATAGCTGACAACAACCTCTCCCCTACTACAATTGTCACTGACTGTCTTAGCGCACTAAATGCTCTTTCCCAAAAACCCATTACAAACTGCATGAAACACCCAATTATTTCGACGATTAAAAACTTATTACATTTCTGCCAGTGTAAAAACATAAAAATAGAATTTGCTTGGGTGCCTAGCCATTTAGGTATAAAAGGAAATGAAGCTGCTGACCAAGCTGCCAAGAAAGCAATTAACGAAGGCGACACAAAATTTTACCAACATTTTTCACGGGATTTAATGTGCTGTGCTAAAAGGAGATTAAAGTCAAGCTGGGAGAGCGACTGGCAATCCGTATCTGTCCAATATTCTAAGGTGCAACCAGTTGTTCCATCGATTCCCTGGTTTTTTAAATTTAGAGGATTCAGTAAGAGGGCCTCTAGCATTTTAATACGCATACGACTTGGCCACACTTGCAGCCCTATACATTTATTTAAACTTAAGATAAAGAATTCCCCCATTTGTGATTGTAGTTTAGAAGAAGGTACCCTGGATCATATATTTTTTAACTGTCCCCTCAACAATAACTGCCCACCTCTATATTCCTTACTCACCAAAACTAAAACTCCTCTCCCTACTAATTTGTTGTCGCTTGTATGTCTCCCATCCCACGATGTTTTGTCTGTGTTAGCCTACTTTATTGATACTAACCAAATTAAATTATAATAATTGTATGTTCATGTTTGTGTCTTGATAAATGTTTGTGTTTGTACTTGCTTCAGGTAACATTTCAGATTGATCAAATCTTTATTGTATTTCTTTGCTGTCGTTAAATCGACATAAGTGATTCTTTCACTACTTGACATTGGCAACATCGCCCTAGCAGCAATAGGGCCAGCATCACTCTGGGAGTTCGGAGCTCGGTCTAACTATTTTGTTCGTTAGAGTCTATAATATTATCTGTAAAGAGTTCGAGTTTCTCCAATGCAATTAAGAATATTTGTCTGTCAGAGCATTTATCCGAGCAGGAACGGAGAAAGAATACAATTTCCTGCGGCCGGGCGGCCTGTCGTACGAGGCGACTTAACAACCCACAGCCAGGTGGTAGGACATTTGAGTAGACCCCTGGTCTAAAGTATGTCGCCATAATAACCTTGAGTTGTGTTCCGGCATTAGTGACCAGATTCCAGTTTCCCTTAAGAGAGCAGCAGCGCATTTGTAGCAGCTTTGGTGTTGCAAATGTCCATAGGCGATGGTAATCGCTTTCCATCAAGTGGGCCGTCTGCCTGTCTGCTGATCTCCTGCAATAAAAACAAAAAAAAAGAGCTTCGCCCGAAAACCACTGAACGGCATTAAATGGAATTGGATACAGAGCTGGCTTATATCTTAAGTTAACTCTTAGTACGCGTTCCTTTAGTATCTCACAACGCCCGAAATGCTCCGCCAGCCGTTCCACATTGCGACCACGGTCGTTATGGTCATGGGGAAAACGTCACTAATGACGTAATCATTTTCGATCACACAACGCTTACAACGACATTGAAAAAGGCGCGATTTTCAATTCGACCAATGACATTTGTTTATTTCGTCGTTAATGACATCAACGCTCCATAATCCGTTCCACTAGACGATTGCATCGTCCGCAACCAAGTGGAACGTGTGTCTTTGTGGAACGTAGCCTTAGGATAAATTTGATCCCGGTAAGTGACATCGTTCCCGTGCGATAGACGAGTATAGCCAAAAGGAGGCGCTGCGATCGCATTTTTTGGCTCGGCCATTGAAATTCTCTCAAAGGTGCTACAGATGCGCTGCCGCTCTCTGAAATGAGACTGCAATCTGGACACCAATGCCGCAACGCAACTCAAGGTTCTTATGGCGGCATACTTTAGACTAGGGGTGGTAGCCATCCAGACGGGCAAATACCCTACCACCTGGCTGTAGGTTGTTTTGTCGCCTCATTGAAATTGTATTCTTTCTCCGTTCCTGCATGGAAAGCAATACGTAGTCGCATGATAACAACGATCCAAATTCCGCTGGCATAAGCTAGTATGAAATAAAGTAAAAAAAAATGTATACATTTTTATGAAGATGATAACAGTGTATTTTAACATTCGCTTCGTTGTATAAACGTTGCTATAGAATTAATTGTAAAATATATCATCTAACATACTTTAAAGAAATAACAAAATTACGATTCATTTAATGAAGTGTTTGTGACAGAACTTACGACTCGACTATGTATATGTTGTAAAAAATATATCCACTGACTATTTATATGCTATATACATTAAACATTCACTACAAACAGCACACACGATATGATAAAACTATCTACAACTAGATACGCCAATATCTGAAATAAAATAAAAAATATACTGAAGCAATAGTCTATTCTTGATCAAAAACTTTCTTTCTACTAGTACAATAGCAAAGCAGACGTAGACTTTATAGGAGCGTACCTACTTGTGACGTCATAAGTTATTATTTCAAAAGCAATTACAATTATATCTATCAAGATATTTTACAAGTTGGATGATAGGATATTATTTTAACGCCTGTTCTTTTGTATACAAGTAAAAATATTAGAATTCATTGTATCATGTGTCCGCATCCCTATTAGATAGAATACAAGTTACGATAAAGTTTAAAATTATTTACAACCATCATTATACAGTACGCGCAAAAATTATATGCGTTCTTGAAGTTCGCTCGCGTCAATGCACAATACACAGTTATAAGGTTCACAGACAGAGCCGAGAGGACAGTGTTGCGCTCTCGCTCGGTCGCTATTCGGATTCGCATGCCATCTCTCTCGCACAACATATCGTAAAGTGCAATAAGCCTTGATATTTAACTGGATCTACGCAAACTCACAGAACTAACTTCAATCGAAGCGCATTTAAGTTTTGCACGTAATCTTGCTTATATTAAAATAATTTGAATTACTTTATTGAAATTTTGCATATACGACATTACAAGGTTCTTGAGTGTTATTTGTTATTTTAACAACATAGTTTCAGATTTGGTCTAGGCATTATTCAAGCAATTACGAATAAAACATTTTTGTGCTGTAATGAGCCTAATTCATATTATACCTTGTAAACTATTATGAATTAGAAACGCCGCCACTATGAGTCGTGTTATGGTGTCCTAAGGCGCACAGTGCGGACAAGGTGAGGCGCGTTATTAACACGCGTCATCGCCGTGTGCGCGACCTGACGGCAGGCAGAGAAACGCAGCCGAAGTCGCGGGCGATTAGTAAAACTATATGTCTACGATACATACTTCTGAAGCTGTCTCTCCTCGTGCGCGAGAATGGGGGAGGAGCTGCGGTCCCTGGCAGAGGCCGGAGACGCAGGCCTGGCTCCTCTGAGGGCCTCCCATACGTCCACCTTCATCAGATAAAAGGTTAAATGTAATATTTAAAAAACTAACTGTAAGTAAGAACATGCAATCGTTATAATTTTCATTATGTCACGTACATGGAATAATTTATTACTACGTAATTAGCAAGAAGCAAAGTAGTCCACGTACGTGCCAAAATCTAGTGTCTCTACATAACGTTTTGAGTTACAATTGCATTATTTTATTTATCTATCTCCTATAATAATATTATAAAATTGTAAAAATCTAGTCTTTTGTTTTTAAATGTTTTATATCTGTCTGTTTGTTCGGGATTCAAGTGAAAACTACTGCGCCGATCTCGATGCGGTTTTCGCTCATCGATAGCAAATTCCCAAACTTAAAATCCACAGTACTTTATATCCCCGGAATCTAATATATTATCCGGCAATATCGCGGCCTTATCGCTCCGAGCGATTTCTTCCGGGCAACCTGAATCAAAGAAATTTGAATCAGGCGATGACGGTGGGGCAGGGAAAGGGCAATAGATACATACTTTACTCAAACTAATCTAAGAATTAAATATATATACAAACACGCATATATACATAGTCATATACACATTAGGGTGGCGCAAAATAACATTGTTTTTTTTCGAGTTTCGAGTGAAAAACTGTTAGTTTTTGATGTTTTAAGAACTCCCTCCAAAGGACAGTTCAAAAAAAATTTAAGAGGTCGCTCCAATTTTTTTAAGAATAAAAAAAACAATTCTTGGCGATTATTGAAATCTTAAAAAATTTTAAGCGACCTCTTTTTTTTTAGCTGTCTTTTGGAGGGAGTTCTTAAAACATCAAAAACTAACATTTTTCACTTGAGACTTAAAATTTAAAAAAAGTCGGTTTTTTGCGCCACCCTAACACACATATACAATAATATATTTCAAAATACATAGGTATATTGTTACAAGTTGGGCCAACTGCATACATGTAGACAAAGCACATTTATTACCTGCCGCGGCATTTGAGCTAATAACATTGAAACTGTTTTATGACTTCTCATGATATGATCTTCTTTTGTTTAATTAGTAATTAGAAAACAGCCTATTCTATATTGTACTCGTTTATGACCGTTCGCAGGCTAAATTACGCAGGTGTGCAGATTACGTTTTCTGGGAAATTGCGTCGACGCTTGCCAGGTAGAGATATTGCATCGATACATTATAAAGCAATGGCCCAATGGAGAGATCGTCAGTCTAGCGAGAACCACGATCAAGGCGACACTTGTGTACATTCGATAACCTATACAGTGACGGACTTTGCGCGTGTTATTGAATCGCGCATTACGTTTGAACTGATTGTGTTCAGTTATATTTGTATAGTTCTAATAAATTCTATAGTAATTCCAATGGCATTTCGAGTTAATTCGAGTCCCGCACTTTAGCTTTAGGCATCGGAGACCTAGGGCACTGACCTGGTCGTCATGAGTGCCGGCCTCCATGACGCTCTGCTGTATGGCGTACTGCAGCAGGCGCTCGTCGTCGTCGATCGCGTACGCCAGCTTGTAGCGCGCGGCGTCCGTGTAGCCGCGCCCTATCGCGAAGCACTGGTCGTCCACCACGCACGACAGCCGCTCGCCCTCCTGGATGCACTCGATGTGCGGGACGGGCGTCTCCGTCGCGAATATGTTGCCGAACGTGATACGCGCGTTCAGCACGTGGAACAGGGGGATCTCTGTCCAAGATAGGAAACCTCTAAAATAACATCGATGAACTACTTTCAACACTGTAAAGTTTTACCCGTAGAAAACAAGTTTAAGAAAATAATGCTCAAAGAGCGATTTTTTAACAAAGACCTACAAGCACACCTCTTATCCGTGCAGGAACGGAGAAAGAATACAGTTTCCTGCGGCCGGGCGGCCTGTCGTAAGAGGCGACTTAACAACCCACAGCCAGGTGGTAGGGCTTTTGCCCGACTTGATGACTACCACCCCTGGTCTAAAGCATGCCGCCATAACAGCTTTGAGTTGTGTTGCGGCATTAGTGACCAGGTTCCAGTCTCCCTTAAGAGAGCAGCAGCGCATTTGTAGCACCTTTGGTGTTGCAAATGTCCATTGGCGATGGTAACCGCTTTCCATCCAGTGGGCCGTCTGCCTGTCTGCTGAACTCCTGCAATAAAAAAAATTCCCCACCGGTGTAACTTCTCACCCAGCACGGAGTAGGGATCAGAACGAAGCCTGTCTCCTGTCTTTCTCACACAATAAGCTTCCTCTCACTCACAAAGTTTAGGTCCTAAACCGTTTTCGGCCATTATTATTGACTGTGCGTCGATCGTAGCAGTGCCGCTTATACCATTTTGCTTTCTCAGTGCAACTCTCATATTAAGAATACTATATGATACCCGCGACTTCGTCCAAGTGGTATTTATTATTCCTTCAGTTGTTTAAGTAATTAAAGTTTTTTTAACTATCCCACGGGAACTCTTTAATTTTACGGGATCAAAAAGTATCCTATATGTTGACCAGGGATATAAGCTAACACCATACAAAATTTCATTTAAATCGGTCCAGTTGTTTCGGAGATTAGCCCGTACAAACAAACAGACAAATAAAGAAACAAAGAATTTGAAAAAAAATCTAAATTAGTTTTATTTCACTACTTACATCCCCCTGACTCGGTTTTTAGCATTTTTTTCATTGTACAGAAATTCGGCCTCTACAGTTTTATTATATGTATAGTATAGATTCACATAGCAAATCTATCATCAATTTGCAGTTTTCTACTTTATTTCCATACATTTCAAAGATTAGACACAAAATTATTTTCTAAACGCACTATGCTTAAAACCTTTAAAACATTGAAAGAAAGAAAGAAAGAGAAAGAAAATACTTTATTTAGGACCGAAACTAAGTTGACATATATAGAAAAAGAAAAAACAAAATAAGTCCTAAACTGGACCCAGTCTCAGCATAATGCTAACCAACAAGGAGTAGCGCTGTTCTTCCGTCTGGGACCAGAAAGTGAAGTTACGGTTCAGCAGCAGCGCATTTGTAGCAAATGTGGTGGTGCAAATATCCATAGGCGATGGTAACTGCTTTCCATCAAATGGGCCGTCTGCCTGTCTGCTGATCTCCTGCAATAAAAAAAAAATACAACACATAACAATCACAAAATATATAGTATAATGCAGTTTGATAAAGTTTAACGAAATGTAGACTAAAAAAAAATTATATATATGTAAAAAGCCATCATTTAAAAACGTAACACCCACATATATAAAATAACTGTAGCGGCAACGAAACCAATAACATATATCTATCTATAAATTAACCAAATTTGATTAAATTAAAATAAATAAAGTCATATAGCATTGCAATAAGTATACCATACGAATCACAAAATATTTATACAACGCAAAGAGCAACTTACCAATCTTGATGGGAAATCCGGCCGGCAGTTGCATTTGTATGAAGTCTTTTAACTTCGTGAAGTGCGGCGAGGATATCGTTAAAAAATAATTTATATAATAAAAATAAAAATTGTCTCAAATAGTTAATTACAAAAAAATAAATGTACAATTATACGAAAATTACATAAATAAAATGTCAATTTAATTTACATTAGGTCAATATTGAATAAAATTTAAAAAAAGTCACAATAATTACTAATAAAATAGAGATTAAAAAAAAAAAAGTTTATGTCATTATTCTAAAAGTCATTGGATCATTCTAAATTACAACATTTTTTTTTGCATTCCAACAAAACAGGTATTATGTGTTGACTGAGACACACAGTGTTGCTAGAAGAAAGCATAGTAAATATTTGCCTCTTTACACTATCTATGGTCTAAGACTTACCCATTTGTCCTTGGTTTTATACCTTTCTCTTTCACTCACCAGCATGACATCTCTTTCCTTGATATGATAGATGTCAGATATCTGTCAATTCATATAGTCTTCCACACACCAGCAAGAAACTTGCTGCAACACTGTGTGTCTCAGTCAACACATAATACCTGTTTTGTTGGAATGCAAAACAGTTATATTATGTGTCTCTGTCGACACACAGTGTTGCTAGAAGACCTGTTTGTTATCTGCTGGTGAAAACACAAGTAATACAATGCATATGATGATTAGAGATTTAAAATATTTCTCAAAGTATATCCGATTTACTTTAAGAATTTTAATTTGTCTGTGAAGAAAAATAAAAAAAAAATTAATACTAATAACCTCACAATTTATCAATTTCCAACAATATTGATTTATATTATTATATGGATAATAGTCTCTCCCTGTCTCCCTAGGTTTGCTGGAAGAAAACTCTCTTTGGAGTTGTTAATCTTGTTTTGGTACATCACCACTCTCTGTAGTTTTATATGTAACTACTTTGTGTACAATAAAGAAAGAAAAAATAATAATCCTCCTATCTGAAATCAATTATTATTTTAAAGAAAATGTTGATTAGATGATAAGATCTCAAGGTTCCTTGGTAAAGAACTTATCTTATGAATCTTCCATTAAAAATGGAAAACCTAAAGGTAAACATAACTAAAGAGCCTTAATAATAACTAAAATTAGTTTATAGCTAATCTTGACTAGGTCTGATATCATTAATAGAAACATCTGTATGTTTCAATACTTATAAGATTCCTCTAATATCTCTTGTACTGGTCATTTTATAACTAACATCTTGTATCAACATCTAGCTAATAGATATATATGTAGAGTAGTATTAATCTCTCCCCCCCCCCCCTTTTTTTTATAGAGTACTATATTGTATATTTACAAAAAATATTATATACAATGTCTCTGAAAACAGTAATTATGGTTCTTTAAGCAATTTTTATCTTTGAAGATAATGATAGAAATGTATAAACTTGTACTCATTCTCTATCTAGGCTTTTTGACCTCTCAGATACTGTTATAAAATGTTTAATGTGTGTTACAGGACAAAACAATAATTTCGGTGTTTCCGTAACATCCAGCTAGACTGCTTATTATTTTATTTATAATCTTGTTATTACACAAAGTTGTGGCTACCAGCCGATTGTTTTGATTGTCTGGGGATGCCCTGGTGTCAACAGATCATAGATTCTACAGCCTGAGGCAAGTAATAGTAGTGACTATCCAGCTACTAATATGAAATTATATATACTTATATATATATAATTTTATTTATTTATTTTAATTTTGTCAAATAGAAATGCTAATATTCTAGACAAATAGCATTTTAAATTTCTGGTTTGACAAGTGAAATGGTCTTAAGTATTTGATGATCATCTTACATCTCTGATAATGTTATTATATGATAGATAGAAAACACTTTAATTTACACCATTTCAAAAAACTTAAGAACTAGTAATATATGATAGCCTTTTAAAATTTATTTTTGGCAATGTCTATTGTAGATATATAGTAATTGTAGTTGTAAGTATTATTAAGTAGGTGTCTGCCAACTACTTTGATAAGTCTTGCCATTTGTGATTCAGTAAGAGACTTGATCATTCAAACTCTAACTTTTTAAGCAAAAAGGGGCAATCTGTCTGTCTGTCCATCTACTGAGATCTTCCTCCTGTCTTAAATGAGAATTGTTAATAATCTTTGCTTTCAAGTTTGGCCTCCGAAAGCCCTTGGTCTATTCTGGTATTAATAAAAGGAAATTTCCTTTAACCTGGTTCAAGTAAGACAGTATTCTATTAGGCTGGGTGGGGAAAATTGCCAAGCCCAGCCGAAAGTCTCATTTCTACCGAATACATTGTAGAAAAATGAGCACACCTGTCTGGGGCCATTCATCACATACTTTGATGAAAATAAGTTCATGCCTTGGACGCTCCAAATTTTGAACATAGCCTTCATGGCCTGGAGCAGAAGAAGCCACTTCAGAACTTTAGGACCATTTGGCATCTGGCTTCTCGTTCAGTTTAGCTTCCCCGAGAGCTAAGTGGCAGAGAAAGAGAGTTATGCTCCATTGTTCTGTGAGATTCAACAATATGGTAAGCATCTTTATTTATTTACTTTTTTAGGTAAAGGGATTACGTCCTTTTCTCACCATGTATGTACAATATGCACCTCTTTGAGTCATACACTGACTATTTATTCTTACAAACATAGTATACATCTCGTTCCTCTTTGAACTCCAAGAAATTGGTTACAGGCCCACTTTCCAATCAGTGAGCAAATCCTGTTTAGCTGAGCACCTCAACCTGAATTTGAGGTCAAAAGACTGAATAATACAGCTATTTGAGTACTGGTTCTGAGCCCTGCTCTCCTTTGACCAACTTTATTTCAGGTCTTGCTAAACAGTAGGGTTAGATATTCCCTCTTGGCCTGCTCTGTTTGAATAATTTTAGGAACATTTGCATAGTGATTGTGAAGCCAATTCTTTAAAATTGCATAGTATGCAAAATCTCAATTTAGTCATAACCCCTTTAGGAGTAGTAATATATCTATTCCACATGTTTGAAATCAGAAATGTTATTTTTAGTTATGGTTTTTAGGACAATTTCACTCTGCCTCGCCTGGTGTCCCAGACAGTTATAACAATAGGAAAACAGACCTTAGACATTGGAGCAAATAATTTGATCACACCTGAGATTTAATGCTCACATGATGGCAATTGTAAGATAGACTTTTTGATAACTTATATGCCATCCTCGTATCGAACATTCTCAGAGTTTCTGCAACTTGAGAATCAAGGACCTTCCGTCCTGACTGATTCTAGAGTAACTGGATATGGTGTCTATAGGATTTCTGCAATCCAATTTGCTATAATAGCAAATATTTTTGTGCCAAATGTTAAGCCACAAAGCAAGAGCAATAAAGAGGGGAGTTTCCAGTCTTTAAACATCAATTGAGATACTTCTTATCATCTTACAGAATGTCACAGTCTCATAGCATAGACACTTATGATATTATAAGTTTGTATAAATAAGGTTTAAAATTAGTATACAAATAGACCACTACTTTGCTGTCTTAAGATTAATCAAACTATCTCTTATGTTATTATAATAGTAAGATGATAAGCTGTTGTTTTAACCCCTGCTCTCTTATATGTAATTAATACAATTACTTATTGTAATGTGTAACTAAATGTTTGCTGAAAATCTTGCTATAAACCACTCGGAGGAATGTCCGGATGAGGTTTAGCTATTGGTAAGTGAAAATATGCCTGTTGAATGTTTGTTGTCACTAACCAATGTGTCTTAACTTTAATTAATCTCTTTATTTGTAATATAAAATGTTTTACAATATATTACATATGAATTAAGACCTCTGAGGTCCAAGAGGGCAGAAATCAACATCTGACTTCTTTATCAAAAACCATCTGAATGCAGCTCTTTGGATGGAGTCTGTTATATTCACTACTTTTAATAGGTGAACTATCTCTTTTCTCATTATGTGTATTGTGTAGTCTAAACAATTTACACTAAGATTTATAGGCTTGGCTGTATAATTAGTAAGGCTTAGATCACTTGTCATACAAGACATTAGATGTGTTACTTTTTAACTTAAAGTACGTACTTGTCTTTAAATTTTAATCACCCTTGTAAGCCACTCAATGATGCTTTAATAAGTTGTACAACATCAGGGCAAAAATATAGTCTTGACTACAAATAATTTGCAATGTAGTCTCTAATATTTAATTATGGGACATTGGTCCCACTGACTTTATTAATCCTGTCAATAAGTAATGTAAAAATTACTAGGCTTTGGTGAAAATCAGTTGTGGTGCCTCCTGTGAGGACTTAATTTACAAGCCTTCGTTTACAAGACCAATGTTCAGGTGGGTTATAGTCACATGGCACATCTATGTACCATGAACAGATCCAAACTTTCTTTAATATAGGTTAGAAGGCTATAACCACCCAAAGTTATCTTTATATCTCAAATAATAAATAAATGGGCCGACTATCTATACACACCCCAGTGTTTTATCACTGAATTAAAGAAGCTGTTCAACTTCAGCCAGCAGCAGCTGGATGTTTATCCAGCTATAGCCTTTGTTCAGAAATTGTCATTGTTCTAGAATATTATAAAAAACAAATTTGTCCACAATGGTTCTGCACCGATAAGTGGTCTTCTTTTACAGTGAAATGACAAATGTTATGTCTTAGTACAACACTATTAGCAAGACAAGTTTGTGATAAATGTCCTTTCAATCATATTAATTAAAAATCAATTTAATTTTTGACACTAACTCTTGGTTAGCTTAAGTAAACAACCGGTTTACTAACCTCGGTGTTTTATTTCCCCTACTGAGATTTTCAGTTAGGTTTTAAAACAAGTTCAATCCTGTTTGAAAACTCGTAATTGTACTTACATCTCATGTTCAGTAGAATAAAGCAAAATACTTCCCCCTTCGTCCGAACTTGAGAAACGACGATAATTTATCGTAATTGGTTTCACTCGATGTGCTCGTAATAAAAGAAATCACCAAAGGCTTAAAGATTTCGAATGTTGCACATTCCACTTGGAACACTTACTTGTCGTAGTTTGTACTTATTATAACACAATTAAAAGACGAATGGTAAGTGTTATAATGAAGTACTATATTATTTTCTTGGCACTGTGTTGTCAACACTTCAAAATTCTATTAATATTGAATAGTTTTAACACTTTGAAATAATTTACAAATTTTGCAATGTTTTACCGGCAAAATTTTACAATGCATATGAATTGACAGATATCTGACATCTATCATATCAAGGAAAGAGATGTCATGCTGGTGAGTGAAAGAGAAAGGTATAAAACCAAGGACAAATGGGTAAGTCTTAGACCATAGATAGTGTAAAGAGGCAAATATTTACTATGCTTTCTTCTAGCAACACTGTGTGTCGACAGAGAGCCAGAGTGTGGCTTTGAACTTCTGCACCTTAGTGTTGATCTCCCGCGGCCTGCCGATGTCCCTCTCTAAGGGAGCATCAGAGAAGTACTCCTCCCATGACACCGGCTGGGTCAGGTCATCTCGAGACCTACTCCGTGTTGCTTCCTCCTGAAGATCGTTGAAGATTTGAGAAGTCTTATCTCTTATTGCGCATCAATTTGTAATTCTCTGGGTAGTTAATAACTGACTGACAGACAGATGGATTTACTCCTTTTTTATTATAGTTGTTTGTGGGCAACATCGCTAGTTGCGTCACGAGTAATATTTGCCAATAGTTTATATTTTTATTTAATTTCTTAGTGGTGTAGTTGTTTGTAGCCCTAAATAAAAAAATGATTTGGTTAAAATATAGGTACATTTTAATGAATGAATTTTTTATTTAAACATATCTTATTTTATAAAAAAAAAACACTGAATTCGATCCGGAACCAAAAAACATCCAGTCTACTCGAAATTTATGCCCCCCCGTCTACACCGCGTTCACGTTAACTTGACGCACAGGGTTACCAACAATAAAAAATATTAACACCTAAAGCTACAGTCAAAAACACCTAAAATCACGATAATTACTAAAAAAAATCCAACAAAAATTAAGAATAATTCACGTTTTTTTTTTATTGCAGAAGATCAGCAGACAGACAGATGGCCCACTTAATGGAAAGCGGTTACCATCGCCTATGGACAGTTGCAACACCAAAGGTGCTACAAATGCACTGCTGCTCTCTTAAAGGAGACTGGAACCTGGTCACTAATGCCGGAACACAACTCAAGGTTGTTATGGCGACATACTTTAGACCAGGGGTGGTAGCCATCCAGTCGGGCAAATGCCCTACCACCTGGCTGTGGGTTGTTTTGTCGCCTCTTACGACATGCCGCCTGGCCGCAGGAAATTGTTTTCTTTCTCCGTTCCTGCACGGATGAAAACATGAAACGTTTTGTAATAATCGCTATTTATAACCTATTTCGTAACATAATATTATGTGATGTTACTTTTTTAGAATTTGGTAACCCTCTGCGCGTCAAGATATCGTGAACGGGGTATTCGTAGAAGTTTCATAATATTTTCTTAAGTTTTCGCGACTTGTATACATAATAAAACTACGTTTTAACGGTTTTAAGCGCGGTAATTTTATTTGATTTTGGTTTTTCCGACGTTTCAGCCACTTTTCAGTGGCCGTGATCACGGAAATCAAAGATGTCAAGTGTCAACGAGCATTGTTAAAGTTTTATAAAAAATAAAATTAAATTAAAACTTTAACAATACTCGTTGACACTTGATATCTTTGTCTTCCGTGATCACGGCCACTGAAAGGTGGCCGAAACGTCGGAAAAACCAAAATCAAATAAAATTACCGCGCTTAAGACCGTTAAAACGTAGTTTTATTATAGAAGTTTCACTTTCGTCGTTTCACAGACGAGCGTGCATGACAAGAGTTATGAATGTCAAAGAAGCAAGTGAGGTGTGTAAGAATAAGTCTAGATGGCGCTCTGTTGTTCGTGCCTACCCCGCAAGGGAACTCGCGTGAAGTTATGTATGTATGTATGTATGTATGTAAGTTTCACTAAAAAAAAAAATATCGAGGGTTGAAAGGCTATTTGTTTTAAGCGACATTTTGTGTGAGACTTAACACTATGGGGTTTTTTATCCTAATATCTCAACTTAAAGAAATATAAAGAACCTGACATCTAGTTTCAATCTATGGATGTTTTTTTTTTAAAGTATGGTACACAGTTCGTTAGTGATGTGTTTTTCTGGGTCATTTGAAACTCCAAACTATTCTCCAGACAATTTTTAAAAATGTCGTTTAAAACAAATAACCTTTCACCCATCGATATGTATTTGAACAAGTTTCGAGTTGTGGCCAGTCTGCAGCCTCCCTTTAGAGAGGGCGGCGGCAGGGTCATGAAATAGGAATGTCTCACCCTGTCCGGGGTGACGAGCGGCGTGGCGGGCGTGGCGGGCTCGCTGTCGGCCAGCGCGAGCAGGCCGGCGAGCGGCGCGCGGCTGGCCTGCGCCTGCGCATGCGCGCGGTTGCCCCTCGGCAGGTGCTCGGAGCGCGTCTTCGACACCAGCTCCACGTTGTTGGCGCCGAACACTTTGCACTCGTAGCCGTTCACCTGCTCCGTCTTGTCCGAGCGCCAGCCCCATATGCCGCTTTTGTTTCTAACAACGCAACAATGTCACCAACTCATCGTTAAAAAACGCCTAGTCGACAAAACTGGAGACCGGAAGGCTGGAGCTTACCTCGCTCAAAGGATTAGCCTCTGTATCCAGCGAGGTAATGCTGCCAGCCTTCTCGGTACAATGCCCAGCGACAGTGGTCTGGTGGGGCTGGACGGGCTTTAATTTGAATTTTAGTTTTTTTACTATTGTATATATATTTTTAAGTTAGGTTTATTTATAGGATATTTTAGTTTTGTTAATAGATGTTAGACTTAGTTTATTTAATTATATATAATTATACTTTTATTAATAGAAATAAAATAAATTATTTCACTCATCACTAGACATCGGATTATATGCACTATCAAAATGGCAAAATATGCACAATCAATAAACCATTTATTATTAGATTATTTAGAATTTAAGTTTATTTTCACATTATATTTATATATTAAACATCCTAATATTAGTTACAAATTATTATTATAATATTTTTTTTATTATAATTCTTGTGACATTAAACAATAACATATTTTTCCAGGCTTTCTGCAGCAAACTTGTGACGCTTGTCACTTGATATTAATTTATAGGCTGAAAATGACGTTTCGACGTCAACTGACGTCACCGGACAGAACTTGAAATTTGGCGCCATTTCTGCAGAGACTTCTTCAGGTAGAGTTTGTCCGGTGCCGGTGATAAATGCGTCAATTTTCTTTATTCTTTCAAGACCGGGATTTTTATACAAAACTGCATTTAATTTGCCACAAACCTTTTGCGATAGTGAACTCGGAAGGGCGTTACTCTGTTCAATCATTATTTCGTCGTGTCGTCGGCATAATACAAGACGCCTACCACGTATAACTACCGAAATAAGCACTGTCAATGAGAGAGTACCAAAATATGCAATAACGCTATAAAAATAGATTTATATGCAAACATACAAATGCATATAATCCGATGTCTACTCATCACGTAACAAAGAGAGACTTTATTTATTTAAGCACAAAACAGATTACAATCTTTAAAAATGAATCAATAACAAACGTAATATATAAGGCTAGATCATAATCCAAACTATGTGCTAATTAAACGAATGACAAGGTAGATATTCTTTGGAAAGTTGTTCATATTTATTTTACAAATAATATGAGTGAAAAATCGACAATAAATATCAATACCGACTGTGTGAGATAATTTTTTCGCATTTATTCATAAACTTAAAAAACTGCTGGTTTTCTACATCGATAATTGGTATTGATTTTTTTTATTATTTGTATTGCAGTAGTTCAGCAGACAGGCAGACGGCCCACTTGATGGAAAGCGGTTACCATCGCCTATGGACATTTGCAACACCAAAGTTGCTACAAATGCGCTGCTGCTCTCTTAAGGGAGACTGGAAGCTGGTCACTAATGCCGGAACACAACTCAAGGTTGTTATGGCGACATACTTTAGACCAGGGGTGGTAGCCAACCAGTCGGGCAAATGCCCTACCACCTGGCATTGATGTTAAGTAAAGACATTAAATAGGGTATTTGAAGAAATAGCGACGTAATTACATTCCTTATACATGTTCAAATTCAAATTCAAAATAAGTTCCACTGGAGAACACTTATACATATAAGTTAAAATTTAATTTTACTTCCTATTATATGTACACCACTTCGCAACGTGTTATTGCTCTTGAGGAGAAGAAGCGGCAAGAAACTCCCCAGCAACACGTCTAGCTAAATATTGTTTTTCTTTAAATTTCTTATTCTATTTATATCTTAAGTTCTTCGTTTTTATAAATTTTATACAGAAGTATATTACAGAATTACTTTTGAAGAATTAATGGAGTTGTAGCAAATAATACATACTCAATAAGACCATGACAATAAAAAAGGAAAGAAAAATAATGCTATAATAATGACATGACGTACTAAAATGTTACGCTGCAATATATCTCCATAAATTCCTTACAAGCTTGGCAAGGTAAAAACATTATACAAAATATAGTATAAAAGGTTGAAGCGAGCTACTATGTAAATGAAATTTTGTCATTTAAGTATTCTTCTATAGTGTAGTATCCCATGTAGTGAAACACTTACAAGCCAACAGATGGCGCTGTGCAATAATTGAGGTCGCAAACGACTCCCGAAACGTACAAAGAATATATACAAATTTCCAATAGTAACAGACGGGCTTATTATGATGGATGGCTAAACATACCATGTCTGTACATTGAAGGAAGGAAGATCTTCCTTCCAGAGAGGCTACTGTTGTTCCTCGCAGGCCTAAACCTATTATATAAGTTATTATATACTTATTACATCTGTTAAGATGGGTTTAGGCCTGCGAGGAACAACAGTAGCCTCTCTGGAAGCAAGATCTTCCTTTAACAATCAGTCCGGTTAATCGAGTTTCCACTGCAGTTACGAGTAGAGTTGGGTAGGACATGATTTTAAAATGAGTTTGTACGAGTAACATGACATTTTTTACTGAACCAGTACAATGTACCACTCCAAACGAGGCGAGGAGATTTGTATGGTTTGTACGGCATCAGCACATTTGAAGCCATGAGGCGGTGAACGTCATTTCCTCATTCGTCCCGTACAAAACTTCTCGTTCGGAAATGTTCGTTAAGAATCGGATGTGATCGGCCTCGATCACCTCATTTTACTAGCAGTCGTACATATCATGTCGTCCCTCTTTGTCATGTGAATATCCGTAGAGGCGCTATTGAGTACTGTTGTCCTCGTTCCGTCCTTCCTCTTACATTTGACGCGTGAGTAATAGTGGGACAAAAATTTTGAAGTAGTTGTTGGAATCAACCTCTTTACATAGTTTTACTTTTTATATTTTGACACTGTCAACATTCTTTTTTTTTGCAGGAGATCAGCAGACAGGCAGACGGCCCACTTGATGGAAAGCGGTTACCATCGCCTATGTACATTTGCAACAGCAAAGTTGCTACAAATGCGCTGCTGCTCTCTTAAGGGAAACTGGAACCTGCTCACTAATGCCGGAACACAACTCAAGGTTGTTATGGCGACATACTTTAGACCAGGGGTGGTAGCCATCCAGTCGGGCAAATGCCCTACCACCTGGCTGTGGGTTGTTTTGTCGCCTCTTACGACCGGCCGCCCGGCCGCAGGAAATTGTATTCTTTCTCCGTTCCTGCACGGATATAAATCTTTTGTTGTTTATTTTTACTCATTCTATATTCATCCTTGCATTGTGCCGTATCGTTGTGTAATAAATATTAATATTATAAGAAAATTATCGTATTACTTCACGTCCAAGTTAAAATATATACAGTCTACGTGCTCTCCACAGTAATACAAATTTAAATTTAGAGCCGTATCAGTACAAATCTATTTTGTACGGGACAAATGTATTGTCTCACCCGTGTGCTACTCATCACTAGTTATCAGGACCTGCACTGACGTCGACGATATGTAGAGAACTTGACGCAATCACGCTGCCCACTTCCCTCGCGGCTGCGCTGCCTGCCGCCATGTACGTACCTCTCGAAGCTGATCTTGTCCGTGTCGAAGTAGTTGATCGCGATGGGCGCGGCGAGCCTCTGGTTGACCACGCTCTGCGCGAGCCGCGGCCACGGCCGGCTCTCCTCCACCGGCTCCAAGTACTCGCACCACGACGTGCCCAGCTCGTGGTCCAACTCCAGGAGGGTAGCTTTCCCACCTGAAATAATCTATCTCTATAAATATTATAACCGCGAAAGTTTGTTACTCTTTTACGAACACATACTGAATGGATTTTGATGAAACTTTGCAATAATATAGCTTACACATCAGAATAACACACAGGCTATAATTTTTTTTATTGCAGGAGATCAGCAGACAGGCAGACGGCCCACTTGATGGAAAGCGGTTACCATCATCTATAGACATTTGCAACACCAAAGGTGCTACAAATGCGCTGCTGCTCTCTCAAGGGAGACTGGAACCTGGTCACTAATGCCGGAACACAACGCGAGGTTGTTATGGCGACATACTCTAGACCAGATGTGGTAGCCATCCAGTTGGGCAAATGCCCTACCACCTGGAATTTATAAAGATATAGTGTGAATTATCCAAAATATAATGATTTTCATCACCACGCGGGTAAAACTATAAAAAATGGTTC
The DNA here is from genome assembly GCA_019925095.2 of Dendrolimus kikuchii. Classification (NCBI taxonomy): domain Eukaryota; kingdom Metazoa; phylum Arthropoda; class Insecta; order Lepidoptera; family Lasiocampidae; genus Dendrolimus; species Dendrolimus kikuchii. The sequence continues at coordinate 21,396,300 of CM034399.1, read as the reverse complement.
GAGTTTGTATAATGCGTTTAAAAATGTGAAAATAAGCTAATTCGGACCAGAATTTTTACAATTTTTGTCTCTCTGTCAGCCTGTTTTTTTTTTTTTTTTGCCCGGGCGAACAATATATACCCGAGTCAATTACTGTTTGTTTGTAACTCTTTCTAATATATATAAATACGGGTTGGATGTGTGTTGGGATGTATGGTTGGTGCACGTTGGGTTATGTTGGCTTGGGGTAGAGGTAAGTTTTGGGTATTATGACTTTATATATTTTATACTTACATAAACTATATAAGATATTTTGTACTAACATGATACTACCTTTGTATATATACCTATGTGCCCGCGTTGCCTTTCCCGGGCCAAGACCGCCAACACGATTTGTGTTTGTGTTAGTTGTCTTGACCCGGGTCTGTCAGCCTGTTAGAGCCATCACGTAAAAACTACTGAACAGATTTAAATGAAATTCGAAACGGAGCTAACTTATATCACGGTGCGTAACTTAGGATACTTTTTATCCCGATAAATGACGTCGTTTAATTGGAATAGACGGATTAGCAAAATAGATGGCGCTGCAATTGCAATTTAGACAACCATCGCTGTAATGTAGTAACAAATACGTTGTCAGGTTGCCCACATGTCATTCATTATATATTAGGTACTTCAAATCAGGTTGGCTGCAACTTTTCTTAAAGTTTTGCTGTGCAGTTGTCTACAGTATATTGACTTAGTTTCTTTGTAATTGTAGTTAATTGAACAAGAAACTAAAATATTGAAGTTTTATATATATATAAAAGAACTAATTAAATTTGTATTTCTACTTGGGGTTTTGCACTCGGCGTAGCGCGCTATGTCATCAGCTGTGTGCTACGAAGCTACGATGAATTATTAGGACAAATGATAAGTGACGTCACACGCGCACTCGGGCTTGTTCGGGAATTGTCGGCGTGTTCGGTACTTGGGTACTTCGTAAAACTTATTTTTAATTTGATATAGCTTTTTAAATACAGTGAAAGAAATTTCAATTAATTAAAAAAAATATTCTAAAATCCAATTATACACCTGAGATCTTCTCAGACCATGTTTTCTGTTTGAAATTTATTTTCAAAATAAAAAGTTACAAGATTATACAAACAACTACATTGCCAAACTGCAGCGTAGTTTGTCGACAGCATTCTAGTTGGATCGTATTAAATTATACCTTACAACTTCTGTTTTATATACTTAAGTACACTTTTTTGTAAATATATATATATATAAATCAATTGCCGTTCATTAATATCGCTAAAATTTTAGAACGGCTGGACTGATTTGGCTAATTTTGGTTTTGAATTATTTGTGGAAGTCCAGGGAAGGTTTAAAAGGTGAGTAAATATGAAAAAATTGCTTGGAATATAGTAAAAACAACAATTTCGCTTTCCCTTAGAAACTATTCCTACCTGTCAAACATTTGATGTTCATCCCGTCGTTTAGAAACCAATTAAATTTAAAAGTCGTTCAGAAATGAAATTAAATTTAAAAGTGAAGATTTTTTTCATATTTTTGGTTTTGAATGTCAAACGTTTGATGTTCGTTCCGGTTAAGTTTTGACCACATTTTTTTACTAAAGTTGAAACATTCTGCAATTATCATTGAGCTTTTTTATTTATTGATTCTGAGGCGGTACGAAGTTTGTCGGGTCAGCTAGTTATAATATAAATTAATTTGAATGATTGGATTTACCGATTTTTGTATCAAGTCTTACTTTATTTAACCACCGGTATCTAAAGTACATACACACACATATGTTTCACATCACATGTCAAAACTCACCTTCACCCTGCCCTCTGAATATATACGTCCTGTCGCCTCTCTGCCAGCGATTACTTTCGAAACCAACTAAGGTTGTGTCCACACGCACGTTCCCGCCTCTCTTGTACACTTTGTACGTGTCAAAGGGGCACACACGTGACACTAGAGGCACTGAAAATGAGCAAATAAATCAGTAAACAAACAGGCACATTTCACATTCCAATATCTGAAACTCAGACCAGAGTAAATGGCGGAAAATTAGTTTACAAAAGGAGACTGGGACTTTTGGGCCAAAGAAATGTAAGCTTGATATATGGCTTAAAAGAAGATCTTTTCTATTAGAAAATGGCAAACCTGATGTTTATCATAGGGATACCAACTTATAAAAACCAGGTTAAAAAATACAAAATAAAACCAGTTTCCTAATAATATTATAAATAGATAAGTAAACAAAACAAGCCAAGTCTGTGAATTCGTTTAATGACCTCGTGAAACAACAGTATCTCAAATTTGCAACTGAATAATAATGTTATTTAGTCGTATGCTTGGGATGTTGTTGTTTGACGACACACAACTTGTATATCCATATATTAATACGTAAACCAAAAACTTTGTACCCCTTTTTACGACAATTGCGCGGGCGGAGGAGTACGAAATTTCGCACACTTATAGTTTATATAGAGGAGTGCAGAATGCTAATACTTTTTTTAAATTATACATCAAAAATACATTAAATAAAAAAAAGTAACATTATACACACTACCATGTATTTGACACACACACGCATATATACACTTTTGTTTATTGTTAAAGTCAAATTAACAGTGTAGCCTTGGCGAAATCTGTGATTTTAGAAGTATAGTCTTTGACAACAGAACCTTAATAATGTTCAAACTTATAATTTAAATTAATTATTATGGTCGAATTTCGACGACGGGCGACCACTAGTTTAGATAAATATGTATGTTTATATTGGTTTGAGTTGCAGGACTCGAATTAAAATTCCGTTGGAATTATTATAGAGTTTATTAGAACTATACAAACACGTATAACATAGGTACAAATATAACTGAACACAACCAGTCCAACGTAATGCGCGATTCAATAACACGCGCAAAGTCCGTCACTAATAGATATTCCCGCTATGCACACACGTCTCGATTCGTTCGTGGTTCTCACTCGACTGCCTCCCTCTCTCCATCAGGCCGTCCTTTTATGTTCCACAAATGCAAATGTATGTTCGCCTGGCAACGCCGCTACAAATTCCTAGATATAGCTTGTAACACCTGGCTAATTATGCTAATGAGCGAGTACAATAGGAAAATGAGCCGTATGCCCATCCATACCGAGTTTCTGTCCATCCAAAGGTTGTCTGGAAGAAATCGCTCCCAGCGATAAGACCGCCCATTGTACTTATCATTACGATTGTATGTACGAATTTATTTTGTAACATTGTATGCAATAAAGTTTATTCTTTTCTATTCTAAACTGAGTTTCATATGACATACCCCAACTGGTAAACTCCCATTTCATCTCAACATAAAAGTCCGGTGCCAGACTGAGCCGCCTCAGTAAATCGGGGATCCCCTTTGACCTCAACGCGTGCCGCTGGAAGTCCCGCCTCGTAAGCACCAGCGAGAGCAGTTCCGCGTCGCCTGTGGCTGTTGCTTCCTGCACGGCTGTTGGGACATTATATTTTTTTACTAACAAAAACAAAACCGACTTTTTTTAATTGCAGGACTTCAGCAGACAGGCAGACGGCCCACTGAATGGAAAGCGGTTACCATCGCCTATGGACATTTGCAACACCAAAGATGCTATAAATGCGCTGCTGCTCGCTTAAAGGAGTCTGGAACCTGGTCACTAATGCCGGAACACAACTCAAAGTTGTTACGGCGACATGCTCTAGACCAGGGATGGTAGCCATCCAGTCGCGCAAATACCCTACCACCTGGCTGTGGGTTGTTTAGTCGCCTCTTACGACAGCCCGCCCGGCCGCAGGAGATTGTATTCTTTCTCCGTTCCTGCACGGATAAAAACTTAAAACTAAAAAGCATAATATTAATATTGTTACGAGTTGCAGGACTCGAATTAAAATTCCGTTGGAATTATTTGTAGAATTTATTAGAACTATACAAACACGTATAACACAGGTACAAATATAACTGTACACAACCAGTCCAAACGTAATGCACGATTCAATCACACGCGCAAAGTCCGTCACTAACGTCTTGCTTCGCTTGTGGCTATCGTTAGACTGCCTCGTCCCTTCATTGGGGCATTGCTTTATACTGTACAAATACAATATGTCTGCTCGACCGCGTGGACTGAATTTCCTAGAATCACACTTGGCTAATGACTACCATAAAAGATTACAATACACAATGGGCTCTTTTTCTAATCACGAATTTTAAACACAAAGTAAACAAAAAGAGTCCAAATGCCGCAAAGGTAATAAAACGTCTACAGATTTCAGGTGTGAATTTGTCTTTTGTCGACGATCAGGTCGTAACAATATTTTTACATCTTGAAGTCGGTGCCAAGTAAACTTAAGAAACAATAACAAAGGGAAGACGGTTACGTATTCATACATTGTTGGGCCCAAATTGTAAACAGATGAGAATGAATGATTTTAAAATTTATTTACAGTAATAAAACTACGACTCAACGGTTTTAAGCGCGGTAATTTATTTGATTTTTATTATTCCGACGTTTAAACCGTCTAAACGTAGTTTTATTGTGTATAACGTAATATGTAGAATGTATACAAGTCGCGAAAACTTAAGAAAATATTATTTTCAGTAAGTTGATATTTTTTATAATCGTCGTGGATTAAGTTATTTTCAATGAATTAATCGTGTGGTGTAGGTGTTTTAATATTGCTAATTGTTGAAATTCGTTTACATAAATAATAATAATAATAATAATAATCGGCAGACAAACACACACATTGTATATCCCCAAATTAAGCAAGTTACGCTTGTGTTATGGGTAATATACAACGGACTACTCTGGGGCCGATCCCAGACACCCAGACCATAGTAAATAACGGAGAAAATACGTTTCCGAAATTTACTATACCAGGAATCGAACCCGGAACCTCTGCGTTGCAGTGAGGTACGCCGGCAAAGGCTTAGCCCACTCAACCACAGAGGCCGTCAAATAAATTGATTATGGTAATCGATAACTTATTTAAGGCTGATGTTTTACCATTTTGTAACAGAAAAATCACACTAACACTTACTAACTTATACCCTTACATATCAACTCACAGTTATAATAGAAGATAAAGTAATAAAAGGGTCATTCGGTAGAAAGTGCACAAGAGGCCGAACTGACGTCATGTCAGACGCGCGTGGCTTTGTGAAAGCGCGTTTCAGTACTTTCTATCAACAGCTGGCACCTACATCTTAGTACGCATTTATTTGCCTTTCTACTAAAAAAATCGACCTAGAATCCTTAGAAGTAGTAATAATAATTCACAGGTGCAGGAACGGAGAAAGAATACAGTTTCCTGCGGCCAGGCTGCCTGTCGTAAGAGTAGACCTAGAGTAACCCTGGTATAAAGTGCGGTGTGCGGGGTTCGAGGGATTAAATGAGAATGCACGTCTGCGTTGCACAACAGTATAATCCAGACTAAAGTAACTTAATTACTAACATACACTATCACACCACCGGGGTTATTAAAAAAAAAAGTAATTCATTTTTTTTTCTTATCTTAACACATTAAACATATAAAAAATATTTTTCTCTATTAGAACTTTATAAGTACTATTGTTTAGGTTATATCGGTAAAAGGTTTTGTTCTGTTTTTATGTATAATGTTTGTATGACTGTATGTCGCCACAACCTTTTTTTTTTAAGGCGGGGGAAATGCTATTTACGCACAATACTGAGTCCTTTGCAAGGGATTAGACCATAGTCGATTATGAAGGCTTTCCCCTTTGATAAGGAGCAATCCAAACAATAATCAAGCCAGCTTGTGTGGAGACTCAGAGAAGTTGCACGGGCAACAACCACTACCCACTAAAACCACCCTCCTCCCATGTGCCCCGCGCTTTTTATGTACGAAAGGCTGAGACTTAGAACGTAGTTACGCCCAGTCCGATCCAGCGCAAAAAGTGCCTGAATGTGCCCCGGGAATCGGAACACATCTACTTCGTCAGCGGGGGTGATAAATCCTTTGCTCCCGCCACAACAACCTTGAGTTGTGTTCCGGCAATAGTGACCAGGCTTTGGTCTCCCTTTAGAGAGCGGCAGCACATGGCTAGGCGCCTTTGGTGTTACAAATGCCCATAGGCGATGGTAACCGCTTTCTATCAGGTGGGCCGTCTGGATAGCAAGATACAAAAATAAAGACATAAATCAAATAAATTATCGCGCTTAAAACCATTAAAACGTAGTTTTATTATAAAAATAATTTAAATGGAAATAAAACTAATTAAGGAACTGTTGTTTTATTTTCATAATTCCTTTATGTGAGATTGCAAAATATGTGATTTCCCATTAGGGAGGGAGGGAGGAGCGTCACGAATGTGACCAGCTGTGACAAGGACGTGAAATTCGTGTGAAGTAATTTGTGGAAAAGATTTGTTTGTTTGCATTGAATAGGCTCTGAAACTACTGAACCGATTTGAAAAATTCTTTCACTGTTGGCAAGCTACACTATCCTCGTGTGACAGAGGATATATCATATTATCATATTTTAAAAAAAAATTGGAATTCGCTTAGTAGGTAATTAAACTCAACAAAAAAGTTTTTTTCAGATACCCGTGCGAAGCCGGGGCGGGCCGCTAGTAGGTAATAAACGATAGGCCACTCTGGGGCGAGTCACAGACACCCAGATCACAGTCAATAACGGACAGGTCGTTTATGAAATTTACCACGTCAGGAATCGAACTTTGAGATTTTATATACAGAATCAATTTTTCATGTGGGTCTTCAGGGCCAAATCCAACACTATACGAAATAGCGAAAACCACTCGAAGGAATCTCGAAGCCGTTTTGGCTAAAAAACTAAAATGGTACTATTAGATTTTTGAAAAATCAATTACCCTTGTCAGGAGTTGAATCAAATTATAGTTTAGCTTATAAGGATCTATTTCTGTGAAAAAATTACAAACGGCAAACACGCGCGTGTGTGTGTGTGTGTGTGTGTGCGTGTAGGTGTGCGCGTGTAGGTACGCGCGTGTGCGCGCGTGCGTGTGCGTGTGCATGTGTGTGTGTGTGTGTGTGTTATAATATCATATAACATTGATGGCACTCACCAGTCCAGCCGTCTTTTTCGCAATTGATATCAGCTCCAGCATCAACCAATACTTTGACCACTTCTGTATAACCTAAAGTGACTGCCAGTAGCAGTGGCGTCCTGCCACGTGTGTCCTTCACTTCTATATCCTCTAGTGTGAACTGGAATATATAAAGTATTATGACACAGATTGACTTATCAGATTTGGGCCATGTTTAGAATTCAATAGAACAGAACTATCAGAGGAGTCAATACAATTCCTTTAGAATGCACAGGAAACAAGAATGAGCCATGCTGGAATAATTGTATTGATTACAGCTCCTTGGGGCGACTATATCGGTGAGATACCACACTCTCACAGAATATCAGTGTGAAAGGGCAAGCATTGAGCTAATCGTGTTTCGTGTGCTATGATAAGTGTAAGTTTCCCATCCCATGTTCTATCCTATTCCTACTGTGTTCTCCAACATTTATATAGTCTATTGCAGTTATTTATTTTTAATAATAAAAACTTATAAATAAATAAAAATAGCTTCAATATAACAATAGCAGAACGGCACGCTTAGTATTTTATAATAACATATATAATATTATATATTTAAAGTTTACATAAATTTTTAAATAGATATATATATTGCAAGTTTGCACATGGAACAGGCAAAAACATGTGAAACTCATCAATATGTTATCATGCTAAATGCATTGCGTTTTAACAAATAAATAAATTGAAATTGAATTACCTTAATTGTATTAGTTTATAATTTTTCAGTGCAATAAATGTAATTTTGATTGAATTTATAGCACTTAGGATATAAATTAAATGCAGTAATGTACACATTACAATGTGTGACATAATAATATATAAAATATAAATAAATTATGGTTGTAATAATAATAAATAAATGACTATGCCAATAATGATAACTTTAATAATATAATCATGACGAATGCAAATAAATGAACACTGTAATTTTCCATTTAATAATTATAAAGTCAGTAAATAATGTAGTTGGTGTTGATAATAATTATATAGGGTAGTCTGGGGTAGATCGCCTTTGGCGACAAGACCGCCCATTGTACTTTAATGTTTGTGCAATAAAATTATTCATTTATTCATTCATTCAGTTGACATACTTGCTAAAAAAATTACATATCGAAAGTTGAACTGAAAAAGAGTTAACAGTCAGACTGTATTCCACAGCAGGACGCTGGGAACCTATTGAGTGCAAGTAGAACTTGTACATTGCTTTAAGTTCTTTTTTCAAAAATAAAGATGTATTATAGTAAACTAGTGGTCGCCCGTGGTCGAAATTCGACCATAATTAATTTAAATTATAAGTTTGAACATTATTAAGGTTCTGTTGTCAAATACTATACTTCTATAATTACAGATTTCGCCAAGGCAACATTATTAATTCGACTTAAACAATAAACAAAAGGAGTATATATGCATGTGTGTCAAATACATAGTAGTGTGTGTAATGTTTTTTTGATTGATTTAATGTATTTTTATGCATAATTTAAAAAAAAAAATGGCATTCTGCACTCCTTTTCTTTATAAACTATAAGTTCGCACACTTCATACTCCTCTGTCCACACAATTTTCGTAAAAAGGGGTACAATGTTTTTGCAGCACATATTAACATAATGATGTGGTTATAAGTGAGTTACTACTGTGATGGTATATGTATGATTCCTCTTCTCACTCCAATTATGGCAGGTACATAGATGGAGATAAAATGAAATAAATAGTCAAATTATATACTGTCTTTAATTTAGTTCATATGACTCAACTCGGAAGGTGGTGTGGGGCAACTAACAACAGTGCCACAAATATCCACACATTACAATTTCTGCTGAATTGCAACTGTCGCTAGTCGTCACAGTAAACATCTAGAACACTATGAATGATACCATTAATTGACATCCGCCTACATTAATAAGGCTTCAGACCTTCAACAAGATTATATCACACATTGTCAGGCTTCTTTGATTGATTCATCATAGTTCAATACCTAAGCTTTAACACTTCCACAAGGTCAACATTCAAATATAAACACTGTTGTCTAAACTCTATGTCAAGTATTTATTCTTAAAAAAATAAACAATCTTGTCTATTTATTAAAATATATGATTTTAAAATATGAATTAAAGGCTTCAATTGATTTTCTTTGTATAAACTGTGACTTTGCAACTCACAAAAGTAGAAAGTTTCTGTAATCAAAAATATTGTTATTTGTTTTATTACTAAACATCCACATTCTCATGGCCTTCATAATTATTTCATTGTCAAGGCCATGAGAATAGATCTGACATGGAAATACAATTAATACCACATTTGTTATTTATTATTCTATTCTAATCTTTCATATGATAAAGTTTTTTTTTCTAAAAGAATTAATTAAAATTAATACATTTTACAATAAAGGTTAAAGTAATATCCCATCTTATTTTACCAAAACTACTTTCCAATAAAAACAAGACACCAAAAATTCTTATTTTCTTAAAAAGGACCACACTGTGTAGTAAAACTGTTCATTATTTTAAAAACTTCAAAGGGTATTATAGCAGGGTGTCTAAGTAATAACTGCCCCTGCAGCGTTTTCCTCTTTTACTATGGGGATCGTTTTATTATCAAATCAAAATAATTCACCCAAATTTTCAGCATTTTTCAAGTTTTTTTTTTTTAATAACCTATTTTTCGGTTTTTTTTCAATTGTAAAATTACAAATGAAGTCATGGTGAATTTTTTTTCCCTAATTCTTGGGAGCAAAAGGTATGAAACAGTATTTTTTTTGTAATTCTCTGATGAAAAGCCGATTTTTCAAAAATAAAATAAATCTAAAATATTTTTTATCATGAGATTTTGAAAACTATCTATCACCATTTTTTTCCGAATATGTGTTTACTTGCTTTTTTAATCATGATTTCTTTTCAATTTTTTAAAGTGGTAGAACAGTGTCGAAAAATATAAAAACTGTTTTTTTTCCATAACCTTGTGTTCTATCGAACTAATATTCTTTTGATTTTTGACTCAAAACACCTACCTCTTTGAAATAATGTTAAAATAATAACTTTCTTTACTTTTGTTCAAAAAATAATACATTATAAATTATATAATTTTTCTCTATGCTTAGAATAATTTGTTAATATATTAGATAACAATTACTGATTCTAAAATGAATTCCCAATTCTGTAAAAACTGTAGGAAATCTTATCAGATAACAAATTCTATGTTTTCTCTATACTTTTTAAAGATTTTATTTAGTAAAGGCTAAGTTTCATCATTTTCTAAGCTCAGTTTAACTGGAACTAAGCTTATTACAAATAAAGAATAATTAGTTCTTTAATAATGATGCCTCCTTGAAATCCGCTAAAATTTATATTTAAAAAATACTTCCTATGATATCTATTACTCATGAATAAGGCATGACAAGAGTTATGAATGTCAAAGAAGCAAGTGAGATGTGTAAGCATAAGCCTGAATGGCGCTCTGTTTTTCGTGCCTACCCCGCAAGGGAACTGGCGTGAAGTTATGTATGTATGTATGTATAAAGCAATCAAGAAAAGGATAACATAATAGATAGTCAGATTTATTAAACAGTTTAATAACTCAACTTTGTCTATGATTTGCCTAAAATGACTTGATGGAAAAGTGCATTTCGTGACTTTTGAGTAAAACCCACAAGCCAAGCTAGAGTGCCATGGCAGCAGTCATCGAGTGTCACAATTGATTTGTAACCATCATCGCAATATATAAGCAAAAAAACTATTTTCATATTCAAAATCAATAAACTAATTCAAAACTTGTTTACTGAACTCAAAAATAGTTTTAGTCTTTATATATTAAGGACAAATGTATTCCTAAATACAATTCACACTTTGTTATCAACAAAAGTGACATAACATTGTTTATCTAACTTATTTTCGTTTTTCCTATTATTCATTCCAAACTTGTTGGTGGACCCTAAAAACATGCTTCCTGCCCCAAATAGCAGGTCTAATGACTATATAGAACGCTTACGTATACCCCTAAACTCAACTTACCATTAATCTCGTACCACTACAGGTCAAAGCCCAGCCGGCTTCGATAAACTGATGATGTAAAGTTATTAAAGAAATCGTTTAACTCTACAGAAAATGCCGGGAATAATTGTAACAAAATTTCTTGGAAGGAGACTAATCTTTGTTGCTCTTTGAGATTATTTACCTCATCAGCTTCCAAAGATCTCTTCAATTCTTCGTGCTGATTGTTCCACACGAGCCAGTGGATGGGATAGCGAGCGATTACTTCGCTCGACGTTAAAACCATTTTAATCAGATACTCGATTTTCTAATATAAGAAATCTAATGTACACTTTATTACACATACATAAAACACTCTAATTACACATAATTACACTGTGAACGTTAATCAATTCAATACATAAATAACATAAAATGAAATAAGTCCCTACTCACACGCAAATGTCATCAATTTATAGTGATGTAGCATGTATTATCAAGTGTAGTATGATTGATTCATTAGCAAATATCAATTAAAAATAGACAGAATTTAACTGATTAAAGCTCAATAGGACTTAGATACCCCAGATTTCTAATATCAGTTGTATAATCAGGGCCGAATTTACTTTAAGTGTCGCCCTGGGGCACCGTGAAAAATCCCGCTCTATTATCTATGCACTGTAACTAGACTTCAAAATGTAAATATGCAATGAGAACTCGATTTTTAAGATTTGGCATGAAACTAATAACTTCCCAATTTTTGATAATCATTGAGTTTTTTAGCAGAAAGTTAAAAAAAATGTTGCTGACTCCAAATTTTGCCACCCCCGAAAATCTTACCGCCCTGGGCACTAGTCCCTAGTGACCCTAGTATAAGTCCATCACTGTGTATAATACCCGTAACATTATTGTAAATTGCTTAACTTCTGTTAAAATTGCTTTTTGCAAATCAATTTGTGGGCGTCTCTATAGAATTCTGTTGAAGTCTGCGAACTTTTTTTTAGATATGTTCACATTTGACCACGATCACGACTAATATTAGTTTTAATACTAATATTTAGTAGTAGTTAAAAGTTACGAAGTTAGTCAAATTCAGTCTTAATATTTTCAATTCTCATTTACATAGTTGAATTTAGATTCGTCTTTACAATATTCTTTTGATCTGCCTAGCAACGACTATACTACAAAATATGTTCAAAATATATTCATCTGATATAGCAAATATTAGAAAGTAATTTTCATTTTGCCCCGGAATGTTCTACTTAATTTAATGGCAATTATCGTAATCAATTATTAAATCTATAAATTCGATGGCCAACACTATAAAATGATTCAAATTACGTTTACAAAGGTGGTTAAGAATTCCAAATAAACCGTTTTATTAATGCATTAAAATACCAAATATTTATTTAATAATAATGTAAACTTTAAATAGTAAATTTAAAAAAAATGGCAAGTAATAGCATTATATTCGATTATTTAATATTATACATAAGATATTTGTTTTGCATTATTAAAGAATATTTGAAAGACAATATTTTATGAAGAATAACTATAACAAATATAGTTAAAATCACGGAATTAAAAAAAAACTGACAGTCTGAAAATTTGACAGGAAAATATAAAAAAAAACTCAATAATAATAAAAATTCGTACTGTTTACGTAACAATGTAACAAGTTGACGATAATAATCATGCGTAAATGTAATCTTACTTTAGTGCGATGGGAACAAATAGTTCCTTCATATTTTTATATAAATAGTTGTATTATAGCAAAAACAATAACCTCAAAGTCAAAGGAGAAAAAAATCGAAGTAAGTTAGAATATTATGCTTTCACATTCCATCTGAATGTCTGAAAACTTATAACCACTGCTCGGGCAAACCGAGGGCTGGTGCTTACCTCGGACAAAGCTGGAGGCTAATTAAATACCATGGTAAAGCCACGTTTTAAGGAAACTAGCTACTTATGTCACAGCCAGGTCTTGTTAAGAGAAGATCTCAAATGTTAGTATGATATCATAAATGATGTTATGCATGCCAATGGTCTCACAATAAAACATAGGACTGAAGCGGACACACCTAATACAACTGGTATTTTACACTAGGATGATGGTGGAATAGGTAAATCTAGAACAATAACCATTTCCATCCACAATAAATATCATCAGTATTCAAAATGGTTGAAACTTTTTATTTCAGGAATCTTATCACATATTAAACTTGCCCCTCCATTGTAAGCAAGATGAAGTACGTAAAGCTTTTCTGGAACTCGCAAAGAAGTACCACCCAGACTCTGGTTCCCCAGAGGCAGATATGGATAAGTTTGTAGCAGTTGAAAATGCATTCAGAGTATTAACTAAACATAACACTGGAGCCAGCAGTAATGAGGAGGTAGAAAAGATAGTTTATGATATAAAAGTAAGTTTTTCATCTTAGTTTTATTTCTTCTTTTTAAATATAACTCAGCAGTATCTTATCAGATTCAGATTCCCGTTCCGTGTATATGTATGTCTTAGAATAATCCTTAAACAAAGCCCTCGGCTGAATTGTAGTTGGATGACTGACACCAGAACAGGATTTATTAAACAAAAGCATATAATTCTGGTTTAACCCTTACACTCACTAGTAGCACATATGTGTCCGTGATGACAGTGCAGATTGCATTTGTGCACGTGATCGTTTTTGTGTTGTTGTCTCACTCTGTTTATATAGGATTTGTATGAAATGGGTATATTTTCTTGGTATATTACGAGACAGTGATAGTGTTAGTCTTGCGGCTTTTGGAAGTTGGAAGGGTTAAAAACAATCATGTTCTACATTTATTATTCAGTTTTAATTAATGATGGTACATAAAAATCCACTGCACAATTTTTAAAATTTTAGAAGTTGATAGAAATGTTGACCAAAGTCAGTCAATGTTATCCATTCCTGTTTTTTTTTTTTTTTTTTTATTTTTATATATATCTCTATGGACTCAAGTTCTGTACACTTTTTAAATACTTAAAAATACTTAAATAAATAAAAATTTCATTTCAGTGTATGTGACATTATATGTAGTAATTTTTCTGTTTTGGTGTACCTTAAGAATAACTTATTATATTAATTTATTCTAATTTTAATACTAAACTTATACTAATGTAGAGTGTTGTGAGGAAGTGCATGTGCAGTGTTGGCCTTATATATAGTCGTATCTAGTGCCATGTGTGTTGTTTTTTTTCTTTTCTGTGCCTGGGTTATTAATTTTTAGGCTCCTTGTGTGTCTTGGTTTGTTTGTGGAGTGTGCGTGTAATGCAATGCGATGGTAGTGCACGTAGGTTTAAGTATGTGTATACCTTTGTATTGATCCTTATCCAAATAAATAATTTTATTATTTCATATTCAAGACTATTTCAATATGGAGATTACTTTTTGAATTATTCAAATTATTCAAAAGATATTATGTATTTTTTTATTGCAGGAGTTCAGCAGACAGGCAGACGGACCACTTGATGGAAAACTGTTACCATCGCCTATGAACATTTGCAACACCAAAGGTGCTGTGAATGAGCTGCTGCTCTCTTAAGGGAGATTGGAAACTGGTCACTAATGCGGGAACACAACACAAGGTTGTTATGGCGGCATACCCTAGACCAGGGGTGGTAGCCATCCAATCGGGCAAATACCCTACTACCTGGCTGTGGGTTCTTTTGTTGCTTCTTACGACAGGCTGCCCATCTGTGGGAAATCGTATTCTTTCGCCGTTCCTGCATGGATGAAAAGTCAATTTAAACAAAATACTTGGCACTGGAATTGGGTTCTAGGATTTTGATGAAATTTAATGTGTGTTTGAGTGGCTCCAGGATGGTTTCGATTCACAATTAGACCCGGTTGATAGCTCTAGAATCGGGTTCTAGATTTTTAAGTTTTCAGGGCACGGCAATGTCTGCCGAAACTGTTAGTTTGCAATATAAAAAATTCTAATCCATTAAATATTATTGACATTTCTAGCACACAGCTCCACAACATCGTCAATACCTAAGCTTTGATGGAATAGGCTATGGCACTCCATCCCAACGCCAAAAGCAGTACCAGCAGGTCCGTGCGCAAAACGCTGCTACAAATGTAATGGAGCACCGCATATCGAAAGCAGTTGCATCTGAAAAGACGCTGATGAAGAAAGGGCAGTATGGCAAGAAGCATGACATCAAAACAAAGTATGGGTTTGACAGGTAAGATTTTTTCTAGTAATAGTTCTGCATGTCAGATATGTTTCGTATTTTCTGCAATAGAATTGTTGAACATGTTAAATATGTTGTCCCTAAGTGTAAACAAAATAAAACTCCCTGGTTTTTTTTTTCTAGAACTGGGCAAGACTGGCCCGGAAATAACTCCCAAGTTTCTATATATACAATTACATTTTAAAAAAAATCTTGTGTTCTAAACTCCCCATGATACATCTTCATACGATTATGTGAACTGATGTAATTTTTGTTCCGTTTTAAGTCATTAGTAATGTCTCTGGTGTTAAAAATGTTTATAGGTGATGTTAGCTGCTGCCCATCAGGTGGGCCGCCATCTTGTCTGCTGTACTTCGTCTATCAAAAAGTTTTACAATTTATTTAATTTTACATATTCGCAGGCTAGTAGAAGATCTCATCCAGGAATCAATGTCGAAAGGTGAATTCGAGAACTTGAGTGGAAAGGGGAAGCCTTTGAAAGACCAAAACACAAATCCTTATGTTGATTTTACAACTCACAAGTTGAATGAGGTAAGAATTACTTAAGCCATTATTCTATAGTAGTCATATGCAAGTATGCCTCAGATAATATCCATCTAAATTAACATTATCTGAATATTTAACATTGAATTTTGTCATGGATGGATGCAGAAGTCGTGGAAGGCCACGACACACCTTCCATGATCAAATTGATTGTGCACTAGCAGAAGGTGATGTCAGGAGCCTTAAGAACAGACGAGCGTGCATGACAAGAGTCATGAATGTCAAAGAAGCAAGTGAGGTGTGTAAGAATAAGCCTGAATGGCGCTCTGTTGTTCGTGCCTACCCCGCAAGGGAACTGGCGTGAAGTTATGTATGTATGTATGAATTTTGTCATATTCTATATTAAAGATTTTTTTCAGTGAACTTCTTTGACTATATAGGCTTTGGAGAGAGAAGTCACCTATTCTAAGCATGGTAGACAATAATTTTTAACTACAATAAGGCCAGATTCTGTTACAAGGTTTAGGCCAAAAATGATATGTATGACAATGGTCTGATAATAAAATACATCAAGGACCATGTTAAATGAAAAAGAATGTAGCAACAAAGCGCACCCTAGACTCCAAATTGAATGCTAGATGATGATTATGTTATGATAATGGAAAAATACATTTGTTTTCTCCTGAATAATTGGGAGTATGTCTGGAATAAATATTTATTCATGGTCGTCACGCAATTTCACATGTTGTCGGGGGTAGTATAGAATAGCACATAAGGTACTTTCATCCCGAAAAAAGTAGTATTCCCGAGGGATAGACGATGGATTAGATTAAGCTCCCATAGAGTAAATAATAACCATAAACAAAATTAAAACGAACAAGTTGGCGGTAGGCTAAATAAAACTTTAACAATACTCATTGACACTTGACATCTCTGTCTTCTGTGATCACGGGTACTGAAAAGTGGCCGAAACGTCGGAATAATAAAAATCAAATAAAGCACCGCGCTTAAAACCATAAAACGTAGTTTTATTATTTATACAAGTGGCGAAAACTTATAAAAATATTAAATGAATATAGCCAAAAAATATGATTGCACTTTATTGACGCCACTGTTGCAATCTCAGATGTTATATTTTAAAGGCTATGTACCATAGGCTCACAACAACTATGCTTATGACCGCGATTTTTCCTCTATCACTTGTCTGCCGGCGTTACAATCATAAATTCTTATTATGGATGATTATGGAGTGTTGATGTCATTAATGCCGAAATACACAAATGTCATTGCTTGATTTGATGTTGTGTTTGACGGTACATGACAGGCGAATGCTCACCATGAGGACGCACGGTAAGCATTCGCCTGTGGTGTAACATTACAGATCGAACATTATATCAGTGAAGGAGGAGAACCGAGCATCGCAGTGCGCAACCTGTAATGATACAATCTGCAATGTTTTAATTCAACTTGTAACATAACAACCGCTTCGTATGCCAATGTGGAATCAAGTCAATGCTCAAAATCAAATCATAATATGACATTACAGGCGAATGCCGTCTTATCCGTGCAGGAACGGAGAAAGAATACAATTTCCTGCGGCCCGGCGGCCTGTCGTAAGAGGCGACTAAACAACCCACAGCCAGGTGGTAGAGTATTTGCTTCGACTGGATGGCGACCACCCCTGGTCTAGAGTATGCCGCCATAACAAGCTTGTGTTGTGTTTTGGCATTAATGACCAGGTTCCAGTATCCTTTAAGAGAGCAGCAGCGCATTTGTAGCACCTTTGGTGTTGCAAATGTCCATAGGCGATGGTAACCGCTTTCCACCAAGTGGGCCGTCTGCCTGCCTGCTGAACTCAATAAAAAAAAAAAAAAATGCTCATCAGTCAGGGAGGCAGTATTGTAATGTAATGCTTAAAATCGAATCGTAAATGTGAAGCAGCACTAAGCAAATGTTTAAATCGTTAGAATGTGATTTTATTTATATAAACTGGAAATCTTGTATAATTATGTAATTATACAAGTTTTCTAGTTGCGCCAGTATTAAAATATTCATAACTATTACAGGTTCTTATAAACAATGGCTTCACACCGGAATGGATAACTATGAGTAAAGAAATCGACCAAGACATAGAGCTTCTCAAAGACGACATGAAATCGGAGAGAATGTACCTAGGTCCGTACCCACTTGCAAACGAAGACATCCCAAAATGGGACCGTATATGCAAAAGCAATAAAGAAATCGTGGAATCAATCAACAAAAAGATAAATACATACAATCTGATAGTTCCTTTGATAAATAAGCAAAAGTTTCATGTGAAATATGATGATATTTGTGAAGATATTTTGAAAAATGGGAAACATTCAGTGATTAAAGCGGTTACAGTTGAAAAACGTGTGGAGACTGTTGCTATTAATGATGATATGTTTGCATTGTTTTTTAAAGCTTTAGGGGATTTAGTTTCGTTTAATAAGGAGAAGAAATAGTCCTTAGAATTATTGTGGTATCATTATTTTGGGCCTTAAACTTCTAGAGCAATGGTCCCCAAACTATTTTGTCTCATGGACCCCTTACCATTTTTTACTGCATTAGGTGGACCCCCCATCTTTTAACCGACTTAATTCGTTGTGTAAAATGATATTCTTTGTATATGTTCAGCCATAACTATTTTATTTATGAACTGACCTCGCCAATTCTTTTTGTGTTGGTTCAGTATAGTTTTTAGTTGGCCCCATATTACAAGCTTTTTATTAACTTGCAATGGATGTATCTTGCAAGTTAAATTTGACCAACTTCCCAGTTTCCGATTGAGCTAAAATTTTGTACGCATATGTATAACGCGTGACAATGCAATAATATGGTACCATGGAGCTGATCTGATGATGGAGTTGGATGGTGGCTGTGTACAGGGTTCTCCTGTACTAAACAAGATAGATCCGTTGTGTTTGGGCTCGTTTAACTTATCTTGGCTAGCACTCTGCGGCTACATGATATCCATGATGGCAAAAGCTTGTATTTAAAAACCTTTTAAATTTTATGGCTTGTAAAGTACAAACGTGCACTGTCATATTTTACTATTCTAAATAGAATTTTTAACTTTCTATAAATGAAGAAAGTTCAAAATTTCGTCATGACATGAAATGGATTATTGTGGACCCTTTTTTGCAGCTTGTGTACTCCCAAATTGTCTTTTCCCTGACGTAGACCCCTTGAAGATCGACATGGACTCCTAGGGATCCAGATAGATCACTTTGGGGACCTGTGTTCTAGAGAATCGCATTATCAAATGACACCGTGTCTAGATATTACATAGCATAACTTTACACCAGTAAGTTTTGTTTTAAGTTTAATCAGCTAGGTGGTAGGGCATTTGCCCGACTGGATGGCTACCACCCCTGGTCTAAAGTATGTCGCCAAAACAACCTTGAGTTGTGTTCCGGCATTAGTGACCAGGTTCCAGTCTCCCTTAAGAGAGCAGCAGCGCATTTGTAGCACCTTTGGTGTTGTAAATGTCAATAGGCGATGGTAACCGCTATCCATCAAGTGGGCCGTCTGTCTGTCTGCTGAACTCCTGCAATAAAAAAAAAATTAAAAAAATATCAACGCATTATATTATATTTGCTTAATACTAGACTCTTCCGTTCACAGCGGAATCTGGTGTTAATAAATCGTATTACGCGTTTAGCCTATGGGCTTACGCGAGTAGAACTTACTAGTGTAAAGTTAGCCTAAGGTATCACACTGTTTTGTCACTTGTCATATTCGCAATACGAATCTGCAAAAGTTAAAGCCACCTGCTATTGCGATATATTCAATTCTTTTTATGATATTGTAATGTTATCTTGTTTTAAAACCTTAAAAATCTGTGATATAGATAAGTAGAAGAAATAAAAACAACATTTTAAAACATAAAAACGTTTTATTTAAAACATGATACTAAATCTATTCTAATAAACTTATTATAACAGTAACTTATTATTCATCATTGTAAATATTTGTAAAAAAAAAAACTTGTCAGTTACATAATGTTGGCATTATTGTAAAATTCCATTAATTATAATTTACATACAATATAGTAAATCAATTGAGCATTCACACAAACAATATAATCCAAATCGTTATTACATTGAGGATTGTTTAAGCCCCGCTACATATCTGTAAATTTTACTCGCTAACGGTCTTATTCATATTGAGTTAGAATAAGGTTGCAGGCTCTTTAAGCACCTTAACAAAGCCTTCACACTTACTCTAAGTCAATATGAATAAGACCGAAGTTTCTTGAATGCAGCTGTGAAAGGATGAGTCCAGTAGTGTCAATTGTAGTGCGTCCTTAGCCTTAGAAGTTTACTCAAGCAAAATTTACAGGTGTACCGCCCATCTCGGATCTTAATTTTACGTTGTTCCTAAATACAGTGTAAACTCTATACAATGTGACACTGAAGGTACTGTGCATTATATGGCGTCATAGAGAGTTGTCGTTAAATGGAGAGCAGTCTGTTATTTTTGTTTGACGTCTTTTGCTGCACCAGTAATTTTGTTGTATTTTTTATTTATTTTATTCATATCTTGCGATATTGAGTCATCTTGGTGATAAATAAAATTTCGGAATTTCTTAAAAAATTCGGTATGTATCATGCTGACAGTCCAGTTTATTATGGACTAGGATAATAAAGCTATATAAGAACTTACACAGCTGCGCAGTTTTTACTATTTTTGGACTTAAAAGGTGCTTTTTATTGCTTAACTATCGTCGTTATTGAGAGTGGGTGTAATGCTATATAGAGTGCATCATTGTATGGAAGAGAAAGCTCAACCAACCAAAGCCAAGTGATTTGAACGCTTGAGGGAGTTTGTCGCTAAATCGAGTGACGTTACATGGAGTTTACACTGTATATATTTACATGCCAATAATAAAATGTCATTGGAAAAAGAGGTGTAAAATATTTAAGTTTGAAATGTAATTCCCGGAACATTGATTTTTAAAGTTCTGAACTCTTCTAACATATAGAAGTATCGAGTTGTCATTATCACAACAAAGATAATATTGATATAATATTCGAGTGATGATTTTAAAAGCGTTCTTTGTATTCGAGAAATCGGTAATAAAAAAAATAACAACACAAATAGGAATGTTTGGATTTGGTAGAAACTAGAGTCATTCAAAAATTGATACATTCATCTCCGTTTTATTACTTCTTCAAATAACGGAGATGAGAATCAAATATGTGTCCTATACATGTTTTTCTATCGAAGAACATTTCGTAAATTACAGATTAAATAAATTATAACCCGTCTAAATTCAAAAGTGAAACAATTCAACTGTTTTATTCACGCGACTGTCATTTTTAACTATCCCATGTTCTGTTTCAGATAAAAAATCCCTATTAATATTATAAATGCGAAAGTAACTCTGTCTGTCTGTCTGTCTGTCTGTCTGTCTGTCTGTCTGTCTGTCTGTCTGTCTGTTCCGTTTTCACGTAAAAACTACTGGACCGATTTGGCTGAAACTCAGTATATATATATTTTCGATGCCGAGAATGAACATAGGATACTTTTTATCCCGGAAAATGGGATAGTTTCCGGGATAAAAGGATATTTGTCTCTCTGTTTGTTATCCTTTTACGGAAAGACTTTTGGACCGATTTGGCTGATACTCGGTACATATGTAATTTGAATACCGAGGGTGGACATGGGATATTTTTCATCCCGGATAATGGGATAGATTTTGGGATAGATTTATGTAAAGATTATCCCAAAAGTGGGACATGCTTTGGTTGGTTTTGTGATTTGCCATTTTCATCATTTTGGTTATTTTGTCCTTTTTGCCCTTTTGCCCTTTTCACCTTTTGCCCCTTTGCCCTTTTGCCCTTTTGCCCTTTTGCCCTTGGGCCCGTTTGCCCTTTTGCCCTTTTGCCCTTTTGCTTTTTTGCCCTTTTACCATTTTGCCCTTTTGCCATTTTGCCCTTTTGCTTTTTTGCCCTTTTACCATTTTGCCCTTTTGCCCTTTTGCCACTTTGCCCTTTTGCCCTTTTGCCCTTTTGCCATTTTGCCCTTTTGCCCTTTTGCCCTTTTACCATTTTGCCCTTTTGCCATTTTGCCCTTTTGCTTTTTTGCCCTTTTACCATTTTGCCCTTTTGCCACTTTGCCCTTTTGCCCTTTTGCCATTTTTCCCTTTTGCCCTTTTGCCCTTTTGCTTTATTGCCCTTTTACCATTTTGCCCTTTTGCCCTTTTGCCATTTTGCCCTTTTGCCCTTTTGCTTTTTTGCCCTTTTACCATTTTGCCCTTTTGCCCTTTTGCCATTTTGCCCTTTTGCCCTTTTGCCATTTTGCCCTTTTGCCCTTTTGCCCTTTTGCTTTTTTGCCCTTTTACCATTTTGCCCTTTTGCCCTTTTGCTTTTTTGCCCTTTTACCATTTTGCCCTTTTGCCCTTTTGCCCTTTTGCTCTTGCCCTTTTGCCCTTTTGCTTTTTTGCCCTTTTACCATTTTGCCCTTTTGCCCTTTTGCTCTTGCCCTTTTGCCCTTTTGCCTTTGGGCCCGTTTGCCCTTTTGCTTTTTTGCCCTTTTACCATTTTGCCCTTTTGCCATTTTGCCCTTTTGCCCTTTTGCCCTTTTGCCATTTTGCCCTTTTTCCCTTTTGCCCTTTTACCATTTTGTCCTTTTGCCCTTTTGCCCTTTTGCCCTTTTGCCCTTTTGCCCTTTTGCTCTTTTGCTCTTTTGCTCTTCGACTCTTTTTTGTCCTTTTTGTCCATGTTGCGCTTTTTGTCCTTTTTGCTGATGTTGTCCCTTTTGACATTTTTATAGTTTTCATTGACGGGGGATAGATAAATAAAACTACGACTGTTTGTAATAGAGGATGAAAGTTTGGATGAGACCAATCATTTCTCAAGTTCATAGATATAAAAATGCATCGTCTATAAAAATGCGATAGTAACTCGATATGTCTTTCTGTTAAGTTTTCGGAAAACACTGGGAATACTGGATCGTTTTTATTTTAATTTTGTTTAAATGTAGTTTTAATGCCGAAGAGATCGGCATGAGAATATATCAAGCATCGAGTTTGCGATATAAAATGAAGTGAATTTTTCGGGGGCAAATGGCACTAACATAAAAATGGTGTACATTGTAACCTGTATTAACGCCTGCTCTTTAAACAAGAAGCAGGAACTAGAGGTTAACCCGCGGCGCAGCCGCGGGGTAAACTCTAGTATTCTATAAAACTTTTATTATTTGGTCATCGAAACATCTAAAGTTAGATATTATAGTAGATTTTTTTTTTATATGTATTTAATCGTCTAAAGATAATTTAACTAAAATGTTCATGTTGGCTAAGCCTTTGCCGGTTTACCTCACTTCTTTCTCATGGCAGAGCTCAGCAGACCTAACTCTGGTAACTCGATTTCATATTGTACAAAACAGTCTTTTTTATTGCACGAGTCCAGCAAACAGGCAGATGGCCCATAGCCAACCAAACGGGCAAATACCCTACCATTTGGCTGTGGGTTGTATTGTCGCCTCTTACGAGAGCCCACCCCAATGCAGGAAATTATTCTTTCTGATGAGATTTTGCACTTACTAAATAGGGTAGTTGACAGTCAAGTCAACTGAGATAGATACCTTTTATCATCTTACAAAATGCCGAAGCTATCTAGATTTTGTACGAGCGTTGCTAGTTATGACGTCATTTCTATAACGGGTCAAATAGCGTATTAATTCTGTAGTAAAAAACAGTGATTAAAACGATTTCAATCACGATATCTTGAAGTTATGATAACATGACATGGTATTTAAACACCCACTATTTTACGTAAACATTTTTTCAGAAGCTATTGTGATATGTGTCAACTACCTGATTCTTACTTAACATTATCAACTTATTACTGATATTATGTTTTCTAAACTAATTTCTAGTGCCAAATTCAATATCTATCTAATGGAGTTTTTGGCGGGAACTGAAAGGGAACGTTGTGCTGTGCAGTTTTATTTTCCAAAAATGTGTAAAATCTCTCTAAAATGAACAATAGTTGTAGGATATTGAGTTTTTGAGTAGTGATTATGTGTTTTTGTGAGAAATGTGAACTGTATAGCCAAATGTGGCCTTTCGAGTTTTCACAAGAACTCCGTTATACGGCGTCGATTGTAGCCTACAATACAATTGCGCCTGGCTTAAAGGCCTAGTTGCCAAGCCATAAACAAAAAAAAATATCTATCTAATATTTCTACATAAATTTCTTCTACTAATTGTTATACATCTTGGATTAATACATATTTAAATTTTTTCATACATTTTTGTCACTGATACATTGTTTGAATGATCTAAATCCGCGGTCCTAGGTTTTTCTATAGTCTATGGTAACCTCTCCGATTTTTAATTATTATTTCATAAATATTAAGATAACCACATAATATTGCCTTGTGCGTTGAGGCGCACCCTGCCGGTGGCCAACAGGCGTAGGGCTCGGGGGTAGCACCTGTGCTCGGCCTCGTGGATCCTCTGCGTGAGGGTCTCCTCAGTGTCCTCCTTCAAGACCGGCACCCGTTCTTGGAGTATTATCGGACCCGTGTCCATACCCTCCTGAAATATTAAATGACTATTAATAAATTTAAATCCATTTTTTTTAAATCAATTAAATTAATCTTCCATGGAGTAAATAATAACTATAAACAATAATTAAACAATTAAATTCTATTAGCGCCTCCCTTGTTGTGTCGTTGGAACTTAGAAAGCCCCATAGATTTTTTCCTAAATTCCTTACTTGTATTTTTAATTGTTTAGACCAGAGATTCCCAAACCATTTTAGGCAAGCGACTCCTTTTCTAAAATGAACTGTGATCACTCAGACTTCCATAGCCAAATTACTTTAAAAATTCTATCTCTAGTTTTTTCGTATTGATACAAAATATTTGGTTTTTTTTTCACGAACTTGTCCACGCTCATTCGCTTACCGAGTTTTTCACCTTGTACGATCTTATGCACACTTATTGATTTGTTGAGTTTTTTAAAAGCACAACAATGATACTTCCTACTAAAATATTAGTCATTCTTTTTGTGTCGGAAGATATTATAATTAAATAACAGAGTAAAGGCAAGACAGTTTTATTTTAGGTATTTACTTGGTAGTATTTAGAAAGCTAATGTCTGTCTGTACGTCAGACAGTAGAATAAATATTTGAATATATTATTCTTATGCTGCCAGGTATTCTCATTGTATCATCACGTAGGTCGAACAATTCTTATAACAAGTTAGTTGCACGTAACACAACTTATAAAGTATTTTGAAAGTTTCAAATAAGAATTTCTGTTAATTAATAGGGAGTCGATTTTTAGACCTCGTCGACGCCCAAGATCAGTTTTCGTTCATGCAGACCCTTGGAAAACCGATTTAGACCCCAAGGGGTCGATATCGACCACTTTGGGAACCGCTGATTTAGACATAAGTATGTACCTTATTTCTCTATTTGTCAACTCAGTGTTATGCCTAATAGACCTTTTGCTCGTGAAGCCGTTTCTCAGTTCCCCTTGACCATAAGATTAATAAAAAAAGAGCCCGAGATAGATAAATATGTATGGACTAAAAAGCGATAAGCGATGACACGATGATGAAGTGGATTTGAACACTTTTGGACTTACAAGTATGACCTTCAAAGTGTTATCTAGTGGAATTTATTTTGAACTAGCTGCGCCCGCGGTTCCACCCGCGTGGTGATGGAAAATCGTTACATTCTGGATAATTCGCACTATATCTTTATAAATTATAGCCTCTGTGTTATTCTGATGTGTAGGCTATATCACTGTAATTTTCATCAAAATCCATTCAGTAGTTATTGCGTGAAAGAGTAACAAACATACATCCATACATTTTTACAAACTTTCGCGTTTATAATATTTATTAATAATTAATATATTATAGGAAGGATTTTTTTTCTTCCCAAACTTTTATAATTATTTAAGAAATAATATCAAACTAAAACTAAATTAACCCTTTAGCCTCACTATTAGCACATATGTGTCCGCGATGAGAGTGCAGATCGCGTTTATGCACGTGATCGTTAATTGTGTTGTTGTCTCACTCTGTTTATATATGATTTGTATGAAATGGGTATATTTTCTTGGTATATTACGAGATAGTGATAGTGTTAGTCTTGCGGCTTTTTGGTATATCGATAATTGTCTTAAGGGTTAAGAAATTTAATTAAATACTAAAAATAAAATTTGAATTTGAATTCAAAAAGCTCGTAATATAGAAGAAATATGACTAAATACTGACGTCGACGAAGTGGACGGTGCATCCGCTCTCCCGGTCGCCGGCGTCGAGGCACTGCCTCTGGGCGTTCAGCCCCGGGTGGCTCGGCAGCAACGACGGGTGCACGTTGATCAGGCGGCCGTGCCATCTGCCAAACATCCATGACCAGCTTGTATATCTTCGGGGCCATCCATAAATCACGTCACACGTCAAAGGAACGGGGGTTGGCGAAGTGCGACATTGTAGCTACGTTCTACAAGAGGCTCACAACGACCACGTTCTTGCTTGCGGACGTTATAATAATGAACTCTAGTGGAACGGATTATGGGGCGTTGCGTTAATGTCACAAACGACGAAATAAACAAATGCTATTGGTTGATTTGAAAATCGCGCCTTTTTCAATGTCAAGGCATAGAGAGAATTAATGCTCTGTGCTCAACGCCCACTTCGACCCACCTCTTGACATGGGTCTTTGTATTTCGGACAGAGAGCATCCCCCTGACCCGCCCGCCGGAGCACACCTCTCCGCGCCCTGCATACCACCCACGATAGCTCGCACAATTAGCAGCTAGGCGTCGGACGGAACGCGGGATATATAAGTAGCCTTGGAGGCCGGAAAAGAGGCATTAAACCACTCTCACTCGACTCTCTCGCGCACTTACTTGCTCATTCATAATAGCACCACTACGTACTTCTTCTATGTATAGTTTAATTGTAAATAGTTTAATAATATTCGTACAGTTGAGTCTATATCGAGTTTCATTTTTAAAAGATGCAACTGCCACCAATACTTTGTGAGCGCTGTGTGATCGAAAATGATGACGTCATTAGTGACGTTTTCACGTAACGACCATGGCTGCCATGTGGAACGGCTGACGGACCATTTTGGGCGTTGTGAGCTACTAACGGAACGCGTCCTGTGTGACAAAGACGGACGGAGAAATTCGAGCGACGTCATTTGTGGATGAGCCCTTACTAGGATACGCCCGCGACTTCGTTCACGCTTGAATTGAAATTCCCGCGGGATTCCCGGGACACAAAGTACCGCAGCATTTAAAAAAGAATGAAAAAAAGCTACCGTTTTAGTGAAAACTGTGTTGGAATAAGCTTATTTTTATACACGCGAAAAACTGCACTGCTCCTGGGATAAAAATTAGCGCAGATTTTAAGTCTAAGAATTTTCTGACTGCTGACCTGCTGAAAACCGCATCGAAATTGGCCCATTAGTTTTTAGGTGAATCCCAAACAAACAGACTAGAATTAAAAAAAAAAATGCATCGTGTTCTCCGTCGTTTATATAGTGTATTCCAGTAGCTTTTTTTTTTAATACTTTCAATGTACTGACACGCAGTACCGTATAAATAGCCTTTTATGCGCCCTATGCGAGCTTCTATAACTGCGCCCTTGTTTTTTTTTTTTGATATTTTAGATACCTTAGCTAGAGCAATGCTATGTACAGGCGTACTTTATTTCATTCAGGGTGATAAAATAACGCACAAGGACCTTGGTGTTGGTGGACCAATTATCTAATATTTTGGAAGAAAATCTATTTTTTTAAAGAAATAGAACAAAAAAATGAGCGCCATGTTTTGTCTAGTTTAGCAAACGTTTTTGATGATACTAGCATGTAGGTACGTGCGTGTTGGAGCACTCGAGCACTAGGGGCACAGCGGGAACGTATCAGGGGCAAACCGAAAAAATAATAGTCCTGCCTGGTCTCGTTATTCTTGCGCCCCCCAGGGTTTACGCCCTGTGCCTGGGCACCGGTGGCTCCGCCCTATTTACGGCACTGCTGACACGGCATTTTTAGAATTTTATATTACAGATTACTCAACAGGCCATTTTTACACCCAAGCGCAGGGACTTAGGGGACGTAAGTCGATTGATTTCAATAAAAAAAAATCAAAACCGACTTCAAACTATGAAGCAAAAAATAAATCTATTCTACAACATCCTAAAGAACGTGTGAAGTAAAAAAATAAAAATTACAATATTTTGCACATTTATCTTTTGTTTTACTTGGCACTGATTTGGAGGCTTTGTAGAAAATTTTTGCTTTTTAGTTACACAGTATTGATTTTTACGATAAAAAATCAACTTTTAAAAAAATAATAATAGCAAATATCGTGTAAACTCCATGTAACGTCACTCGATTTAACGATAAACTCCCTTAAGCGTCCAAATCACTTGGCTTTGGTTGGTTTAGCTTGTCCTCCATTACCGCTTCGGGGGGGCCTTTAGCTATCAAGGGAGCAAAGGATTCACCACCCCCGCTGACGAAGTGAATGTGTTCCGATTCCCGGGGCACATTCAGGCACTTTTTGCGCTGGATCGGATTGGGCGTAACTACGTTCTAAGTCTCAGCCTTTCGTACATAAAAAGCGCGGGCCACATGGGAGGAGGGTGGTTTTAGTGGGTAGTGGTTGTTGCCCGTGCAACTTCTCTGAGTCTCCACACAAGCTGGCTTGATTATTGTTTGTATTGCCCCTTATCAAAGGGGAGCCTTCATGAACAACTATGGTCTAATCCCTTGCAAAGGACCCAGTATTGTGCGTAAATAGCATTTCCCCCGCCTTAAAAAAAAAAGCTTGTCTTCCATACAATGATACACTATATATAGTATTTTACACCCATTCTTAATAACGACCAGAATTAAGCAATAAAAAGTTGTCTTTTAAGTTGCCAAAATTGGTAAAAACTGTGCAGCTGTGTACATTATTTTATCCGCTTTATTATCCTAGCCCGTCATAAACTCGACTGTCGGCATCATGCATACCGGACTTTCTAAGTATTTCCTTTATCACCAAGATGCCTCAATATCGCAAGATATGAATAAAATAAGTAAAAAAAACGTGTGCGTCTCGGGACGCCCGACAGGAGTGATAACTTAAACTAATCGAAGTTGAACTATTTAATATTGAGAAAGGGAAGACAGGCAGACTGGAGCCATAATGCGTTACGTAACGAAGCGATTTACCCTCCCATAAGAAGTTATCATTTCAAAAATACAACAAAATTACTGGTGCAGCAAAAGACATACAAAAATAACAGACTTCTCTCCATTTAACAACTCTATATAACGCCATAAAATACACGCTCCCTTCGGTGTCGTTATATAGAGTTTACGCTGTACTTAAAGTACATACATACATAACTTCACGCCAGTTCCCTTGCGGGGTAGGCACGAACAACAGAGCGCCATTTAGGCCCATTCTTACACACCTCACTTGCTTCTTTGACATTCATAACTCTTGTCATGCACACTCGTCTGTTCTTAAGGCTCCTGACATCACCTTCCGCTAGTACACGATCAATTTGATCATAGAAGGTGTGTCGTGGCCTTCCACGACTTTTGCATCCATCCACTACTTAAAGTAGCTTTAGAAAAAAAAGTTATAATATTCAAAAATCTGCCGATCGGAATTATGATTTGTGTAATACTGTACCCCCCCCCCCTTCCCCCCCTTCTGTAGTAAAGTACAGTACTCACTTCTGCACAAACTCGGCGGATAGTATCCGCATGTACCCGGCGAGGCAGACGATGTCTATCCGGTGCTGCTCCAGGGCGGCCGTGATGGCGCGGTCGAACTCCTCGCGCGACGCGTACTCCTTATGGTTGAACACCTGGACCGGAGCAAAAGGACGTTAATTTTTGTTATTGCTGAAGCACAGCAGACAGGCTTAGGGCCCAACTGTGATGTACAGTGGTTACCGTCGCCTATAGACATTAGCAATACCTGAGGTATTCCAGTTGTTTTTTTTAATAGATTCAATTTACAGACAAGGCATGTTTAAAATTTTATAATATTATAGATATATTTTCTATAAAAGCAAGAACGGACTACTGACGCCACCTGTCTCGCAAGAGTATGTCGATCCTTAATGTTCCTCCCCCCATGCCTTTTGTTTGAAATGAAACCTCTGTTTTATTCCATAGTGTTTGATAAGTGGTTTTTTTATTATTTGGCTCTGTATTTGTGTTGTCAGAATATAGATATATAAAATAAAAGACGTTTTTTTTCCTCTCTTAAAATTATATCAATTTATCAATAAATAAAGCTTCCAAAGATATTGTCGAGTCGGTTTCTTAACACCTTTAATATCTTTAGGGCGTGTTCCTCTAGTAGTTTATAACGCTCAAAATGCTCCGTCTGCCGTTCCACAAGACGGCCTCGGTCGTTATGGTCGTGGCAAAAACGTCATTAATTTCGATCACACCGCACTCACAACGATCCATGTCGAGAGGTGGGCCCGAAGTGGGCGTTGAGCACAGAGTATTAATTTTCACTATCGATTGACATTGAAAAAGGCGCGATTTTCAAATCGACCAATGACATTTGCGTATTTCGTCATTAATGACATCAACGCTTCATAATCCGTTCCAAACAAGCAAGTGGAACGAGAAAAATCGCGGCCGCGAACGTGGTCGTTGCGAGCCTCTTGTGGAACGTAGCCTTAATAGTTCTCACCAGCACCGGCACGCCGGCGTCGCGCGCGCGCTTCACCGCGTACGCGTCCCGCCTGTTGCTGACCACCAGCGCCACCTCCGCGCACATGCACTGCGCCGAGTCGCGCGTGTGCTCCACCAGCGACTGCAAATTGCTGCCGTTGCCCGACACCAGCACCGCCACCTGGCGGCGACAACGAGAAACATTCATCAAACACGATTTTTCACTATACATAATCACAAAATACGAAGCCCGATTTGACAGTTCTCACAACATATCTATTCTGTTTCCAAGCGTTCATTTTACTTTTGACGTTTGCACGTCTATCGAGTTACATATCTCTGGACAGTAAAGCCCACATGAAACAAATGACGTAATTGTCGCCATCTATTGTTGTCGGTGATGTAATAGTGATGTTCTGTGAGTCATGTAACGCACAGACTATTAAAGTATCGACAGTATACGTAAATAAATCGAAAGTATTTATAAGTAAAGTCGATTTTATAACAAATCGAGTCGGTAATGTATTACTAATTGATCCGTCATTGAGCTGTCAAAAGTAAAATAAATGCTTGGAAAGGGTATAGGAATAGAAACCTCCAAATCGTTAACCAAGTTAACCGATTACACTGAAAGGCAAAAAAATCACACCTTCTAAGTATTGTGATTTTTTTTATAATTTCGACACTTCTGATTATAAATATAATATATTAAAAGTTTTGTATCACCTCCATTTTTTTGTAATTGATGTTTTAAATCAAGCATTTGTTCTGCTTTACATACAAAATGTATATTTAACTATCGCGACAATAGGTGATTTAATTATTCCGAAAACATTTAAAATCATCAAAAGTATATGACGAATTATTGATAAAGTCATTACAGTTTGTAGTTTTCTCCATTTCCATGTAATCTATTGTAATTTCGTGGCAAGTAACAAACATTTGCGAGTAATAATTCTGACCATTTTCCGTTGTATCGTTTCTCTATATGTAATATATCTTACTAGAATCTTTCAGCACAGTCATGAGATATTGCTTAAAGATTTGCGGAGGAGAAAATTAATTTTTTTCCACATGACGGTATTCTGATACCGCTTGATAAGAAGAAAAAAAGTTTTGCACAAAAAATATTGCGTTAATAGCAAAAAACAAAAAATACGCGATAGCGAGAAATTAAATCAGATCTAAATTCAGCATGTCAAATTCTATATATTAATCGGATTTTTAATTAAAGAAGGATTTGGTTGCCAACCACTGTCATCACGAGAAGTCGATTATAAATAATACGACTTTGTGAAGTCGATTATAAATAATACGACTTTGTGAAGTCGATTATAAATAATACGACTTTGTGACGTCGATTATAAATAATACGACTTTGTGAAGTCGATTATAAATAATACGACTTTGTGAAGTCGATTATAAATAATACGACTTTGTGAAGTCGATTATAAATAATATGACTTTGTGAAGTCGATTATAAATAATACGACTTTGTGAAGTCGATTATAAATAATACGACTTTGTGAAGTCGATTATAATTAATACGACTTTGTGAAGTCGATTATAAATAATACGACTTTGTGAAGTCGATTATAATTAATACGACTTTGTGAAGTCGATTATAAATAATACGACTTTGTGAAGTCGATTATAAATAATACGACTTTGTGAAGTCGATTATAAATAATACGACTTTGTGAAGTCGATTATAAATAATACGACTTTGTGAAGTCGATTATAAATAATACGACTTTGTGAAGTCGATTATAAATAATACGACTTTGTGACGTCGATTATAAATAATACGACTTTGTGAAGTCGATTATAAATAATACGACTTTGTGAAGTCGATTATAAATAATACGACTTTGTGAAGTCGATTATAAATAATATGACTTTGTGAAGTCGATTATAAATAATACGACTTTGTGAAGTCGATTATAAATAATACGACTTTGTGAAGTCGATTATAATTAATACGACTTTGTGAAGTCGATTATAAATAATACGACTTTGTGAAGTCGATTATAATTAATACGACTTTGTGAAGTCGATTATAAATAATACGACTTTGTGAAGTCGATTATAAATAATACGACTTTGTGAAGTCGATTATAATTAATACGACTTTGTGAAGTCGATTATAAATAATACGACTTTGTGAAGTCGATTATAAATAATACGACTTTGTGAAGTCGATTATAAATAATACGACTTTGTGAAGTCGATTATAAATAATACGACTTTGTGAAGTCGATTATAAATAATACGATTTTGTGAAGTCGATTATAAATAATACGACTTTGTGAAGTCGATTATAAATAATACGACTTTGTGAAGTCGATTATAATTAATACGACTTTGTGAAGTCGATTATAAATAATACGACTTTGTGAAGTCGATTATAATTAATACGACTTTGTGAAGTCGATTATAAATAATACGACTTTGTGAAGTCGATTATAAATATTACGACATTGTGAAGTCGATTATATATAATACGACTTTGTGAAGTCGATTATAAATAATACGACTTTGTGAAGTCGATTATAAATAATACGTCTTTGTGAAGTCGATTATAAATAATACGACTTTGTGAAGTCGATTATAAATAATACGACTTTGTGAAGTCGATTATAATTAATACGACTTTGTGAAGTCGATTATAAATAATACGACTTTGTGAAGTCGATTATAAATAATACGACTTTGTGAAGTCGATTATAAATAATACGACTTTGTGAAGTCGATTATAATTAATACGACTTTGTGAAGTCGATTATAAATAATACGACTTTGTGAAGTCGATTATAATTAATACGACTTTGTGAAGTCGATTATAAATAATACGACTTTGTGAAGTCGATTATAAATATTACGACAT
Source organism: Dendrolimus kikuchii (assembly GCA_019925095.2). Lineage (NCBI taxonomy): Eukaryota > Metazoa > Arthropoda > Insecta > Lepidoptera > Lasiocampidae > Dendrolimus > Dendrolimus kikuchii. The sequence goes on along the minus strand of CM034399.1, from coordinate 21,362,985 downwards.
TGTGAAGTCGATTATATATAATACGACTTTGTGAAGTCGATTATAAATAATACGACTTTGTGAAGTCGATTATAAATAATACGTCTTTGTGAAGTCGATTATAAATAATACGACTTTGTGAAGTCGATTATAAATAATACGACTTTGTGAAGTCGATTATAAATAATATGACTTTGTGAAGTCGATTATAAATAATACGACTTTGTGAAGTCGATTATAAATAATACGACTTTGTGAAGTCGATTATAAATAATACGATTTTGTGAAGTCGATTATAAATAATACGACTTTGTGACGTCGATTATAAATAATACGACTTTGTGAAGTCGATTATAATTAATACGACTTTGTGAAGTCGATTATAAATAATACGACTTTGTGAAGTCGATTATAATTAATACGACTTTGTGAAGTCGATTATAAATAATACGACTTTGTGAAGTCGATTATAAATAATACGACTTTGTGAAGTCGATTATAAATAATACGACTTTGTGAAGTCGATTATAAATAATACGACTTTGTGAAGTCGATTATAAATAATACGACTTTGTGAAGTCGATTATAAATAATACGACTTTGTGAAGTCGATTATAAATAATACGATTTTGTGAAGTCGATTATAAATAATACGACTTTGTGAAGTCGATTATAAATAATACGACTTTGTGAAGTCGATTATAAATAATACGACTTTGTGAAGTCGATTATAAATAATACGTCTTTGTGAAGTCGATTATAAATAATACGACTTTGTGAAGTCGATTATAATTAATACGACTTTGTGAAGTCGATTATAAATAATACGACTTTGTGAAGTCGATTATAAATAATACGACTTTGTGAAGTCGATTATAAATAATACGACTTTGTGAAGTCGATTATAAATAATACGACTTTGTGAAGTCGATTATAAATAATACGACTTTGTGAAGTCGATTATAAATAATACGACTTTGTGAAGTCGATTATAATTAATACGACTTTGTGAAGTCGATTATAAATAATACGACTTTGTGAAGTCGATTATAAATAATACGACTTTGTGAAGTCGATTATAAATAATACGACTTTGTGAAGTCGATTATAATTAATACGACTTTGTGAAGTCGATTATAAATAATACGACTTTGTGAAGTCGATTATAAATAATACGACATTGTGAAGTCGATTATAAATAATACGACTTTGTGATCGATTGACTTATTTTAAGTTAAGTACCTTTTGTGTCACACGAATGCCTCGCAAAATCTATATGGAGCGCGAGTTTTGTCTCACGTACTTAATACGTATTGGAATTTTTATGATTTCACCCGCGTAATATACATTTATTCAATCGTTTTTGTTTTCAATAATTGTTTTAGTTTAATTCCATAAATAATGTAAGCTTTTGGAATAAATATGTATTTAGATTTTTTTCCCTCAATCGAATTGAGTTAATGAAATGGACAACCCTTTGGTGGCAACAGTAAAATTAAAAATAAGACGCCTTAGAACGTAACTGTTTTTGGGACTTCGTATCAATACGAAATAACAGAATTAATAAAACAAAAAACATGTTATTTCTTTATTTAGAGGAAAATAATAATTGAAATATGTTTTATAACATTACATAATGCACCAGTAAAGAATATGTATATTATTGTAGCAGCGAGAGGTAGAGGTTAAATGATGTTTCAGATGGCAGAGTGTTCACTGTCGAGTGCTAATGTGAACTGAAGTGAAGTAGTTATTTCGGAAACGGTAACCTTAAGAACAGATATTAACAAGTCGTATAACTAGCACAGTGTGTGAACGGGACGAATGATGTGCGAGCGAGATAAAGCAACTATTAATATGTGCGCTCCCGCATTACGCTAGCCAGTAGTTCGTAGTCCGCTGCGATGACTAGACGTATGCAGCTTCCATGTTATCAACCAAATAAATTAAATATCATTGGCTTTTAGTTTTCTTCATTTCATTAAAAGTTACTACGTTTCATTGAGACTGTTAAGTGTCAAATCGATCTTTTTGTTTTGTGATTATTATAACTAGTCAGTCTATAGTCGCATATTGCAGTGTGACGATGTGTCGGTTTACCTTTTTGCTGGGCAACAGCGGCATCCGCCTGGTGAAGTCGATAGCCGACGTGAAGTTGTCCACCAGCACCCTGGCGCCGCCTGGCGGCCGCGCTTGCAGCGTGCCGATCACCATCGCCCCGAAGGAGCGAGTTATGTTCATCACCTAGGAATGTTTCATTTTTAGTTAAAAATATAATTTTTACAGATCACAAAGTGAATCAGTGAAGTCGTGGAAGGCCACGACACACCTTCCATGATCAAATTGATCGTGTACTAGCGGAGGGTGATGTCAGGAGCCTTAAGAACTGACGAGCGTGCATGACGAGAGTTATGAATGTCAAAGAAGCAAGTGAGGTGTGTAAGAATGGGCCTAAATGGCGCTCTGTTGTTCGTGCCTACCCCGCAAGGGAACTGGCGTGAAGTTATGTATGTATGTATGTACAAAGTGAATCATTTTTGAAGTGAAACTTCTCGCTGTTACCGTTTCCCAACGTTTATTTCACTTTTCACGTTTGCACGTCTATCATGTTACATATCTCTTGACAGTAAAGCCCACATGAAATAAATGACGTAATTGTCGCACTCTATTGTTGTGAGTGGGTGCGACGGTCACTGGCCAGATATCGACTCTATAACAGTGTTCTATCCATGCAGGAACGAAGAAAGAATACAATTTCCTGCGTCGGGGCGGCCTGTCGTAAGAGGCGACAAAACAACCGGATGGCTACCACCCCCGGTCTAAAGTATGTCGCCATAACAACCTTGAGTTGTGTTCCGGCGTTAGTGACCAGGTTCCAGACTCAATTAACAGAGCAACAGCGCATTTGTAGCACCTTTGGTGTTGCAAATGTCCATAGGCGATGGTAACCGCTTTCCATCAAATGGGACGTCTGCCTATCTGCTGATCTCTTGCAATAAAAAAAAAGCGTTCTGGTGTAATATTGGGTCGGTGCCTGTCACCCACAGAGAAGGCGACTGGACTAGGACGGTCGAGCAGGCTTGTGAAACGATTCCAGAAATGGAACCGTTGGCTCTGGAACCAGTTGACATTAGCTGTGCAATTCGTATGGCTCAAAACTGGAAAAGTCCAGGACCAGACAGACGGATTGCACAACTTTTGGATTGAATGGTTCAAAAGTTCGCATGCCTGTTCGGCCGTCCAATTCCAGGAGACTATAAAGATGGGTTCGCTTCCTTCCTTTATGACTACTGGAGTCACTCATCTGCTCCATAAGTCAGGTAGTACCACGGAGGCAAAAAACTATAGACCCATCACTTGCTTACCAACTATATACAAGCTGCTTGGAATGCCTAAGCCTAAATGGCCCTCTGTTGTTCGCGCCTTCCCCGCAAGGGAACTGTCGTGAAGTTATGTATGTATGTATTGTTGTGAGTGATGTTCTGTGAACCATGTAACTCACAGACTATTAGACCATCTACTCTATACATAAATAAATGGACAATATATTCTAAAATATATTCGTATTTCGTCGTATCATAAGTCGTGGTAGCGTAATGGCTAGCGCACGCGTCCCATAAGTCGTGGTAGCGTAATGGCTAGCGCACGCGTCCCATAAGTCGTGGTAGCGTAATGGCTAGCGCACGCGTCCCATAAGTCGTGGTAGCGTAATGGCTAGCGCACGCGTCCCATAAGTCGTGGTAGCGTAATGGCTAGCGCACGCGTCCCATAAGTCGTGGTAGCGTAATGGCTAGCGCACGCGTCCCATTAGTCGTGGTAGCGTAATGGCTAGCGCACGCGTCCCAGACCCAAAGGGCGCGGATTCGATCCTGGCTGGAACGCATGCACCGCTTAGGCAGTTTTCTGACCTAATGTGCATATTGTTACAATTACCACGTGCTAATAACGGTGAAGGAAAACATCGTGATGCAACCTGCACATCGAGATAGCCGATGTGTCAAACCTGCCAAGCCGCCTTGGACAAGCGTGGCGGGTATACTGTCCGTTCCCCTATAGTGGGAGGCCCGAGCCCAGCAGTGGGACATCTATGGGCTGCTATTATTATATTCTAAAATAAAAAATGTTCTACTTTAAAGAAAAATAATACCGCTATTAAACGAATATGAATGGCTACTCAGCCGGAGCAAACCCTGACTCTTTGTACACCTGATGCCGCCTCTCAAGACCTAGCGAACCAAGCGGAAAAAATGAACGCTTACCATCACTGGAGCCGTGTAAGGAGATATGCAGGATTTTGGCTGGATTAGCTTCCTTGCGTTGCACAAAGACCACACTGGTTGGCAGGAGACGGTCAGCACTTTCAGAAACGGTTTTGAGGCACAATTCAGCGGTTTTTATTGATAATTGACGAGCGTGACGTCGTTATGATTGTTAGGCAGCCATTGACAATTTTGCTCGGCCAATGAGACGCATGCTTGTGCGCAGCGCCCTCTAGCCCTCGCTACTGGTGACCGGTCGAATAAGGATGTGAAAGAGGAAATGTTGCCAGGAAAGGATGTTTTCTAGGACTGTGACGGCTACGACAGCTATTATTAACAGTTATTTTTCCGAATTAAATACAAATGATTATTTTACGTTTATGTAACTTTTGTCAACTGATTTAGATAATATTTTCTTAAGTTTTCGCGACTTGTATACATAATAAAACTACGTTTTAACGGTTTTAAGCGCGGTAATTTTATTTGATTTTGGTTTCTCCGACGTTTCGTAGTAAATTAGATTAGGCTCCCATAGAGTAAATAATAACCATAAACAAAATTAAAAATAAAATTAAATAATTAAAATTAATAAGTTGGCGGTAGGCTAAATAAAACTTTAACAATACTCGTTGACACTTGACATCTTTGTCTTCCGTGATCACGGCCACTGAAAAGTGGCCGAAACGTCGGAGAAACCAAAATCAAATAAAATTACCGCGCTTAAAACCGTTAAAACGTAGTTTTATTATGATTTAGATAAGTTAAATTGATTAAAACTTATTTATAAATGAAGTCGATTCTTATGACAAATCGAGTCGATGACGCATTAGGACGTTACTAATTGATCCGTCATCGAGCTGTCAAAAGTGAAATAAACGCTCGGAAAGGGTCTTATAGTTCCTATAAAATAGATATTTAGAAACGAATGTCACCTCGGCCTGGTCCTCCGGCGAGACGATGAGCACCATCCCGATGCCGCAGTTGAAGGTCCGAAGCATCTCGTCGTCGTCCACTGACCCAGCGTCAGCTATCCACGCGAACACCTTAACATAAGTACTTACTTACACGAAACCAACATAATAACACCGTAAAAGCCTATCAGGGTAGTGTCATTGACGATAAATAGATAATACAAAATAAACATTTTATTTAGGACAAAATAACAAAAAAATAATAACCAAAACAGTAAAACAATAGAAACAAAATAGGTCCTAAAATTGAACCCAGTCGCATACTTATGCTGATCTCCTAGAACAAGAAGACTAAAAAGACTAATAATGTGATAGAAAAAACCCCTGTCATCAAAGTGATTTAATTAGCCAACGAAGTACATTTATATCAAACTAGAGTTTACCTCTTGTTTAAAGAGCAGGCGTTATTTTTTTTTATTATTATTATTTTATTGCAGGAGTTCAGCTGACAGGCAGACGGCCCACTTCATGGATAGCGGTTACCATCGCCAATGGACATTTGCAACACCAAAGTTGCTACAAATGCGCTGCTGCTCTCTTAATGGAGAGACTGGACCCTGGCCACTAATGCCGGAACACAACTCAAAGTTGTTATGGCGACATACTTAAGAGCAGGGGTGGTAGCCATCCAGTCGGGCGAATGCCCTACCACCTGGCTGTGGGTTGTTTAGTCACCTCTTATGACAGGCCGCCCGGCCGCAGGAAATTGTATTCTTCCTCCGTTCCTGCACGGATAAATTAATACTGGTTACATTGTATTAAACTTTTATGTTAGTGCTATTTTTCCCCTTTGGAAGATTCACTTCATTTGATATCGCAAATTATCCCAATTCCCGGTATGAACAGTATCTATGTCCATTTTCGATATTAAAACTACAAAACGACGAAAATAAAGAAAATGACCCATATGACCAAATTGCCTAAATTGACCAAAATGAGCAAATTGATCAAAATGACGAAAATGACAAATCACAAAAAAAAACCAAAACCTATCCTACTTTCTGGGATAACCTTTACATAAATCTATACTCAAAATTTATCCTATTATCCGGAATGAAAAGTATCCCTTGTCTACCCTCGGTATTAAAATTACATATACTCGTATACCGAATTACCAGCCAATTCGGTCCAATCGTGATTCCGTAAAAGCATAACAAACATCAAACATATCCCATTTTTCGTGATAAAAAGTAGCCTATGTTCATCCTTGCCATCGAAAAAATATATATATTGAGCTTCAGCCAAATCGGTTCCGTGGTCTTTCGGTGAAAACGAAACAGACAGACAGAGTTACTTTCGCATTTATAATATTCATGACTATCGGTTAATTCCGAAGGACCATACGAACCAAAAACAAATATACAAACAAATTAAAGTCGTAAAGACAAAGTCGCATTAGTATTTTTATAAATATAGTACGCCCAAAACTTAAATACATATAGAAAAGAAGCTAACTCCTTGAGTTTGCATAGGTTAACGTTTATTTCACCAGACTGTTTGTAGTGCGAAAGAGATGACATGGAATTCTGAGCAACGGCCCAGCCAGAGAGCAACACTCCCTAGTCAGTTCTGTAAATACTATCTTATAATTTTGTTAGTCACAATGACGCACACGAACTTCAAGAACGCATTTAAATTTTGTTCGAACAAATGAAATTATTAAAATATCTCTAAAATAAATTACCTGATGAACATGCCACCAATGCGCGTTCAATCTAGCCCTGACAGTATCTGGTATAACCCTGGGGATATTCTCCACCAGCCCGCCGCCTGTGATGTGTGCAACCGCCTTCACTTTGCCCATTTGCAACGCAGGTAGGACGGCCTTCACGTAAATACGGGTCGGCTTTATTAGTTCCTCGCCTGAAACGTCATTGCAATATAAATACGTCACCATGGCAACGCAGATGAAGACTCGACGGCACTGACAACTATAATTTACTTTTTTAGTGTTATAAAATATTATATAAAAAAATCAGGTGTCATTAACAATGAAATAACATTGTTTATATAATTAAACAATTTTATTGATTCCAATAGTTACAGTCTTATTCACTTTAATTTGATATGACTATACCGCCTCGGTGACAAGCCAGGGGCTGTTTTTTGAGGGCTATAAAACATTTTTGATACAATAAAGTTTATTTTAATTGATATTGTTACATGCCGACAAAGGTGAATGCACACCTGCCTGCCATAAAGCGCAGTTTATTACCTTCCCGCATTTGGACTTCTTATGTTTACTTTGTGTTTGTAAAATTCGTAATTAGAAAAACAGTCCATTCTGTATTGTCATCTTTAATAGCAGTCATTAGGCAAGTGTGTCGAACTGATTCTAAGAAATCCGATCTATGCGGGCTGGCAGCCATATTGTATCGGTGCAGCAATGGCCCAAGGGAGAGATCGGCAGTCTAGCGAGAATCACAATCAAAGCAAGACGTGTACATTCGATAAGCTATATAGTGACGGAGTTTGCGCGTGTTATTGGATCGTGCAGTTTGTACTGGTTGCGTCCAGTTATATTTGTACCTGTGTTATACGTGTTTGTATAGTTCTAATAAATTATATAATAATTCCAATGGCATTTTAATTCGAGTCCCGTACTCGTAACAATATTGTACGGTGAGCAGAGACAAAATATATATATTTACGTTTAAATCTATCTATAATATTATAAAATTCTAAACATGCCGTGTCTGTACGTTAAAGCTCTTAAAAAAAAACTACTGGAATAAACTATACAAATGGTGGAGAACACGATACAATATTTTTTTACATTTCTTATCTGTTTGTTCGGGTTTGCCGTAAAAATTAATGGGTCGATTGCGATGCGGTTTTCGCTGATCGGCAGCCAATTCTTAGACTTAAACTCTGCGCTACTTTTTAATCTGGGAATCCCAAGGGAATTTTTCTGGGAATGATTTAAAATAGCCAGCCAGCAAATTTAGTATAAGAAAATTCGCGATATTTTTTATTCCGGGAATCTCGGGGGAATTTTTCCGGGAACGGTTTGTAGTTGTTCGGGTGCATAATAAATTAGCTTATTCCGTCACAGTTTTCACTAAAACGACAGCTTACATTATTTTCTAATGCTGCGCTACTTTGTGTCCTGGTCGTCGCGTGTATATCCTATTAATAGTACATTATGGTACTAGTGTGTAACATTGGTGATTACCGCCGAGGCGCCATTGAGACTCGAGCCGTAGGCGAGGGTCTTAAGAGAGCCGAGGACGGTAATCATCAATACACACGTGTGTCATACGACGTTTTTCAACACACTTGTGAATAAAATAACAACAAAAACTCATTTTATGTAGTAGATAAAAAAAAGTTATATATGAGTGAAAGTTTTATTTATTAAACACGTACGAGTTAAAATTATCTATTTAAATAAGAAGTTGCATGAAATGAGCAAGCAATAGGAATATTAATTTATTTGTTCTATAGAACACGATCTCTTTTTTTTTTTGAATAAAAACTTTTTTAAGAACAAAGCAACTCAACCAATAAAATTTAAAAAAAAATCTATAACTCACTAGTGAGTTATAATGTTTTTTACTCACAGTTTGATAATGGGTGTCATTCTGTGCGTAATTGCGGTGACCATAGAGCCACTTTATGAGCAAGTGTGTTGAAAAAAATATAACATTGGTGTGGGGCGCTGTAGCCCTGTGATAATAAGTTGGTTCAATTTATTATGGACCGCATGAGAGAGATACGACCGAAATCCTTGCACTAGGAAAGTAGAAGCTCCACCAACCTAGAGATCCGCCCTCTCCTGGCTCGGTTCAGGTTGCATGCACACAGGAACAGCACACGGCACTAAATTCCACTTTGGAGCAAACACTTGAAGTACAAACTTTTACGGATAGCAAATGTTCTTGGCACGGCCAGTAATCACACCAAGATTATAAGTTTTACAAATTAAAAAGTTAAAGTTTTCGATCACAACAAATGGATCAGATTTAGAAGAGTAACAGCGCACGGCGCGGTTTAGTTCTCATCAAACGTCGATCGATGATTGCCAGTGTCCAAAATGGCCGCCGTTACCCCGCTGTGCATTGGCCGTCGCCTCACACAGAAAGAGGGTAGACAGCAAAATTCATGGAGCGATAATATTTTCTTAAGTTTTCGCGACTTGTATACATTACAAAACTACGTTTTAACGGATTTAAGCGTGGTAATTTGATTTGCGTTTCGCGAAAGAGAATCGTTTCATACCTAGAATGATGCGTGAGGCTATTGAAATCAAAAAACACCCAAATTTCAATAGAGAAGATGGTTGGCAAGTACCACCTGTTTGGGATCCAATTATCAAAACTATTAAGACCCAAACCCAGCAAAAACCAGCTGCCAGACCTCAAGACACTGTGAGCTCTTTCTGCGTACAACGGAACACAAACCAACTTGACTGATAATTACTTTTATTTTTCCTTCCACCCATTTTAATATTATATAAAATCATTAGAGCTAGGCATGTTTGCTGAAGAGTTTCTTGCGCTGCTTCTTCTCTTCAAGCCATAACATGTTGCGAAGCGGTAGTAAATTAGATTAGGCTCCCATAGAGTAAATAATAACCATAAACAAAATTAAAATTAATAAGTTGGCGGTAGCTTAAATAAAACTTTAACAATACTCGTTAACACTTGACATCTTTGTCTTCCATGATCACGGCCACTGAAAAGTGGCCGAAACGTCGGAAAAACCAAAATCAAATAAAATTACCGCGCTTAAAACCGTTAAAACGTAGTTTTATCATGGAGCGATGTTCTACCTACTTCACTAGGCAAGGACCGAACAATTGGTCTGATCTGACACAATGTGTTGCCCACTTAACAGAGTAACACCTATGAAGTCATGGAAGACAAGTAACTTGGTAGACAAACTCATACCTAGCGTGAGTCCCTCCTTGCTGAAAGGCGCCTTATCGTTCAGCGCGAGACCGGACTTCTTCATCAGTTTGTGGATCAAGCTGAACCCGTTGCTGTGCACGCCGTTCGAAGGCAAACCGATTATTATGTCGCCGACCTGGTCAATCAAATTCACGAGCATGTAACTTTTGACCGAGACACTTACATTTTTTTTTATTGCAGGAGTTCAGCAGGCAGGCAGACGGCCCACTTGATGGAAAGCGGTTACCATCGCCTATGGACATTTGCAACACCAAAGGTGTCACAAATGCGCTGCTGCTCTCTTCACGGAGACTGGAACCTGGTCACTAATGCCCGAACACAACTCAAAGTTGTTATGGCGGCATACTCTAAACAGGGGTGGTAGCCATCCAGTCGGGTAAATGCCCTACCACCTGGCTGTGGGTTGTTTTGTCGCCTCTTACGACAGGCTTCTCCAACGCAGGAAATTGTATTCTTTCTCCGTTCCTGCACGGATAAACTGCCGCGGGCTTATAGATTTTGTACGGGTGTACAAGGTTATGACGTCATAATTTTATAACTCATTAATTTATTGTCTAAAAAGTAATTAGAATGATGGCCAAATAGGTTCGTGGAACACGAGGGGGAAGGGTAGAACAGTGGACCAAAGCCAATGCAGCCGACAGTAGAGTTAGGTAGGACATGATTTTAAAATGAGTTTGTAAGAGTAACGTGACATTTTGTACTGAACCAGTACAATGTACCACTTCAAATGAGGCGAAGAGAGATTTGTATGGTTTGTACAGCGGCAGTACATTTGAAGCGATGAGGCCAGTGAGGCGGTGAGCGCCATTCCCTCATTTGTCCCGTACAAAACTTGTAGTTCGGAAATGTTCGTTAAGAATCGGATGTGATCGGCCTCGGTCATGTCATGTTCTCTCTTTGTCATGTGAATATGCGTAAGGCGTTATTGTACTGTTGTCCTCGTGCCGTCCTTCCTCTTACATTTGACGCGTGAGTAGAATAGAATACTCTTTATTGCACACAAGAAAATAATACACATGAGTTAATAATCACATAACTAGTACAATCGGCGGTCTTATCGCTAACAGCGATTTCTTCCAGACAACCTTCTGGAGATAATTTTACATATCTAATAATGGGTCGGTATTCAGTGTGCATAATTTAAAATATATACAATCATATATACATATATTAATAGTAAATAAAAATACACATACATTTTTATATACAAATATATGTACATAGAGTACATATACATACATAAATTACTGTTAACAAATTTAGATAATGATCTTTGAGGAGTTTATTAAAATATGTAAGTGACTTGGCACTTCTGATGCTCATTGGCAATACATTCCACAACCTTACAGCTTGCACAGTAAAAGATTTCTGACAAAATTGTGTAGAATGTATTGGCGTTATTAGTCGCAGCTTTACTGATGATCTCAAGAGCCTTGTACTACTGTCTTGAAAGAACTCAAAGCGTTCCTTCAAACAGGAGGGCGTTTTTGGGCTAAAGAGTACATTATACAAAAGGGATAAGATATGAGCATTCCGGCGAAGGCGGATGGGAAGCCATTCGAGCTTACTACGAAATTCAGAAATGTGATCATATTTGCGCAAACCAAATATGAAACGAATGCAGAAGTTTTGGAGTCGCTCTAGTTTATCTAATTGGCTTTCGGTGATATCTAAGTAGCTAATGTCGCCATAGTCAAGGATAGGGAGGAGTAGTAGCGGGACAAAATTTTTGATGTAGTACAAATTTAAATTTTGAGCCGTATCGGTACAAATCTATTTTGTACGGGACAAATGTACTCTCTCACACGTGTACTACCTCATCACTAGTCGAGCCGCGTATAGCTCACACAACGGCGGATCGCGTGCGAAATATATATACATAATTACACCACGTTTTCGTGGTTTTTACCGGAGGAGGCTTACGGCTTCTCCATGCATTTATTACCCTGTATGTACCAATTCTTTCCTATTTTTTTTGGTGTGCACTAATAATAATGTTCTGTATAAACCAAACATAATGAACGTGTTTTTTTGTAACGTAGTTTTCTCCTGTAAATATTAGTTACCCTGACAGTAGTATTAAAATACAATATTTTAAAAGTAACATTTGATCGGCCCCAAGACTGCTTCGAGTGTTATGCAGTATTTCGTATAATTTATGACTTAGTCCTGATAGACCACTTCAAAACTTCACTTCTGTATACATATGTACAGTAGCGGAATGAAAATTTTCGTCACCTCAAAGTCGACTTTCGCTTGCACGAGTACAAGAAACAATACTGCCAACATTTTAATAAATGTTACGCTTATGAAATATAGAAACGTGAAAAAAGAAAACTGCTATGTTGACAATGACAGACGCTGCTATTAACAATAAAAAACAAAGAGGATATAATCACTAAGCTTAAGGTAAATGTTAAAACCGATAAAAAAAGTTTTACGTGTCTAAATAATCAAACAACTTTGATGTAAGGAATTTTAAATTTTATTGTTAAACAATTAAACATAATTTTCTGTGCAACAGCCTATTCTGTGATTTACTTTGAAAAGGTAACATGTGCTCACGGAACGTTAAATGAAGAAATTTGAAAACTGGCGAACATTTTCATACCACGACTACAACGCTCGCTGGTCTAGACCGAGACGCGATGTCTAGACTTTCCTTGATTTCTCATTATTCTTTCTTACATTCTCCGAATTTCTTAACACATTACGGAGTGACGGGTGAACATGTACCTGTCATTTCAGTAATTACTTTTTTTAAACGGTTTCGCACTACTCGCTAATTGATTAGTGTGTGAAGTTTTTAAAAATCTTTTTATTTTTGTTGCGGACAGAGAGCACCCCCCTGACCCGCCCGCCGGAGCACATCTACTCTCCGCGCCCCGCATACCGCCGACGCCCATAGCTCGCACAATTAGCAGCTAGGCGTCGGACGGAATGCGGGATATAGGAAGCTGAAAAAACCCTGAACAACTATGAATTCAGGCATTTAGCCATTCATATATTGTACTCAACTCTCTTGCATATTTCGTTCTACTCATTAAATGTATATTTATAATTTAATAATAATCATACAGTCCATTATTACATCGAGTTTTAATTTCCAAACACAAGAAGCAACTGCCACCAATATTTTTTATAAATGGACTAGCTATACCCGGCAGACGTTGTTCTGCCCTTAGAAATAAAAAATCTAGAGACCGATTGCAGCGACATTTACCGGGATAAAGTAGTAAAATGTACTTACAGCGATGTCATTAATTTTGGGCAAGATGTGAGATCTCTCCACCACGCCGAGCGCGAACCCAGCTATGTCGTACACGCCTGGTTCATACATTCCCGGCATTTCTGCTGTCTCTCCACCTGTCAATACAATTCCACTATTTTCAGAAACTCTTGGTTCGTAAGGAAATAAAATTGATATAATGTTCTTTCAAAAGTCTATGTACTTAACAATTTGGTCCTTCGCACCGGATTATTTTAACCATTTTTTTTAGAGAGATATACATACATAACTTCACGCCAGTTCCCTTGCGGGGTAGGCACGAACAACAGAGCGCCATTTAACCTTATTCTTACACACCTCACTTGCTTCTTGACATTCATATATATATATATATATATATAAATAATTAAGTAGTGGACTGAATTTCTAAGAATCACACCTGGCTAATGACTACCATAAAGATTACAATACACAATGGGCTGTTTTCCAAACACAAATTTTAAACACAAAGTAAACAAAAGGAGAATGTCATAAAAGAGTTTTAATGTTATTAGCTCAAACGCCGACGGGTAATAAATGTGCTTTGTTTACAGATATGCAGGTGGCCCAAATTGTAACATTATAAACGCGAAAGTTTGTATAGATGTACGTTTGTTACTCTTTCACGCAAAAACTACTGAATTGATTTCGATGAAACTTTACAATAATATAGCTTACACATCAGAATAACACATGGGTTATAATTTGTAAGGATATAGTGTGAATTATCCAAATACATATAACGCATTTCCATCACCACGCGGGTGAGACCGCGGGGCGCAGCTAGTATAAATATAATTGAAATAACATACCAATAAGAGCAGCAGAGGCCTGCCTACAGCCCTCGGCGACTCCGCTGACCACGTTCCTGGCCACGTGGAGGTCTAGGGCTCCACACGCGAAGTAGTCCAAGAACGTCAAGGGGGCTGCCCCGTTGCACAGGATGTCGTTCACGCACATGGCCACCAGATCGACGCCGATCGTGTCGTGCTTGTTTATCTTCTGGGCGATCTTCAGCTTCGTGCCAACGCCGTCTGCGGCGAGCACCAGCACCGGGTCCTGTGGATAGGAGGCTTTATTAAAATACTGCCCTATGACCGTGAGGGGGAGTCCCCGACAGGGTGGAGGAGCGAGATGGAATGCTCCTCCGTCTCAAAGGAAGATCTTCCAGCGAGGCTAATGTTGTCCCTCGCAGGCCTAGACCCGTCTGTTGTAGTTGAAATTTTTGTATATATTCTTAGTATGTTTTGAGTAAGGTTTGTGACATCAATTATTGCACAGCGCCATCTATTGGCTTGTAAGTGTTCCACTACAAGCGTTAGTATATTTCCTTCAACTCGATCGATTACAAACTAAAATGAAAATTAGACGTTACTAAACTTTTCTTATTTATTAAAACTCTTAACAGACATTAAACACTGCATTCCTCTTGAACCGGGTTAGGCAATCGCCCGGCCCGCGTTTGCCTACAAAAGTGCTGACCACGCAGCGCTTGGTCATCGTTTAGGCTAATAATTAGATTTTAAGTTAAAGTAGTTTATAACAATTTAATTGTAATTCAGTTAGTCTTGTAAGAACTGTCGAGCAATAAAGTTGTCTTAATAAATTGTTTTTTTTTTAAACAATTTCCGTGCTGCCCTACTTATCTACCGCTTTGTGGAAGAATTTGATTTTTTTCTCACTGGCACTTTCATTTCATAAATGAACTCTTGAAACACATAAAAGTTCTTTATAGTTAATGAATTCCATCTCACCTTATATTCCCGTTCAACAGCCTTTAATTGGAAACAGCCACCAAAGCCTCCAAGACCTCCCAAAACACCAGAACGTGTGGTCGATCTACAAAGACAATATTATCATAATTAGCCTTTTGAACCTCCCAAAGAGTGCATTAGACTACTTTCACGGCAGCAAGCAGCAAAGTGGGCAGCGAAGTGAGAAGCGCAAGTACGTTATGTTCGACGTATGTTGTGGTTAGATGATCTCGCTACCCATTTCCCTCGCCACTTTACAGCTCACTGCCACCACGAAAGTGGACATATGTATTTAAATTAAAATACGTAAAATAAGTATTCAATAGACATAACATCTTTCACATTTAAAATTGCCACAAACCGAGTTATACGAACCAGTTTTAGCAAAAAGAGGTTCGTAAAACCACAAGTCTATGCACAGAATGATAGTCTAGAAGAAATCTATACTAATATTATAAAGCTGAAGAGTGTTTGTTTAAACCCGCTAATCTCAGGAACTGCTGGTCCGATTTGAACAATTCTTTCAGTGTTGAATAGTGCATTTATCGAGGAAGGCTATAGGCTATATTATATTTTCAAAAAAATTAGGGATCCTTACTAAAAGTCCAATAATGTAACCCAAGGTGTAAAAAATGAACCGAAAAAATCCTTACACGGCGTGCGCTGCAAAAACTATTGATTATACAACAAAACAATGTACTACCACTTTGCAGAACATATAATTGTGTACAAAAAATATCGCGTAACCATATGTTTAACTATTGTAGTTATCTCACAATAAGTGTTTTCTTTTATTTTTTATATAATTAAAATGCCGTCGCTTCAAAAACTCTCTATTTTGTACCTTGGTATTGATCCTTATCAAAATAAATTACTCCATATTCAAGACGAATTCAATACCTTTCTAGAACTTTTTGAATTATTCAAATCGGACGTTTCATTCAAAAGATATCGCGATATTTAAAATGTAAGTATTAGTGTTGTATCCAAATATACTATTGTTTTATTGAACGCGCTAATCTCAGAAACTACTGGTCTGATTTGAAAAATTCTTTCAGTGTTGGATAGCCCATTTATCGAGGAAGGCTATAGGCTATATATCATCACGCTAAGATCAATAGGAGCGGAGCACCAATGAAGAATGTTTTAAAATCGGGTTTTTTTTAAACTATTCCACGCGGACGAAGTCGCGGGCAGAAGTTAGTATAAATAATCCGTAACAAATTACCTTTATATATTCGTCTTTTAATTTTATTGCTGTAGCTCATAAGATAGATACGAAAAGGATGACATAAGCTCCATACAAGTAATATCAAAATTTAACCGATAGTAAGTCACGCGAATGGATAGCACTATATAGAAATTAAAAATATAATTACATAGAGACGAGATAGGAAAAAAGCTAAACTAACTTAAAAATAAGATTAAATACAAAAATAAACTAAGTAATAAATAGTAAGACAACCCTATAAATAAATCTAGCTTAAAAAAAAACCTGTATGAAAGCCCGTCCAGGCCCACTTTATCCGTGCAGGAACGGAGAAAGAATACAATTTCCTGCGTTGGGGAGGCCTGTCGTAAGAGGCGACTAAACAACCCACAGCCAGGTGGTAGGGTATCTGCCCGACTGGATGGCTACCACCCCTGGTCTAAAGTATGTCGCCATAACAACCTTGAGTTGTGTTCCGGCATTAGTGACCAGCTTCCAGTCTCCCTTAAGAGAGCAGCAGCGCATTTGTAGCCACTTTGGTGTTGCAAATGTCCATAGGCGATGGTAACCGCTTTCCATCAAGTGGGCCGTCTGCCTGTCTGCTGATCTCCTGCAATAAAAAAAAATAAAAAACACCAGACCATTGTCGCTGGGAATTAAATAGAATTTAACGCACGAAAACACAACTCTGAGTAACTGTTCATACAAAACTTCCATTGAATATGTTTATTTATTACCTGGCCAGGGGCTTGATCATGGAGACCAAGGAGTCCCCGGCTTCGATGTCCACCCCGCTGTCCTTGTAAGAGAGCGACTTCTGCGGCACATTGAGGTCGCTGACGTAGGGGGTCGTCAGCGGTGCCATAGCCTCCTTGAACTTCTGGACCACTACTTGGTGACCACCTGAAGCCCGTCGGGTTCGAGTTTATATTAAGTGTTCATGAATACACTTTTAAAGTATACCGTAGAACATTGTTCCTCAACAATTTTATGGCGCGACCCACGAAAAAAAAAACAACAAAAAAGTTAAGTCAAAAGTCTTGTATAATTAGCAAGGTTTTATTAAGCTACACTAATTTAGGAGAAAAATAATAGATTAGGCTGAGCCAGATGCAATTTATGTAATGATAGAAGAAATAAACGAGGTAGACAACGCATCGCCTCCCTTAGTGTTGCAGATGTCCATGGGCGACGGTAGTTACTTGCCATCAAGTGGACCTGTCTGCCAGTTTGCCATAAAAATAAAATAAAAAACTTGGGAGGTGTCAAGGGACACCCGAATGGAACGAAGTTCCTTTAGATTAATTAGTGAAGGAATTGTAATAAAATTTTATTTTTTTAAAGTTATAATAATATTGATTAAAATTAAAATTAAATTCATGACAAGAGATATGAATGTCAAAGAAGCATGTGAGGTGTGTAAGAATAAGCCTGAATGGCGCTTTGTTGGTCGTGCCTACCCCGCAAGGGAACTGGCGTGAAGTTATGTATGTATGTATGTATGTATGTATATTTTTTTTTTTATTATTAACAAATAGTGGCGAGTCACCGTCTGGCCATTTTTCCATGTTCCCCGAACATTGCGACGGGCAGACGCCATAGTCCCCATATTCCCAGACCTCTAGTGCCACTAGCAGTTCACCCCAATAGCCCGGTACTTTTTGTCTTCATTTCCCACAGTAGTCCTACTTACTGGCTGGCGCTTGTCCTTGGGTGCATTACTATATGGTGTAGACAGGGATAATCGCCGGTCAGAGTCACGCCACATTTACATTAAATTTGTCAAAGGGCCTCTACATGTTGGCCTTACCATGGCCCCACGCAAGCCCTCCAAAAGTCCGGGCCATTTTTATGGCCCGTGGTCTACAAAGACATACATTATTTTCTATGTATGTATGACACGTTTGTCACTTCCCGTAGATATCATTACAAACGGATTCTACTGTATTATTCTATTTTTATAGGCAAAAAAAATCTATTTACACTGTACGTATTTCCGACATTGTGCTCTGTGTCGGCAAGTAAGCCAATTGAGTCAGAGATAATAAATAAATAATAATAATAATAAATCGTCAGACAAACACACACACACACACACACACACACTGTATATCCCCAAATTAAGCAAGTTACGCTTGTGTTATGGGTAATATACAACGGACCACTCTGGGGCCGATCCCAGACACCCAGACCATAGTAAATAACGGAGAAAATTCGTTTCCGAAATTTACCATACCAGGAATCGAACCCGGAGCCTCTGCGTTGCAGTGAGGTAAGCCGGCAAAAGGCTTAGCCCGCTCAACCACAGAGACCGTATAAGTTTTATAATTGGAACTAGTTCATTTCTGTCTCTCTTTCGCGAGCTGCCCAAGTGTTACCTTGACTGCCCAAGTGTTCGACGACGCCGATGACGTCGACCTCCCCCTCGACGGTGGCCAGCAGCTCGTCGACGCAGCCCGGCTCCACGATCACCACCATGCCGACCCCGCAGTTGAACGTGCGCAACATTTCGAAGTCCGACACTAAACCTAAGTACAACATTTTATTCACTTCAAAATAGAATTCTTATACATACATACATAACTTCCCGCCAGTTCCGTTGCGGGGTAGGCACGAACAACAGAGCGCCATTTAGGCTTATTCTTACACACCTCACTTGCCTCTTTGACATTCATAACTCTTGTCATGCAAGCTCGTCAGTTCTTAAGGCTCCTGACATCACCCTCCGCTAGTACACGATCAATTTGATCATGGAAGGTGTGTCGTGGCCTTCCACGACTTCTGCATCCATCCACTTTTGCATTGTATATCTGTTTAGTCATTCTTTCCACATGCTCGAACCACCGGAGCATTCATTTCCTTACCTTCACCGTAGTATACATACAATGAATTTCCACCTGCCACGATCCTGACAAACGCTTTTCGCTTCATAGACTTTCATCAATCTCTTCATACATGCACGCTTATTTAAAGTGCTTTTGAAACGCTTAGCGTAGCATACCACAGTTAATGGAGAACTCAAGCCACTCACCCTTAGCCTGTAACCATCCAAATATCGGCTTGATCTTGAACTTGGTTGCATCCAAATTCACCTTCACTCCTGGTGGTAAGATCCTCGGTATGTTCTCTAACAGGCCACCGCCGGTGATATGTGCCAGCCCTCTCACCAGGTTCTTCTTGATGGCTGGTAACAAGGCGCGAACGTACAGGCCCGTTGGTTCGAGGAACTCCTCGCCGTAAGATTTGTTTGTTGTGCTGAATGGTGCTTTATCGTTGTATCTAACAAACAAATATTTGTTTTTTAATGTGTAAAAAAATCAAGGCACTAATTCGGACCAGGAGATTCCGAAAATGCAATTTTTATAATTTTTGTCTGTCTGTCATAACATAACGCAGCATAACGTGAAAACTACTGCACAGAATTAAATGAAACTCGACACAGAGCTAGCCCATATCCCGAGGCGTAACATAGGATACTTTTTATCCCGAAAAGTGACGTAGTTTCCGCGGGATAGGCGAAAATAGCGAAAAAGATGGCGCTGCGATCGTATCTTTTTTGAAAACTACTGAACGTATATGAATGAAATTTGACACAGAGCTGGCTTATATCCCGAATCAACACTTAGGATACTTTTTATCTCGATAAATAACGTTATTTCCATGACATAAACGGATTAGCAAAATAGATGGCGCTGCAATCGCGTTTTTTCAATTCAATAACAAATACCTACGCTGTCATAAACAACATCTCATTCATTGTATTAGTTCAAATCAGGTTGGCTGCGACTCGCCTCTATGCTTCGTTGCGCAGTTCTGTAGACTACCTGGACTTCGTTTCTTTGTTATTGTAGTGAACTTAGTAACAAGACACCGTAAAGTTTTAGGTAAAACACCCAATTAAATTTGTACATATGTAATATAGAGGTACTGCCTAGTTCTAGTTCAAAATAAACTTCTTAAGTATCACTTTCAATTTTTCACTGTTTTAGTCTAAAAAATATTATTATCAGTTTCATTTTGGTCCAAATTGGACCTATGTTTAATCATCGATCTTATTGACTCTCTAATCTGTGCTGCACAATGTAAAACTCGTATATCACATTCTCTCGCAGGCTTAGCCCTATAGATTTATATGCTTACCTCTTTTTAGTGTCGCTTTTTCGTTTCATCGAGTTTCAAATAACAACGATAATAAAGAAGTTTCACTCCAAAAATAATCTGTCTCTCAATTTGTGTAGAAATGAAACATAAAAAAATAAAACAAATTTAATTGTTTATAATTTTACTCTGATTTTGCTGTGTACCCAGAAAAATGTACAAATATCAACTACCTGAATGTCACATCACTAAGAAATCGCCGTTTTGACCGTTTGTGAACTATATACGAGCTTTAAAAACTGCAGATGAAAATGGGCTACTAATTTATATTCTAGAAAAAGGCGCTGCTCCAATGAGATACATGTTATTAGAATAAAAAGAAGCTACTCACTTATGACCAGTTTCCACCATGATCTTCTGCACCAAGCTGTACCCATTGCTATGGACGCCAGTCGAAGGCAGACCCAAGACTATGTCTCCGGCGACTATCTCCTTCGAACGAGGCAATTGTTTCTCATTGTCCACAACGCCCACCGCGAAACCAGCCAAATCGTATTTGCCAATATCATACATGGATGGCATTTCTGCTGTTTCACCACCTAGAAAGGGTTTGTTTTCATACGCTATTATATAGTTCTAGGCCTATGGCTTGGAAACCGGTTAAAAAATTGAACCGGATATAGCCAAAGTACTGCATAGGAAATTTTCTTTTTGGTTTGGTCCTTACTTTAAGCTTAATTTAAATGGTAACAAAAGTTCGTAAAATCGGTTTATTTAATAAACCGGTTTCGTACCGATTTTGCCACTCACCTTCAAAGCGGTAAAATAAGTTTTCAGTCGCACATAAGCACATGTTGAAAGAAATAGAATTAGAAAGCAATTCTCGCGAAATAAACCGGTCGATCCAGATTTATATAACATTCTCTTTTAGGTTTACGTTCCGAGCGAATGGCTGACGAAAACCGGTTATGACTGACTAAAACCGGTTATAGCCGATTAAAACCGGTTATAGCCATAATAAAACTACGTTTTAACGGTTTTAAGCGCGGTAATTTTATTTGATTTTGGTTTTTTCCGACGTTTCGGCCACTTTCCAGTGGCCGTGATCACGGAAGACAAAGATGTCAAGTGTCAACGAGTATTGTTAAAGTTTTATTTAGCCTACCGCCAACTTATTAATTTTAATTATTTAATTTTTCATTTTGTTTATGGTTATTATTTAATCTATGGGAGCCTAATCTAATTTACTACCGCTTCGCAACATGTTATGGCTTGAAGAGAAGAAGCGGCGCAAGAAACTCTTCAGCAAACATGCCTAGCTCTAATAATTTTATATAATATTAAAATGGGTGGAAGGAAAAATAAAAGTAATTATCAGTCAAGTTGGTTTGTGTTCCGTTGTACGCAGAAAGAGCTCACAGTGTCTTGAGGTCTGGCAGGTGGTTTTTGCTGGGTTTGGGTCTTAATAGTTTTGATAATTGGATCCCAAACAGGTGGTACTTTCCAACCATCTTCTCTATTGAAATTTGGGTGTTTTTTGATTTCAATAGCCTCACGCATCATTCTAGGTATGAAACGATTCTCTTTCGCGAGGATTTGTGGGTTATCGAATCTGATGTAGTGGTTGGGTTTATCCAGCGTGTGTTCACTGATCGCAGACTTCGTAGACCTTGTGTGTTTCATGTCAGCAATGTGTTCTTTTACTCGTGTTTTTATGCTCCTCTTTGTTTGCCCAATGTATGACAATCCACACTCACAATCAAGCTTGTAAACCCCTGCATCCTGAAGTGGGATATTGCATTTCACAGGTCTCAGAAATTGGGTAATCTTTTTCTGCGGCTTGAAATATGTTTTGATTGAAGCTCGCCTGAGGATGTGACCAATTCTGTCTGTGACCCCCTTGATGTAGGGTAGGGTAGCAGGGCACCGCTCAACTGAAGGTGGTTTGGGGCCTTTGTGACGTTGGTGTGGAGTCTTCAGCTGATTGCGTTGTAGAACTCTCTTGACATGCTGAAGCTCTCCAGCTATGTGGTTCTCGTCACAAATTTTCCGTGCTCTCTGAAACAAAGATTTGCCCACGGTAGCTAACTGACTAGGATGGTGGTGAGACGAACCATTAAGGTATTTATCTGTATGGGTAGGTTTCCTATACACCGTATGACCAAGAGTATTGTCAGGGTTCCTTAGGATGAGCACATCCAGAAAAGCTAATTTATTATTTGCCTCTAGTTCCATAGTAAATTTAATATTACTGCTAATGGAATTGAGATGATCTAGAAATGCAGAGACTTTATCGTTTGGGAGGACGGCAAAAGTATCGTCTACGTACCTTTTATACATCTTCGGCTTAGCCGGAGCGGTATCCAGTGCCTTCTGCTCGAAGTCTTCCATAAAAATGTCAGCTACGACAGGAGACACCGGTGAGCCCATGGCTACACCGTTGATTTGGTCGTAGAAGCCGTAGTCCCACACGAAATAGCCAGATGTGAGGCAATGTTTTAGTAGATCTGCATATTCCTCAGGCATGTTATTATCTATTAGCTTCCTTTTGACAATCTCAATGCAGTCTTCCACTGGTAAACTGGTAAATAAGGACTGGACATCAAAACTGACTAGTACTTCATCCTCAGCCAATGTCAAATTTTCAATTGCGCTGATGAAGTCGAAGGAATCCTTGACATGGTAGGGTGTGTTGCCGCGGAGATTGTTGAGTGTCTTCGCGAGATGTTGTGCCAGTCTGTATGTTGGTGAGTCAAGCTGGCTAACTATAGGGCGCAAGGGGATGTTGTTTTTGTGAATTTTAGGTAACCCATACAGTTTAGGCGCTTTGGCGCAAGATGGTGTGAGTGCGGATACGTCTAAGCTTAATTTTTCGGAGTGTTTTTTCATAACCGCGATTGTTTGTTTGGTTACTTTGGGCAAACAAAGAGGAGCATAAAAACACGAGTAAAAGAACACATTGCTGACATGAAACACACAAGGTCTACGAAGTCTGCGATCAGTGAACACACGCTGGATAAACCCAACCACTACATCAGATTCGATAACCCACAAATCCTCGCGAAAGAGAATCGTTTCATACCTAGAATGATGCGTGAGGCTATTGAAATCAAAAAACACCCAAATTTCAATAGAGAAGATGGTTGGAAAGTACCACCTGTTTGGGATCCAATTATCAAAACTATTAAGACCCAAACCCAGCAAAAACCACCTGCCAGACCTCAAGACACTGTGAGCTCTTTCTGCGTACAACGGAACACAAACCAACTTGACTGATAATTACTTTTATTTTTCCTTCCACCCATTTTAATATTATATAAAATTATTAGAGCTAGGCATGTTTGCTGAAGAGTTTCTTGCGCCGCTTCTTCTCTTCAAGCCATAACATGTTGCGAAGCGGTAGTAAATTAGATTAGGCTCCCATAGATTAAATAATAACCATAAACAAAATTAAAAATTAAATAATTAAAATTAATAAGTTGGCGGTAGGCTAAATAAAACTTTAACAATACTCGTTGACACTTGACATCTTTGTCTTCCGTGATCACGGCCACTGGAAAGTGGCCGAAACGTCGGAAAAAACCAAAATCAAATAAAATTACCGCGCTTAAAACCGTTAAAACGTAGTTTTATTATGTATACAAGTCGCGAAAACTTAAGAAAATATTACGGTTATAGCCAATTAAAACCGGTTATAGCCAATTAAAACCGGTTATAGCCAATTAAAATCGGTAAATTTTAAACTGTTTCTACGCCTTGGACTTCTAGCAGTCATATACAAGTGAACTTATCAGTGAACCTTCAGGGCCAAATCCAGAATCCAAAGTATAAAAAATAGCGAAAAACACTCAAAGGAGTCTCGAGGCTGCCTTTGACGAAAAGTAATGGCGTAAGATTTTTGAAAAATCAATTACCCTTGTCAGGAATCGAATCGACTGGTTTGTAAAAATAAACACAGCCCGTATTATTATACCAAAGCATAATGTAGCTTGTAAGGATCGAATTCTGTGAAGAAATCTCAAAACGCAAACTAAAGGAAAAGATTGTTTTTGAATAAATCTCCTGTTTTCCTTACATGAATTAAATAACTGATACAATGATAATATGAAAATGATAAAAATTATTGAATGAATGAATGAATGAAAACACTTTATTTAACACCAAAAATTAAAACTACGTTCTTAAAACTAAGTACAATAAATGTTGAACAAAGGGCGGCCTTATCGCTTAAAGCGATCTCTTCCAGGCAACCCCCTATTGAATTGTTAATAAGAATTCAAATCACCCCATTTGAAAAATTCACGCTGTTTACATTTTATTTTTATACTATATAGACAGTACAAATAAAATTAGTTAAACTATTTTTGCTATTGTCTATTATGGCGTCCAATAAATTGTTAACTATCTATAACATCTGTTTCAGAGCAAACATAAAACCTTACCTAGCAATGCACACCCGGACGCGAGGCAAGCATCCGCAATGCCCTTCACGATGGTGGTGGCAACATTGACCTGAAGTCTGCCGCAAGCCATGTAGTCCAAGAACGCGAAGGGCTCCGCGCCCGCGCACAGTATGTCGTTCACACACATAGCCACGAGATCTTGACCTATCGTGTCGTATTTCTGCATTATCTCTGCTACCTGTAAAATCGGGGATTTTAGTGGGTACTTTGACTCTGGTGGTCGTAGCATTTCTTTGAGTGTGCTATTTTTGTTTGTCTGTTTGTTTGAGCATCACGTGAAACTACTGAACTTATTTAAATAAGCTTAGATATATCTCATCTCAAAACATAGGATACTTTTTATCCCGAGAAATGATATCGTTTATTCATATATAAAATCATATAAGCTTTTTACTTTTGTTTGGTATCTTCAAATAACAAACTCGGCTCTTTATTCTTATAATTCCATATGAATCCTTTAATCAATCAATCAAGTTACGTGTCAATAACATGACATGAAGCATGTAATAATGACACGTACAGTACGATCAAAAGTAAAATGCGTCCTTGAAGTTCGTATGCGTCATTGCGCAGTATAAGGTTCATAGACAGAGCTGAGAGGAGAGAGTGCTATCTCTTTCGCTCGGCCACTGTCCGCAAATCATCTCTTTCGCAAAACACATCCCAAGGTGTAACAAACGTTAACATTTGACTGGATTTACGTAAAATCATTGAACTAACTTCCCTCGAAGCGCATTTTAACTTTGCGATTACTATAATTATTATTCGACGTGCAAATGTCACTTCGCAACTTTATAGATCAACTTGCTCATATAAAACTTACTTTCAACTTAGTCCCCACGCCATCAGTCCCTTGAACAAGCACAGGGTCCTTCAAACCAGGGTCCATCGAAGATAGCTGGAAGAGGCCGCTGTAGCAGCCCAACCGGCCCAAAACTCCACGTCTATGTGTAGCCGTCGCTAAAGGCTCTATGAGGCGGACCAGTGTGGCCGCAGCGTCGATATCTACCCCACTTTGGAGATACGATAGACCGTTGACTCTAAATTGAGTTGTCTTATTTAGTATAGGGATAATATCAGTATGGAAATGGAAAAGTACTATACTTGTGTCAAGCACTCGCTGCCCGCGGTGCCATAGCCATAAATCATCGGTGCACTAGGGAAAGACACGTGCGCTGCGTGCCTTATCGATAATCTGTCTTTATTATTCAGTCCATACCTTTTCATGGTATTAATATCCACGTTATGCATCACTACGCCTCCCATCAGACGTGGTAGTGTGACAGAGAGAGACGTAGGCGCCGTCCTATTCCCACATTTTATTGTCCCACGGGCAGCGAGTGTTGACATGAGTTATTATGGAACAATACTAAATAACATTGCCCTGTAAATACTTAACACGCGTTCCCGACAGTTGGCGCCACCAGTCCATTCGTGGCTTTTTCGATTTGAAAAGAAGCTTGTTAGGGATTTCAATTTATAAAAGAAATAGGACTAATTTAAGTTTCACCTAGTGGTAGGTTATTTGCTCGTCTGGATGGCTACTACCCCTGGTCTAGAGTATGCCGCCATGACAACCTTGATTTGTGTTCCAGCATTACTGGCCAGATTCCAGTCTCCCTTTAAAGAGCGACAGCACACTCGTAGCACCTTTAGCGTTATATCCATAGGTGACGGTAACCGCTTTCCATCAGGTGGGCCGTCCGCCTGCCTGTTGAATTCATGCAATAAAAAAATAGTAAGACACTGATTTAAAGTATTAACTGAGATTCTGTACACAAGAACCCACTGATGGTGTCAAATGAGTCTGTAGAGCGTGTGTTTTTTTTATTTTTTATTGCAGGAGTTCAGCGGACAGGCAGACTGCCCACTTAATGGCAAACGGTTACCATCGCCTATGGATATTTGCATCACCAAAGTTGCTACAAATGCGCTGCTGCTCTCTTAAAGGAGACTGGAACCTGGTCACTAATGCTGGAACACAACTCAGTTGTTATGGCGGCATGCCCTAGACCAGGGGTGATCGCGATCCAGTCGAGCAAAAACCCTACCACCTGGCTGTGGGTTGTTTAGTCGCCTCTTACGACAGGCCGCCAGGCTGCAGGAAATTGTATTCTTTCTCCGTTCCTGCACGGATAAAATCGTGTTACGAGTTATATATTTATTGAGCAATTGTCAACCACTGTAGGCTTCTTCCATGGACAGATTAAGAAAACTCTATCGCCCTTATTCATAATAGTCACACGAGAATTACAGGTTCTTAAAAAAAGTAACCTCTTGATAATAATAGGTAACACTTGTATGACTATTATGAAGAGGGGTAAGATACAATATATGTCTGTACAGCTATGTAAGACAGGCCAAGTAAAAACGAACTGTAAATTAACGTATGTGTGTATTTTTTTTTTTTAAATCGGCAGGCAAACACACATATTGTATATCCCCAAATTAAGCAAGTTACGCTTGTGTTATGGGTAATATACAACGGATTACTCTGGGGCCGATCCCAGACACCTAGACCATAGTAAATAACGGAGAAAATACGTTTCCGAAATTTACTATACCAGGAATCGAACCCGGAGCCTCTGCGTTGCAGTGAGGTAGGCCGGCAAAGGCTTAGCCCGCTCAACCACAGAGGCCGTCAAATGTATCCGTGTATGTATGAAGAGATGAATTAAAGTTGATAAAGCGAAAAGTATTTATCAGAATCGTAGCAGGTGGAGATCGATCGTCTCTGCCTACCCCAATGGGAAATAGGCGTGATAATATGTATGTATGTATATAACATATTTATGTGTTATAGACAAAGGTCGATATACAGTCTCTTCCGGAATGCCTGGTTTATCGTAGGTTTGACCAAGGCCTTTCGATAAATAAATTCCAATTTCGGAATTTGTCTTGTCGATCCTGAAAGCGACTAAGGTCAAACGTCGATTCGTATAAATTAGTCTCTCCTAGGTTAGACAAAAATTCGTTAGTCAAAGGCAGAGAAATGTCATTTATTTGGACGTTGAGTAAGACTTTATGTCAGACCTGAGGTTCGACTAATCAAACCTGAGCTTCGATGTTTGACTATAACATATGTACAATATATGTCAGTAGAGGACACTTTGTTAAAGCTGTAGTTAGGGAACTTTTATCAATTCTACCAAATTGTAACACAACATATGACAGCCAATGATCAAGAACTCGAGTAAAGAGGCAGATATCAATGATAATGAATATAAATAATCTCCGTTCTTGACAGTAAATGTCAGCAATAGGATATTTGTAAGTTATTGAGACAAAAAGACGACTTATAAAGTATCGTCAGATATTCGCTGTCCATAGCATGGTGATCTAGAGAATTAAATAAATGTTGGTATTATAGGAACTGCATACGTCTAGTCATCGCAGCGGACAGCGCACTACTGGCTAGCGCAACGCGAGCTGGCGCACATATTAATAGTTGCTCTATCTCCCTCGCACATCATCCGTCCCGCTCACACATTGTGCTAGCTGGTACGACTTGTTAATATTTGTATTCAAATTCAAAAGTTTTTATTCAAAATAAGTTCCACTGGAGAACACTTTTGAAGGTCATACATGTAGGTTAAAATTTAATTTTACTTCCTGTTCTATGTACACCGCTTCGCAACGTGTTATTACTGTTAAGGAAATCAAGTACTTGTACTTAAGGTTATCGTTCCCAAAATAAATTAGTTCACTTCAGTTCATATTAGTACTCGACAGTGAATCCATCTGCCATCTCAAGTATCATTTAACCTCTACCTCTCGCTGCTACAGTGTTTTAAACTATTATAATCATTCCATGTCATATTTTCTAACAATGAGTAAATTATGAATAACCTGATGATAAAACATTTTTTTTTTTTGTTTATTGCAGGAGTTCAGCGGACAGGCAGACGGCCCACTTGATGGAAAACGGTTATCATCGCCTATGACATTTGCAACACCAAAGGTGCTACAAATGCGCTGCTGTTCTCTTAAAGGACACTGGAAACTGGTCACTAATGCCGGAACACAACACAAGGTTGTTATGGCGGCATACTCTAGACCAGGGGCGGTCGCCATCCAGTCGAGCAAATACCCTACCACCTGGCGCTATACATACAATAAATACATACATAAACCAAGATGAAGAAACAATAAAATGACACAAATGAAAAAGATATAAATTTATTTAAAATATAAAACTAAACAATACTGAGATTTTGCATAAAATTGTTCCTTACCTAATAAATCCAATCAAAATAAGTCAAGCTATTTAAAAAGAAATGACAAAAATTTAATCATGAAATGAGAAAGTGAAATTAGTAAGGACCCAATTTAGAGTTTCACGCCATGCTGAAACAAAATTTACACTTCTTAATATCATGCGGTGATATTTTGCTAAGTCGGTAAAGTAACATCAATTCACTACTTGAAATCTTAAGAAGTGAATTCTACATTGTGACACCAAAGTATAAATAATTATACAGCTAACCGCTATGTTTACGCCGAGAAATCTTGCGGAATATACCCAAGGATTTGAGCCCAAACTGTCGTAGATTGGTGTAATATATCTTTGTGAAATTGCGTATTTCTAAACGAAAATGACATTTTGTTACACGTCAAAAAAGTGGCATTTCGTTACACTTCAAGAAAGTGGCATTTCGTTACACTTCAAGAAAGTGGCATTTCGTTACACTTCAAGAAAGTGGCATTTCGTTACACTTCAAAAAAGTGGCATTTCGTTACACTTCAAGAAAGTGGCATTTCGTTACACTTCAAGAAAGTGGCATTTCGTTACACTTCAAGAAAGTGGCATTTCGTTACACTTCAAGAAAGTGACATTTCATTACACTTCAAGAAAGTGGCATTTCGTTACAGTTCAAGAAAGTGGCATTTCGTTATAGTTCAAGAAAGTGACATTTCGTTACACTTCAAGAAAGTGGCATTTCGTTACACTTCAAGAAAGTGACATTTCGTTACACTTCAAGAAAGTGACATTTCATTACACTTTAAAAAAGTGGCATTTTGTTACATTTCAACAGTGGCATTTCGTTACACTTTAAGAAGGTGGCATTTCGTTACACTTCAAGAAATGTGGCATTTCATTACACTTTAAGAATACATATTTCGTTACACTTCAAGAAATTGACATTTCGTTACACTTCAAGAAAGTGACATTTCATTACACTTTAAGAAAGTGGCATTTCGTTACATTTTAACAAAGTGGCATTTCGTTACAATTTGCGAAAGTGGCATGCCTTTACACTTTAAGAAGGTGGCATTTCGTTACACTTCAAGAAATGTGGCATTTCATTACACTTTAGGAATACGTATTTCGTTACAGTTCAAGAAAGTGACATTTCGTTACACTTCAGGCAAATGAGATCTCGTTACACTTGAAAGGCGATGTTTCACTGTTAGTTTCAATTTTTACATTGTG
The DNA here is from genome assembly GCA_019925095.2 of Dendrolimus kikuchii. Lineage (NCBI taxonomy): Eukaryota > Metazoa > Arthropoda > Insecta > Lepidoptera > Lasiocampidae > Dendrolimus > Dendrolimus kikuchii. Next base: position 21,332,633 of record CM034399.1, on the reverse strand, counting down.
GTGATAACGTAATGGTTTTTAAAATTATACCAACGTATGTAGAACATTCCAAAAATTGTTGAATATGAATTCGAACCCATTAATACCCAAACTGTATTAACTATCTAGCTGTTATTATATATATTTTAATATTGCAAGTCATAATTATCTAATCACAATTTATATTTGTCTTGCCCCCTCCAATCCGCAGAGCAACAGTCAATTAGAATAGGTAATTGTTATTTAGAATTTTAAGCTTCCCCTTGTAGCGCTTCATGACAACTGATTGAAGTGGCATACTCTTTGCGTTTTTACAACTAACTTTTCCAATACTAGTATAGCTATTCCCAAAAGCAACCCCATTTCATCGGTGTAAGTGCAGGACCTTGTAACTATATTTTTTGGTGAAATTATTTATTTCGTCAAAATTGTGATATACAACATACATATAAAATGTAACAATTTTGACAAAAAAAATAATGTCACCAAAAAAAGTAATTACAACTTCCTGCACTCACACTGACGATATATTATTCAAACAAACAAATTCACCAAGTCACAGTATAAATAACAGTTACAGTATACCCAATATAATTTGAAGTGTAACTTACTTAGTGAATGCTCGATGAGCTATGTCCTTCCTATACTGCGCACCGGGGAAGTCGATAGTGGACGCAGCAGCTGTCGCTGCAGCAGCCGCGGCCCGAAGGGACGCTGCGCGTGCGCACACTAAGAGGACCCTACCTCCCCATGTCACTAGAGAGCCGTTCGCACCACGAGCCACCCCACTGTGAAACACCACTAATCCTGGTGTCGACTGTACTTGTGATAAACCTAAAATAAAAAGACATATGTCATCTAAAAGACAGTAAGTAGAAGCGTGTGGTGTATGGCTCGTAGGCTCTATAGACATCTACCAAAATGTATTATTAACCCTCAAAACACTAATAATTTAAAATATAGATTAAGGACATTTTTGACAGTGTTAATTATTATTTTAATGATAGACTTTCAATTACTGAGGTAGTATACAATGTATTATTATATAGACTAATTGGATTAATATTGATTTTATGACATTTATTTTAAAGAACGACTTAATTTAATTATTATTGTTATTTTTTAATATTGATGTAATATTAAATAGACAAGAATTATTAATTATAATAGGCACAACATTTTGTACGCCCTAGAGGCAGAAATATGTGAACTTATGGAATAATCCTATCATCTTTTTTATATACCACTAGCTTCTGTCCGCGACTTCGTCCGCGTGGAATAGTTAAAAAAACTATATACTATAAGCTACCACCATATAAAATTTCATTTAAATCGGTCCAGTCTTTTCGGAGATTAGCCCGTACAAACAGACAGAGAAACAAAAAAATTGAAAAAAATCTAAATTAGTTCATTTCATTGCTTACATCCCCCTGACTCGGTTGTTAGCAATTTTTTTTCATTGTACAGAAATTCCACCTCTAAGTTTTATTATATGTATATAGATATAGTATAGCTTATTTTTAGGTTTATATTTGTTGTACTTTTATGTGTTTCATCAATAAAATGCATCTAATATTAAAAAAAGTAATTAAATAAAAAAAAACGTTAGACATGTGATTCTACAGCAATAAAAAAAACTTAAAAAAATTGACTCCTGTATTTGAATTACATGCATATTCCCTATTGTATATAAATAATATGTTGTATTTACCGCTGATAACGCAGCCCTTGGTCGATGTTTCCGGGTAGCCCTTCGAGGCGAGGACGACCCCCACAGTCGACAGCTTGGTGTTCCATGTCACCTGGTGTTGTTTCAAAGTGCCACTCACGCATGCCTATTAAAAAAAAAACAATAGTCCTCTATTGCTTGAGTACAGTGGCCAGACCAACGGGCCACTTGATAGAAAGTGGTTACGGTCGCCTATGGACATTTGCAGCACTTGATAGCCCAATTCTGCAATTATAATCTCGTCAAAATCGCCGGACATCATCGTCTCAATTGTAGATTTGCCTGATATAGAGGTATTCTGTTAATTCCAAAACCGCAAACTCGCGACAAAATCATTCAAAAATGTTGGTAGCCTTTTAATATTTATTTCAGCTGACACTATTTGCTCCTAGTGGCAATATGTATTTTTTTTAGAGTTATAACTTCTTATGGGAGGGTAAACCGCTTCGTTACATAACGCGTTACGGCAGCGGTAGGCATAATGTACATACACAAAATTCTATTGTACATATTCAAGAATTGTGACTAAGAATAAAATATATTTTAGAATCAATAAAAGATTTTATTAATAAATAACCTTTCCTTACATTATCATATTAATATATATAAAATTTAAGAAATAACCTAAGCTTTTCTCAAGTTAAACAATTTCAATTTTAAATAGTTCAACTTAGATTAGATTAAGTTATCACTTCTGTCGGGCGTCCCGAGACGCACACGTTTTTTTTTCTACTAATATTCTACCGCGACGATATCGAGAAGATATTGTAGACTACAAATACTTGCCACTATCGCAATGGAATTCCACTTTGAATATCATCGCAACTCCAAGATATTTATACTCATGGCTTTTTTTGTGGAGGCTTGCGGGGACAGGCGGTGGCCCTTAAAGGAAATTTCGCAAATATCGAAACATTGCTATAAAAACTGAAAAATAAACAATTTTGGTAACCTTTACAAAAAAAATGGATTTTTATAATAGGTTTTTTGGAGTGGAGCTACAAAAAAAATATTATAGACTTACAACTTTCGAGAATTCTCGTGCCCCCAAAAAATATACCCATTTCATACAACTCCTATATAAACAGAGTGAGACAACAATACAAAGACGATCACGTGCACAAACGCGATCCGCACTCTCATCGCGGACACATGTGCTAATAGTGAGCTGAAGGGTTAAGATTTAAAATTGATTGCCGTAATAGTGATGCTGCCAATGTGCCGTAAGCCTCGAAGGGGTGGGGGGGGGGGGACTGCAACCTGACCGATCCAAATATCTACAGCGGACAAGAACAACGTTCTTGAGAACCACTGCGTACACGACCGCATAGTGGCTCAGGGAAGTGAGGACGAACGATCAGCCGATGACAAGCGGTGAAGTGGTAGAAAGAAGACAACAGTTTCTCAGAATACCCCTCTTTACACAAACAGTAGTACAAAACACAGATATATACTCAGCACCCCTATGTAAACCTTGTCTGTAGGAAGAAACAGCCACCCGTGTCTATGCTAGAATGCAGAGTTACAAAGCGAAGCACCGTCTTAATTTTAGGAACGACCCGACTAGGGTAGAGTCGTGGAGAAGCTAGACGGAATGCTGAATGCTCCTCCGTCTCAAATACTCTCAAAGGATGATCTTCCGCCGAGGCTATTGTTATGCCTCGCAGGCCAAAGCTCATCTATTATTATTGGAAATTTGTGTATATACGTTATACGTGTCGGGAATCGTTTGTGACTTCAATTATTGGACAGAGCCATCTATTGGCTTGTAAATGAGTAACGGGGAGTGTTCCGAGGAACTGTTTTCTCTGGTGCCAACACCTCACTTTTATAACCGCACCGCTCGCCAGCGACGGGATATTCACCCCCATTTCCTTGAGCTCCCACGCTCAACTACGCAACTACTCTAGAACATTTATTCCGCGTACAACAGTGATCTGGAGGGAACTTACCGCCGCGGTTTTCCCTTTGCGCTACGACATGGGGTTCTATAAGAAGGGCGTTATAAAATTTCTTAGAGGTCGGCAACGCGTTAGCGACACCTCTGGTGTTGCAAACGTCCATAGACGACGGTAACCACTTTCCATGAGGTGGGCCGTCTGCCTGCTTGTGTGTTTCAGGCTATATAAAAAAGTATTCCACTATAAAACTTCCTGGAGGAACTATGATGGGTTGAGTAGTCCTTTATCCACTCTTAAACAATATAAGCGGTACATGCAGAAGAACACATAATACTGAAGAGACATCATCCCTGATGTCTCTTCAGAAGCAGAAGGTGATGTCAGGAGCCTTAAGAACAGACGAGCGTGCATGACAAGAGCTATTAATGTCAAAGAAACAAGTGAGGTGTGTAAGAATAAGCCTGAATGGCGCTCTGTTGTTCGTGCCTACCCCGCAAGGGAACTGGCGTGAAGTTATGTATGTATGTATGTACATCATCCCTTTCCGCATTTTGTGAAAATAGTCTCCAGCAAACTTTATGTGCACTCCTAGTTAGCAAGAGACAACTCTTTCTTCTTTGATTTTTTCCTAAAGCGTTACATCATAAGGCATTATTTGACAAAACACCTAAACAACAAAGACAACACACATTGGGTCCCTTAGTTAGTGGTCCTTCCATCGTGCCACTTACCACCAGGTGGTACGTCTGACCAGTTACCTACTATCAAGAATAGTATAGCATTTATGTACCTCCATGATAGTGTAAAGATCTGACTCCAGCAGTGTCAGCAGCACTTGGGTTTCTGGATCACCAAAGCGGCAGTTGAATTCCAAAGTCATGGGGCCCGACTTCGTCACCATCATTCCGGCGTAGAGGACACCTTAAAGAAACATCACCTTTACAAACCGTACATTCCACGCGGCTTTGCTCATGTTAATCTTGCAAGGACAAGTACATTAACAAAAAAACTGAATTCGATCCGAAACCAAAAAACGCATCTATAGTCTACTCTAAAATTATGCCGCTTCTCACCACGTCTACCCTAAACTTATGCCACCCCTCCACGCGTGCGTAACGCTTTTTCGTGACAGGCAAAATCATAATATCCCCGTTTATATAGAAGCGGCACTTCAAAAAAGTATGTAATCACTTGGAAATATCTTTATGATTTGTTGAGGCACGACTCTTAACAGTTCCCTGCACGCCTATATAGATTGAATACCTTTTTTATCTACTAATCGAGTAGGGTTAACTGACGGATGAATGTAATGAAGTAACCCATGGGTGGGGTATAGTTATACGGCACATTTATATATTATGAACAGATCCGAACTTTTTAATCGACTTCCAAAAGGAGGTTCTCAACTTGATTGGGTTTTTTTTTGTGTATGTACACCGATTACTCTGAGAGTTATGATCCGATTTAGATGATTCTTTGTTAATTCGATGCGGAATAGTTGCCATTTGGTCCCCTACAAATTTGACATAGTTTGGCCCAGTAGTTTTCATTTTATGAAGATTTTTTATGAAAAATTTTCCATTCCGTTCCGTATGTACACCGATTACGCTGGGATTTATGATCCGATTTACGTGATTCTTTTTTAATTCGACGCGAAATTGTTGCCATTGGTCCCCTAAAAATTTAACATAGTTTGGCACAGTAGTTTTCATTTTATGAACATTTTTTTCTGAAAAAAATTTCCATACCCGTTATTTGGGACCTATATTTTTTAAGGCGCGCGGCACCTTTTTTAATATAGGTTAGTAGGCCATTAGCCTTCGTAGTTATTTTTTTTATAACCACCCAAAGTTCATTTTATTTTATTTAACAGCTATCATTATTAATAACTAAAAATAAAATAGATTTTATATCTTAAATAATAAATAAATGTGCCATATATATATATATATATATATATATATATATATATATATATATATATATATATATATATATATATATACCGCTCCATAACCCAGGGCCCTTTTTGGGCGTCTAGCTATGCAACCCTAAAAATAAATGAACAGAAAACATAAATCTAAGATTTTATATGTGATTATGGTCAGTATTGAATCTATTTCTATTCATGCATCATCAAGCCACAGTTTCAATTTGTCATAAATCATACCATCATATAAGACATAAGATAATATATGTACATCGTTGGTGCCGTCTGTACTTTAGCACATAGAGAAACGACCGACCACGTGTACCGATAACCCCAATACGGGTCGTAGAAAGTCAACAATCTAAAAAAGACTGTCCCACAATCTCACAATGCTAATCGTGTTGCCCGTGGCAACCGGACAAGTCTCGCTGATATTCTTATTAGTAGTGACTATGAGACACATCATCAACGTTACTGACTTACATACATACATAACTTCACGCCAGTTCCCTTGCGGGGTAGGCACGAACAACAGAGCGCCATTCAGGCTTATTCTTACACACCTCACTTGCTTCTTTGACATTCATAGCTCTTGTCATGCATGCTCGTCTGTTCTTAAGGCTCCTGACATCACTTTCTGCTAGTACACGATCAATTTGGGCTGTGATAACGGAGCGAATTGTATGTTCTTGCGATCTGTTTTGTTTCCAGCTTATCTTGTCATATAAATATTTTGGTGTTTGGGAAGATATAACTCCAAATAACAGACATGCTAAGTGCAATTTTCTCCGTGCTGCCATTTTTAGTATATTGTGTTTATTTAAGATTGGTATTATGTGGTTTTTAGTATATCTAGGACACGGGTCAAATTCACCAAGCGATTCTCCAAAGTCGACCGCTTTAGGCCCTCAGCGTACAAGCTAACGGTCCACACAATAAAGACTTAGAGCTCTCTGCGTCATTACATGAGGTTGTTTAAAGGGAGACATATATATTCGAACGTCGACGGTAACCACTTTATATCAAATGGGTCGTAAGCCTGAGTGGTAAGGGTTTCATGACGGATTAAACTTCATCGAAAATAATAATATTACACGAGAGGTGAAAGTAATTCGAGTGCCTAAATAGGCCTTTCAACCGAGGTTAACGATTTCGAATATGACGAAAGTAAACAAAAACTGATTAGTTAAACAAACAACTACTTCTCTAATAAAATCAGGTGTTAAATCCATATCTATAAATCTTATGAAACGTCATCAGGTGCGTCACACATGAAACGTCAAGTAAAAAAAATCTCTAGCATTCTACCTGCCAGTAATATTTTGTCACTGATGATAGTAAATATTTAGCTCAAATTTATGTAAATGTAATAATTTAATCAAAAGTAATTTATAAATATAAAATGATGTTACAAAATTGTTGACATTTTTTATTACAATTTATGCCGCGACTTGTATACATAATAAAACTACGTTTTAACGGTTTTAAGCGCGGCAATTTTATTTGATTTTGGTTTTTCCGACGTTTCGGCCACTTTTCAGTGGCCGTGATCACGGAAGACAAAGATGTCAAGTGTCAAGTTGTTAAAGTTTTATTTAGCCTACCGCCAACTTGTTAATTTTAATTATTTAGTTTTAATTTTGTTTATGGTTATTATTTACTCTATGGGAGCCTAATCTAATTTAAATCAAAATCAAATAAAATTACCGCGCTTAAAACCGTTAAAACGTAGTTTTATTATGCCGGGATTTAATAGTGGCAGTAAAAAAAGTTGGGACATGAGTCGCATGTATTATCTATAGTTCGCATAGTTTGTTAATTTTTTGACAGCAGGGAGAATCGTTTCCCAGGGACGAATAGTGCTGTTTTCATCCTTGTGATTAGGCAACTTCAAGCGTACTTTCAGAATATGAGAATTGAAAAAATCTTTACAAGTTCAAGAGCTAACAGACTTTGCAATAAGGAACCTTATCCCTTTTTTTATGACACATGGGAATGTCTTCTCTTTGGACACCAACCTCGGGCCTGAGTGGGAAGGCTCGCCGAGGTATGTGTGCGAGTCTCTTGATCGGCTGTATACCCACCATGGCCTCCGAGCAGGGAGACGGGGGATGGTCGGTCGTCAGACTACCCACTATACCTAACCTGCGCCCCTCCCCTTTGCGCTTTTATTGGGTGCGACAGGAACTAAACTATAGTTATAATATCTATGGCAAAGGAACCTTGGGCCTTTTTCTTCTGAGGTGGGGCAAATGCGTTTCGCACACTACCGGGACCTTTGCTAGGGATTAGACCAAAGCGATGAGAGGTAAGCCACTGTAGATAGCCCAGCCACCAGAGTCAATCGCCGGCATGTGTGGAGACTCAGCAAGGTACCTGCCTCTATATAGAGAGGTCACCCAAGGGCCAATACTCCACTAAATCAAATCAAATCAAATCATTTTTATTGCGAACTAAGTGTTACATAGGTCTTATTCAATATAACTGAGAACTGATTACTTAGCTGGCCTTTCATAACATCGCAATATAAACTTACTTAACCTATCTATGTGTCATATTTAATTTGGCGCCTTATAAATCTTTTATTTTATTTAAACAACACAACACAATATCTTCTTAATTACCTTTCATTTAAATATTCTTGGACGTATAGCGTATAGGACAGGATTTTTGGAACGAAGTTCCTTATCGCGGGTTGCGAAAGGGGACTAAACGGAAAAAATTAAGACAAAAAGTTGTAACGACACTTTTTGCTATAGTTGTAAGCCGTGCGGCGTGCGCGTGTTTCTCTGTCTGTCTCTCTCTCTCATAGGAAGCAAGCCAGTTATTTTCGTTTCGTCTTTCTATTTCGCATTGAACAGTGTGGTGTCGCGACGATTATTTTTGTTGAGTGTATACAGGTTTTTTGTACATAATAAATATTAAAAAATAGAATCCCAAACATATGTTTTCTACTTCAGTGACCACAAGCCAATTATTACTAAAATTGAGCCTACTGATTAAGTTTATATTACATTATAAATATTATTATAACTTTAAAAAAAAATTACAATTCCTTCACTAATTAATCGAAAGGAACTTCGTTCCATCCGGGTGTCCCTTGACACCTCTCAAGTTTTTTTTTATTAATGTTATTGTACAGTCGTGGTATGAAAATGTTCGCCAGTTTTTTGTCAACCACTCAAATAATTTTTGTTTAAACATATTAATATTATTTTCTTGCATTATATTACATAGTAACTTATTATATATTCTTGGCGCCATCCCAAACACGCTTTTATCATATAATGCAGTAGTATGCGGAGGCATACAAATTTTATTCTTATTAATATGTCGGGCACTTCTATAATTTTCAAATAACATTGGGTTGTTGTAAGTAAAACCACGCCCTCCCATGTGCCCCACGCTCATGGCAGGAAGAGTGTGAGACTTAGAACGTAGTTACGCCCACGCTGATCCTAACGCATCAGTGCTTGAGAAAGCCCCGAGAAGCAGTGCAGACTCACTTCATCAACAGGGGGATGACTCCTCCGCTCCCTAGATGCTAGAGGGCCCTGGGAACCTTGTCCCTATAGCAACACAGTATAACATCATAAAAAAAACATGAATTAATTTACCTAAAATCATGTTTGTTCATATGTTATCTTGTGTAATTGTATTGTGTATTAAGATATGGAGCAAACAATAAGGTCAGGGTGCATTGACATAGGCGCTTCGGTTCGGCAAGACTGACGTAAGATACGCTTTGATGTAAAATCTGTTGGTGATTGATTAATTTGATGATGCTTGTATGGCGTATCTGTTATCTGATAGCAAGTCATTATTGCTACTACATTTCCGACCGATTACCCGTTAAGGGAACTGCATATTAGGAATAAAAAAAACCAGAATCGAAAAAATTTAAGTCTCACGGAATCATTATGTCCGTCTGTATATGTATGTCGCAGTGTACGAAGGTTTCTCTGTATTTTTATTGCTGCTGTACGTACATAAATATACGAAATTCAAAAGCAGCTAATTACGAGTTTCAATTTACGATTGTTGTAAAGTTTTTATCCGTGCAGGAACGGAGAAAGAATACAATATCCTGCGGCCGGGCGGCCTGTCGTAAGAGGCGACTAAACAACCCACAGCCAGGTGGTAGGGCATTTGCCCGACTGGATGGCTACCACCCCTGGTCTAGGGCATGCCGCCATAACAACTGAGTTGTGTTCCGGCATCAGTGACCAGGTTCCAGACTCACTTAAGAGAGCAGCAGCGCATTTGTAGCACCTTTGGTGTTGCAAATGTCCATAGGCGATGGTAACCGCTTTCCATCCAGTGGGCCGTCTGCCTGTCCGCTGAACTCATACAATGAAAAAAATGCAATGTGTGTTTGTCTGCCGTTTTATTTATATATGATAATATATTTTAGAAATTGAGTAATGTAATTATGTCTGTCTGTTTGTAATTACCTTTCCAGACAGAGACCGAGATACGAGAACAATAAGTCATTTATATGCCAATCAAGAATACGTAAGGAAGATTGCAACTTAGTAAAAGCGATAGACATTTCAACACGGAAGCTATCAGACATAAGTTATTAATGTGCCTACAATGTACGCTGCATTAAATCAATATGATTTCTATATATTCGAAGCAGTCATTGCACTTTCTCTATATTGGCACGTATTAACTTATTGTTACGACCGACAAAAGTGGATTCACACCTGCATACCATAAAAGCACACTTTATTACCTTCCCGCATTTGGACTTCTTTTGTTTACTTTGTGTTTAAAATTTGCAATTAGAAAAACAGCCCATTGTGTGTTGTAATCTTTTATGGCAGTCACTAGCCAGGTTTGTCGAACTGGTTCTAAGAAATTCGGTCTACGCGGTCGAGAGACATATTGTATTTGTGCAGTATAAAGCAATGCCCCAATGGAGAGATCGGCAGTCGAGCGATAACCAGCCGCGAGGCAAGACTTGTGTACATTCGATAATCTATTTAGTGACGGACTTTGCGCGTGTTATTGAATCGTGAATTACGTTTGGTATGATTGTGTTCAGTTATATTTGTACCTGTGTTATACGTGTTTGTATAGTTCTAGTTGTTGTCAAAGAAGCAAGTGAGGTGTGTAAGAATAAGCCTAAATGGCGCTCTGTTGCTCGTGCCTACCCCGCAAGGGAACTGGCGTGAAGTTATGTATGTATGTATGTATGTATGTATAGTTCTAATCAATTCTATAATAATTCCAACGGCATTTTAATTCGAATCCTGCGGCTCGTAACATTATTGATTGGCTTATAAAATTACAGGTTAAAATTATAAATAAAATAAATAAATAATCGGCAGACAAACACACATATTGTATATCCCCAAATTAAGAAAGTTACGCTCGTGTTATGGGCATGGGTAATATACAACGGACCACTCCGGGGCCGATCCCAAACTCCCAGACCATAGTAAAAAACGGAGAAAATTTGTGGCGTCAAATTGACTAAAAAATCCATAGATCGCTGATTCAGATCCGGCTCGAAGGACCAAATTATGCAGGAGGGGTTTTCCTACATAGGATGTTAATAATGCGACGTTTTAAGATGTTAATTGTTTATTTCTTAAATTATGGTAATGAAAATGATGGTGCTTTAAGATCAATGGCTGTTTTGCCGACTGACCGAGTATGGTGCCAAAAGAGTACTGATGCGAAACACATGTTAAAATTTCACGTGTCGGCGCAAACCGTTGACACGGCAATGTACGGTTGTTGCTAGCCCGTACAAATATAGTCAAAAGATCCCGATCGAAGATAATTTGCACATGTTTGTTATTAGTCATACTTGTATCCCCTTATTTATAACAGTTATACAAGGTTTATATACTCGTTAAAGAGTGTTTTTTCATATTCAGAATACGATTATGAGGTGAACATACATAAAAAAAAACAAAAAAAAAAGATCCCGACGAATTGAGAACCTCCTCCTTTTTTTTGAAGTCGGTTAAAAAGCACTTTAAATAAGCGTGCATGTATATAGAGATTAATGAAAATTGACGAAACGAAAAGTGTCTGTCAGGATCGTAGCAGGTGGAAATCCATCGTCTCTGTCTATCCCTATACCAATGGGAAACAGGCGTGACAATATGTATACCGGCTTAACAGATCACTGATGTTTCATTAAATAGCATTTACCAACAAAACACATCAAACCCTTACTAATTGCAACAAATCGAAATGTCTATGACGAAGTGACCTCTGACACGTGCTCCGAAAAACAAAGGAAAAATCCTCGAGACTGAATAAGAGAATTTTAAAAATACATAAGACGGCGACAAGTGTGCAAGATAACGCAATCGTCAATGTCAGAATGGGCGCGAGGATAAATGTAAATAATTAATCATTGATTTATTGTAATTATATCAACGACGCGACGCACTGACCCATTAATGTATCTACAACACATTATAAGGGACTTTAGTCACTAATAACGCTGACTCTTCTATGGTGTATGTAATCTGCCCTTTAGAAATTCTGTCCAAGTCCATGTCAATCCGAATTTTTAATGAAAAAAAAAAGAATACAGTAAAAAATGTTCAAATAAGCATTACATTGGAGCATAGTGTAGTACTATTGGAAATAACTGGAACTACTATAGCACCTTTGTTAACAATTGTAGCTAGTGTAGCACCTTTCTTAATAACTGGAGCTAGTGTAGCACCTTTGTTAACAATTGAAGCTAGTGTAGCACCTTTGTTAATAATTGGAGATAGTGTGGCACCTTTGTTAACAATTGGAGCTAGTGTAGCACCTTTGTTAACAATTGGAGCTAGTGTAGCACCTTTGTTAACAATTGGAGCTAGTGTAGCACCTTTGCTAATAATTGGAGCTAGTGTAGTACCTTTCTTAACAATTGAAGCTAGTGTAGCACCTTTGTTAATAATTGGAGCTAGTGTAGCACCTTTGTTAACAATTGGAGCTAGTGTAGCACCTTTGTTAACAATTGGAGCTAGTGTAGCACCTTTGTTAATAATTGGAGCTAGTGTAGCACCTTTGTTAACAATTGAAGCTAGTGTAGCACCTTTGTTAATAATTGGAGCTAGTGTAGTGTTTATCCGTGCAGGAACGGAGAAAGAATTCAATTTCCTGCGGCCGGGCGGCCTGTCGTAAGAGGCGACAAAACAACCCAACAGCCAGGTGGTAGGGCATTTGCCCGACTGGATGGCTACCACCCCTGGTCTAAAGTATGTCGCCATAACAAACTTGAGTTGTGTTCCGGCATTAGTGACCAGGTTCCAGTTTCCCTTAAGAGAGCAGCAGCGCATTTGTAGCACCTTTGGTGTTGCAAATGTCCATAGGCGATGGTAACCGCTTTCCATCGAGTGGGCCGTCTGCCTGTCTGCTGAACTCCAGCAATAAAAAAAAAAAAAAAAAAAAAAAAAAAAGCACCAAACTAGAAATTATGTAAAATTAGAGTATCTCCCGTGGCGTATTCAAACGTCAAACTTTACTAAGTATCTCCATTTTATTTACATTAAAACTTAATTAGGTTTTCATAATTATATCGCAATCGAAGCCGGGGGTAATAGCTAGACTATTTAGATATAAACCTTCCTTGTAAAATTATATAACTGATGGTGAAAACCAATTAAAAATCCGTTGTGTAGTTTGGAGGAGTTAGTGGATATACAGACAGACAAACTCGGAAACCGACTTTGTTTTATACGAAGTAAATTTTTTAACCCATAAGCAAATGAATGGATATAATATTAAGATTGCTTCCAAACTAGTTAATAATGCTTCATTCACTTACCGACATATTTGATACCCTCAGCCTTGAGACCGTCCACGGCTCTTTGCAACACTTGGTCCTTGACATCCGCGAGTTGGTCCGGCGTTATAAGCGGACATGGGCAATACGCGCCCATGCCCCCTGTATTGGGGCCGGTATCTCCGTCGCCTATCCGCTTATGATCCTGGGCTGGTGGCATCATGCACACCGTCTCACCGTCCGTGAAGGCTAAAACCTGAAAATTAAGCAGTTATTTGGAATTATTAACATCGTAAACTAAAATAATAATATTACGTAAGGTCAGGCAAAACGCAACTTAAATAAACGGTTATGTATAATTGTACATATGAAGACATTAATGAAAGTAGACGAAGCGAAAAAATTTAATCTCTACTTACACATATGATAGCCCCTAATAATTACTGCATATGCGACTTTCTCATAATTCTTAATAAATTTCATCCATAGCTTCCGATAAAAATTACTAACATTCATAGACCGACTGACGAGACCTAGTAGCTTCCAAGAAAATATAATACCATACATAGACAAACCGACGAAACCTAGTAGTTTCCACGAAAAAATACTAACATACACAGACGGACTGACGAGATCTACTAGTTTCCAAGAAAATTTCCTAGCATACATAGACAAACCGACGAAACCTAGTAGTTTCCGAGAAAAACTACTAAAATACACAGACAGACTGACGAGACCTAGTAATTTCCAAGAAAAAATACTAACATACACAGAGGGACTGACGAGACCTAGCTGTTTCCGAAAAAAAATTACGAACGTACATTGACGCACTGGCCAGATCCAGTAGTTTCCGAGAAAAATGACTAACATTCAAAGACAAACTGAAAGACGGATGAGACGATTTAATGAGGTTCATAGGATGTCATTTATATTACTGCCAATATGTTTAAGGAACCCTAAAAATAATTTAAACCAACAGCGATAAGCTATATTCGATGACGGAACTGACGCAATAGAAAACATGAAACAATAATTGATATCATCTCATCGGCCAGCAAAAACAACTTGTTTATTACTTTATTACACAAATAAAATAAAGAATTAATCATGGCTTTAATCACCAAACCAACACGCCAATTAGACATTAAATATTTTATCAATATAATATATTGCTTACCAGAAACCCTTGAGATTACTCAGAAAAATTGTGACCTTAAGTTCATTCTATACATGTATAAAGTAAAAAAAGTATAAATATTTTTAAATATGATTTGATAACTCAGTCGATGAAATGTCTGATTAAAAAAAATACGTTTTTCTTTTCTCTCTCTCTCCCCATCAATATTAAGTCAAATAATTCTCAAATTTATATAAAGGCACATCCTGATTTAGGATTTCCTGCAGCCGGGCGGCCTGTCGTAAGAGGCGACAAAACAACTCACAGCCATGTGGTATAAGGGCATTTGCCCTTTGTCGAGAGTATGCCGTCCTAAACAACCTTGAATTGTGTTGCAGAATTAATGACCAGCCTCCAGTCTCCCTTAAGAGAGCAGCAGCGCATTTGTGGCAGCTTTGGTGTTGCAAATGTCCATAGGCGATGGTAACCGCTTTCCATCGAGTGGGCCGTCTGCCTGTCTGCTGAACTCATACAATTAAAAAAAATGGGAAGCTTGAATGCTGTCCCTCAAAGGATAAGAAGCATTTAGTAGCAAAAAAGGTTTTCATAAGATTTTGGGCACAACAAAGGGAGAGGATAGTAGCTGGAGGGTCCGAACCAACCTCGAAATCAAGGATTTCGTAATCAAGCCCAACATAATAGGAGAAATAAAAACTCACCGCCTGTGCTGGCTCAGTTACATAGAAGGATGGGAAAGGATCGCAGCGGGAAGCAAAGAGGTTTGGAACGGCCGGTCAGATGCTCGGTCAGCGTTCGGTCGGCCGTCCAAAATATCGCTACAAAGACAGAGTGAAGGCTGACCTGCGTGAGATTTCCATCGATGAAATTGTAAGAAACTACGCATGACAGGGAAAAGTGTTTTGGAGACCAAAACTCACTTTGGATTGCTAAGCCAACAAAGTAAGTAACTAAGTAGATGGAGAAACAAGACTTCTTTTCTTAACTATGCGAAATATCATGTCTCATATGCAATAGATTGTTTATGATCAGGCATTTTTTTTTAATCGATTTTATAGGTGTGCATTTGACCAGTGTCTCACCTGATGTTGAGTGATGACGCAGTCTAGGATGGAGCAGGCTTACCTAGAAGATACCTATTCTCTCGTGAAGACTTCAAGATTGTATTTGTCAGGAAAAACAGACTCCGGCATATTATTCCACTCTTCGGCAGTGCGCACCAGAAAAGGTCAAACGAAAAGCTTGGTTCCGATTGGTTGCATTTGTAGTCGTATCTAGATCTCTTACTCACCGATACTTCGTCACCTTCCAGTAGTTCTTCGATAACAATGACATTTCCAGCACTCCCGTATTTGGAAGCCGTGAGAATCTCATCCACTGCGTCGCAAGCTTCTTCTTTGCTTGAAGCGACCACTACTCCTTTGCCGGCAGCCAGACCGGATGCCTTGACGACCAGCGCTGGATATGGTGCACTGGGTTCGAAAATAAGAGATTTAAATAATATAAGGAAAATATTTTTAAACCAGAAGACAAATATAATACAAAGATCAACGTAAATCAATGCCTGTCTAGATAACTGGAACGCTGAATTTCCGGATTCGATTACTATTATGGACATTAGCAATTCCAGAGGTGCTGCTAGCCTTAAAGGAGAGACTTGGATCTGGCCACTGATGCCGGAACACAACTCAAAGTTGTTATGGCGGCATACTCTACACCAGGGGTGGTAGCCATCCAGTCGGGAAAGTGCCCTACCACCTGGCTGTGGGTTGTTTTGTCGTCTCTTAGAACAGGCCACCCGGCCGCAGGAATTTCTATTCTTTCACCGTCCCTGCACGTTTGTGTATTTTGTGCTTGAATGTGTATTTTATACTGGCTAATTAGTTATGTCTGTATATTTTTGTTGTAATCGGCCTTATTCGGCCGCTGTCGCCGCGCTCGTGCATGTTTTTTAATAATTAAGGTGTAAACATTAGTCGTACATGGGAGCTAACACACGTTTTTTTTTAATTTTTAAGGTCTATCATACCAATGTTTTTAAATAGTTAAAAAAGATAGCAGGGACGCTTCTTTACAACTTTACAACGGAATATTTGATCACCAATTAACTTTAAAAAGTCACTAAGAAACTTCCTCATGATATCCTAAGAATTGTCAAATGAATATCGAATAAATATTTGTATTCTTCGCTTAAACGTAGCCACCGTCATATTTACATTTGCAAAAATACTTGTGACATAGATAGCACGACGCATCGACGAACATAACGGTTTTTAAGAAGTTCCAATTTGATGTTGGCTACGGAATCCTGAAAATGCAGCAAATGTTATCCTATCTCAAATGATAGATTGTAATACACTACACAGGTCAATGAAGAAGAATGAGATAACAATGTTTTGGAACATGTCATTGTATTTATAATACCTAAAGGTCGTTATGATACATCGAATAAGTTGATCAACAATTAAAATTCATATTAATATAGTTAAGTATTTACTGCGCATTTCATATTTGTAACAGTGTAACATATTCGTTCTGGTTCATTTGCGCGGAGATATTAAATGTAAGTTTCATCTTCTGAGACAAAATGCCTGTTATTCACAGTACATATTATTTGTTTCTTGTTCTGAACGAACAAGTAGATAATGAATGGTCTGGTAATGAATTTATAGAAGATACAGATGTGGTAGAGCAATGTTGGAATCATTATTTTGATCACAGCTTTTAGGGCCCGCTAGATCGGTGTGATACAACAAACAATCTTCACGAAATGCCAAGTTGTTTTGCAAACTATATGATTCTATTTTTAGCTTAAATTAATTAGAGATTATATTAGAAATGCTGTAGGGGATTCTCCTACATAGGATGTTGTTAAATTGTTTATTGTTAAAGTTACTATGCTAATGAAATGCTGGTGCTTATGATTGTGCTAAGATCAATGGCTGTTTTGCCGACTGACCGAGTACGGTGCTAAAGCAGCGTTGCCAGCCCCTGACTTAGTCACTGGAAGCTGTGATGCCGCCAGAGTGTCAGCTCATGTCGCGTCCCACACAAGCGGCCTTCCCATTTTCCAGGGAATAGGTGACATTCCATCCGGCCTCTTGCCATCGTCGCGCACCAAGCCATTTGGCTCTAGAGTGGCTGGTACGCGGATGCTGACAAGAGCTCGGCGGATGATGTAATTGTACAATAATTATATTTGGTGTGTATGTACGACACACCTTCCATGATCAAATTGATCGTGTACTAGCGGAGGGTGATGTCAGGAGCCTTAAGAACAGACGAGTGTGCATGACAAGAGTTATGAATGTCAAAGAAGCAAGTGAGGTGTGTAAGAATGGGCCTAAATGGCGCTCTGTTGTTCGTGCCTACCCCGCAAGGGAACTGGCGTGAAGTTATGTATGTATGTATGTGTATGTAATTTTCGATAGTGCGGATGATTACTGGACGATTTTTATGTCGGCGAAAGAGGTAGTTTTCTGTAAGATGCAGACTCAAACCCCGCATGAGTCGAATGAAAAGCTTTAGTGAGAATATTATAATTGCTTTTCTAATCAATCAATTACTTAATGATAAAATGAGTATAAAATTAATTATGTAGTCGTAGTTGATCGGGAGAAGCCGGAAAAATTCAAGTGAACTATTTGCAAATGATTTTTTTCAATATATGGACGAAATTAACTGCTTAGTCTGCCAACTTTCAGTTGACCACTTAGACACCGTAATTTCGATTCTTGGCCGGGCAAATTATGGAAATATTAAAAAATTCTTAATTTCAAGCAGCCTCAAAATTATCTATACCAATATTAGAAAGAGGTAAAGTTTGTGACGTTGTAGAGGATAATCTCTGGATCTACTAAACCGATTTTAAAGATTCTTTTACTGTTCGAAAGCTATGTTAACAGGGAGTGTCATAGGCTATATAACATGACGGTATATACCATGGGAGCGGGACAGAGCGCGGGTGAAACCGCGCCGGGCTGCTAGTTAGTTATATATTACCCACAATACAAACGTGAGTTGTTTAGTTTGGGTATACCATGCAATGTGTATGTATTTAAACCATTAAGAAAGAAAGTAGACAACTATAGAATACCCAGTATTCTTTACATGTGTGCTCAATTATAATCTGTATTTTGTTAATCTAACTTACTTATTAATAAACTCTTTAGCAGCAGCTGCATCCGTGAAGGATTTATGCCTGGCAGTGGGTATTTGGTATTTATTCATGAACTTTTTCGCGAAGTCCTTGTTTGCTTCAATTTGCGCACCAGCTTTGGTTGGACCAAAACACGGGATGCCATATGGTGTAAGCCCATTTACAATACCATTGGCTAAGGGGTCCTCTGGGCCAATGACAACTAGATCTATGGTGTGGTCTTTGCACCATTTTGCTGTAGCCTAAAAGATAAGAATAAAATTTAAAAAAAATCTATACTTAGTATTTATCTATGACTATAATAATCACAAATAAGAAGTTGGAGTTTTTGGCGCGAACTGAAAGGAGACGTTGTGCTGTGCAGTTTTATTTTCTAAAAATGTGTAAAATTACTCTAAAATGAACAATAGTTGTAGGATATTGATAATTTTTGAGTAGTAATTATGTGTTTTTGCGAGAAATGTGAACTATATAGCCAAATGTGGTCTTTCGAGTTTTCACAAGAACTCCGTTGAATGACGTCGATTGTAGCCTACAATACAACGGCGCCTGACTTAAAGGCCTAGTTGCCAAGCCTTAAACATAAAAAAAAACAAATAAGAAGTTCCATTTGACAGTTCTCATTACAACATATTTAGGGGCCGAAACCTGAAACAAATCCAATCCAAATCGTTAACCAAGTTAACCGATTTTTACGCGAAATCGATTAAAAATTATACAACTTTGTGATCGATTGATTTATTTTAAGTTAATTACTTTTTGTGTCACACAAGTACCGCACAAAATCGATATGGAGTGCGAGTTTTGTCTCAAGCCTTGCGTACGCATTTATCATGTATCACAATTAATCTATTGAAATTTTTATTATTTTATCCCTATAATATATATTTTTTTCATACGTTTTTTTGTTTTCAACACATGTATGTACAGTTCTGTAGTTAGTTTTGTAGTGTAATAGTTTTAGTATAAATATATAATTAATCTAAGGTTTTGGAATAAATGTATAGTTTTTCCTGATCGAATTGAGTTAATGTTATACAACAACCTTTTGGTAGCAACACTAAAATTAAAAATAAGACGCCTTAGAATATAACTGCAAACACTAGTCACAATGATGAAAGATGACTGTCAGGCGAGAGGCTTACATTTGAATGCGAAGAAAACAAAGGTTATGGTGTTTGAAAGAGAAGAAACCAGAACGAATGCAAGGATAATGGTCGATGATGTTATGCTAGAGCAAGTGAATGAGTTTGTATATCTTGGATGTGCTTTTAGCAGGGATGGAAGGTACACCGCTGATATAGAAAGAAGAGTGAATTTGGGGAATAGTGTGAATGGAGCGTTAGGTAAACTTCTAGGCGCTAAGAACCTCAACCAGAAGGCCCAGCTCGCCGTACACAACGCGGTGCTGGTACCTACGCTCACGTATGGAAGCGAGAGTTGGGTATGGAAGAGGGAGCTTGAAAGTAGAGTAAACGCGGTCGAGATGCGAGCACTGCGCAAAATCTGCGGAGTGACGCTCGCGGACCGCGTTCGTAATACCGAAGTAAGAAAGAGAGTTGGTCTGAAAGAGAGTATCGGGGTGAAGGTAAGGAAAGGAATGCTCCGGTGGTTCGGGCATGTGGAAAGAATGCATGATGAAAGAATGACTAAACAGATATACAATGCAAAAGTGGATGGATGCAGAAGTCGTGGAAGGCCACGACACACCTTCCATGATCAAATTGATCGTGTACTGGCAGAAGGTGATGTCAGGAGCCTTAAGAACAGACGAGCTTGCATGACAAGAGTTATGAATGTCAAAGAGGCAAGTGAGGTGTGTAAGAATAAGCCTAAATGGCACTCTGTTGTTCGTGCCTACCCCGCAAGGCAACTGGCGTGAAGTTATGTATGTATGTATGTATGTAGAATATAACTGATTTTGGGATTTTGCGTTAGATTAATAAATTACAGAATTAACAAAAATTTCATGTTATTTCGTTATTTGAAGGAAAACAATAATTGAAATATGTTTTATAACATTATATAATGCACCAGTAAAAAAATCTATAATATCGACTAAATAAAGTATAATTATAAATAAATAAATTATTATTAGCTTTGAGTTTTGTTGATTTCATGTAAAGTTACGTTCTATTGACTTTCTTAAGTATCAAATCGAACTTCTTATGTCGTAGTATATCTTACTCATAATTATTTATGAAAGGGAAGTTTATTTGTTCTTTCATCAGGACCTTGAGATTATTATATTTCCAAGGTCCTGATGTAAGAACAATGTAATTAAATTTTTATTTTTTTGCGATAAGAGTTATAAACACTGAACAGATTTTATTAAGTTTTTATATTTCATGTTTATAGTACATGAATTCAAAGATTTTAAAAGAAGGTACACAAGGTACGAAATTTCAGGATCATCCTGATTTTGAAATTTTGTACATGTGTACCTCCTGTATAAAGACATATTTAAAATGGAAAAATTTCCATAGAATATATTCAGTATATACATAGTATGGACATGGAAAAAGAAGTAATCTTCTTCCATGGTATTGATAATACGTATAAACATTAAGGGCTCTTACACACAAAGTTTTTTTAAGGCGCTGTCGACGCGCGTTTTGCTATCGCGCGTTGTCGGCGCCGCTAAACTTAAAAAAGGCAGATTAGTTGCGATTGCGTGAGCAAGCCCCCTTGCAAAGTAAAACTCGCCTAGCACGCGCGCGGACGAGCCATATACGTGCGTGTATCGCGCTGAAAACGTGCGTACGCGTTGCCTTGATTGTTGCCATCGTACTGCTGTCGGCAAGTATCTGATTAAAACGCGCTGTACGTGTGTTTCCAGCCAAACAGACGCGCTATGGCAGCGCGTCTATATCGATATAACTCCGCGCTAGTAGCGCATCGACAGCACGCGAAAAAGTCGTCGTCTGCATACTACAGTTCTATGAACGTGTGAATAGGTAGATTGGTTGCGATAATATCGTGTTTGCAGCGCGTTAACAGTTGTGTTCGACGCGCGTCAACGGCGCCTGATAAAAACGTGGTGTGTAAGGGGGTTAAGATATAAAGTTGCACTTGTATTATGGGTAATGCAAAATGGACACCGTAAGGGGGTTAAGATATAAAGTTGCACTTGTATTATGGGTAATGCAAAATGGACACCGTAAGGGGGTTAAGATATAAAGTTGCACTTGTATTATGGGTAATGCAAAATGGACACCGTAAGGGGGTTAAGATATAAAGTTGCACTTGTATTATGGGTAATGCAAAATGGACACCATAAGGGGGTTAAGATATAAAGTTGCACTTGTATTATGGGTAACGCAAAATGGACACCGTAAGGGGGTTAAGATATAAAGTTGCACTTGTATTATGGGTAATGCAAAATGGACACCGTAAGGGGTTAAGATATAAAGTTGCACTTGTATTATGGGTAATGCAAAATGGACACCGTAAGGGGGTTAATGTATAAAGTTGCACTTGTATTATGGGTAATGCAAAATAGACACCTCTGGAACTAATGCCAAAAACCACTACCAGAGTAAATAACAAAAAGTTCATTAATGGAATTCATCCTTTAGGAATTTGAACCTTGAACCTCTACAATTCAGTGAACTAGTAAAGTGACGAATATCCTATAAGACTCCAAAGTCCATCAAAACATTGTTTATTATTTAATGTTGATAATGATTTTTAAGTCACACCATCTCTTGTTCAAACTTCACAACTTCACACACACATTCTTGATACATACATATTTCCTTCTCTTTTTGTATACTGACATGTATGCATATCTATCTCTGTCCCCCCAATTTTCCCTTTTTACTTGGAAGATGCCACCTTTTTTGTCATCAGATTCGTTTGCGGTGTTAAAATGACAGACATTTAACAAATAATGGATTTTTGGCAAGTGCAGTGTGTCAATGACCTTATATTAAATGGCGGCCGCTCTGAAAAGTACTGAACTTGATGAGAGTGATTGATTAAGCTGTTCAAGACATGTGCAAGGTATATACTTCTGAAGCCAACGGCGGACATAGTGTTTGGACATAAGTTTTCGGCAAGCCTATCTAATTTCTCTAATTATTTATCATTATTCACAAAACACTTATACAACAACTGAAGACAACAACATTATAATATTAGCTTCGGTGGCTTTGTGTGTACAGAATATCCAGGGTTTTTTTAAACTTCAGATGACCTCATACACATTATTTGTGCATAAAGTCTTTCTGTCAAGATGCCTTGCAAATCATAATTATGTTAATCTTGTATTTATAGATTAACTAGTAAAATAGAACACTGATAACCTCATATACCTCTGGAATCTGCTCTAATACTACGTAGTTGGGCGACATTTGTCAATCATTATCATTGTTTTTAATATAAACAACATTATATAACTTAACTATTATAGACAATTTTAAGGACTCATTAAGTATATTTAAGTATTTATTGAATTATTATTACTGATGTACATTATAATCGGCAGACAAACACACACATTGTATATCCCCAAATTAAGCAAGTTACGCTTGTGTTATGGGTAATATACAACGGACTACTCTGGGGCCGATCCCAGACACCCAGACCATAGTAAATAACGGAGAAAATACGTTTCCGAAATTTGCTATACCAGGAATCGAACCCGGAGCCTCTGCGTTGCAGTGAGGTAGGCCGGCAAAGGCTTAGCCTGCTCAACCACAGAGGCCGTCGCCGCGTCGAGGCCGCCATTATTAATATACTTTTGTTTAAAAAAATATAATTGAAACAATTGTGGATCAGCACACTTGGATATCAATCTAGACCTGTTAAAAACTATATTATGTTAATCAAGTCAACAAAAAAAGTTGTGTATCAGGTGTCAGACTATGATTATCGAACATAATTTTTGCCGTTGAATATGAATCTGAAGTGAGAATTGGAGGACAAAAAGCATATGCACATGCCACTCGGCACATGCAACTTTTTTTAGTAGTCTTGTAATATTGACTTTTATTGGTTGTGTTGTCCTAATAATTAAAAAAAATGACAGTGTTTAAAAAATCATTACGATTTTCATTAAAGACTTTTATTTAAGTCAGTAAGCAGGTACATATTTGCTTCCAAAGCAGTAAAATTGTTCTCTAAATTTTGAACTGTAAACAATTTGAGATTGTACAGCTACAAAAATATTTTCAATTAATAAATTAGATTGATCATTAACCTGAGTAGTTTTTGAAATACAAGATTTTTTCAATTACTTTTTATGGTTCTGTAACCAAATGATGTAAACAAACAATAGATGTTTGTCGTGTCTAGTGAACCCTCATAATTTGTAGATTGCTACTTGCTTGCCCAATGTTTGCATGTAATTACAAAGCTTGATCATGTACTACTTTAAAGTTTCTATTGAAGTTTAATACAGTTATTCAATTTAAATTTCATGTAGAAAATAGTTAGCATCTAATAGAAATTCATGAATACTATTATTAAACTGCGAAAATTTTAGTGATAACAGCTTTTTTTATAATACCTAATCATGAATTTTGTGAAATTTACTGTCAATCTATCCGAGTCTTTCGAAAATACAATCAACAATGGGTCTGCCTTTGGAAATCTAGCTCAGTTAAGAAAAGAAATAATACAAAGACAGTCTCGCACAAACATATTTATATATATAATATAAATCAGATCACAGTATAAAATAAGACATAAAATTCCAGTTAAATAAATTTAATTTAATAAATGCTGTGACTTCGTTATCACACATTATAGATTTAATTTGAAATAAATATTGAAAGATCAAACAACTATTAGAATAATGTTTTAGTTATATTGTGGCTACTGTATAGCTGCTATAAACTGTTGTTATTAGACCAAGATTGACAGAGATATTTATTTTAAAAATACATATTCAATTCAAAAGATGGAAACTCTTGAACTTAGTCTCTCATGGATACCTCATATTCACATAAACAGATTTCATTTAAAAAAACCAGTCTCCTGCAGCTCATCCATGAAGACTATCTGAGTCTTAAAAAAATTGGCACAAGCTTCGAGCCATTACTTTTTATGATACTGGATTTCTTCTTTAATCACTTGCTAATAATGATCTCGGTGGTCTGAAATTCGAATTGCACAGAGTGCTGTTCATTTATTAAAACAAAATTTCAAAAAAACTTACAGCATAGTCTTTGATGTTGAGCTCGACGCATTCAACTTTATTTGTAGTGCCTATTCCGACACTACCTGGAGTGCAATAAATTCGTCCTACAAGAGGCGAGTCTGCTAATTTCCAGCATATCGCGTGCTCCCTACCTCCGCTTCCAATCACCAATACTTTTTTCTCAGACATTATTTGTTGACGTACTTATAACTTAGGCTAAACAATCACGTGTCGCTGTTTAACGGATAATTTTGTTTCGAATAACTAAGCTTTATTAGCTAAATGAGCATTTTTAATTCTGTTAACCAAAATAAACCACTATTTATGTAATTTTAAAAGTTATTAAAATTCTTAAGTTATACCAACACAACCGTGCTCCAGATTTGCAAACTTTTAAATGACGTTTTAACTTTACTAAAGTTTGTTTGCTTTCAGGGAATTCAGGGTCACCAGATCAGATTGTATTTACGAAAATCCCCATTCCATCAAAAATTCCCTAAAACGATATTATTTCAGAAACTTTATCCCCATATATATTTTTGTTTGAAAAAATTGGACAAGTGAGTGTGATCCAGGCAGAATGAAGGATTTAGCATTTTCGTAATTTTTTACTTGCTTCAAAAAAGAAGGAAGTTCATATTGTAAATATTTTTTTATTTGATTACAGAAGCAAACAAAATTATAATGATTGTATAGAGACTTGTTTATAATTAACTTTTTCTTAGCTAATATGCTATTCTAATATTTTAGTAAGGCTAGGGGAATAAACTACGTTCCCAATTTCTCACGAGGCTGAAATTATAGTTCCCAAAAATTTTCACATCAAATTTTTGATCCCAAAAATTATCTAACCGCAAAATAAACCCTAAAATGGGGAATAATCTTCAATATGGAGACCCTGTTTGCGTTATGAGTTGACAGTAGTAACAACTAGACATGATACAAAAAACATTATAGTGTTATACATTATAAAAGGTGCACTACACTCGCATAGAGTTCTCGCAAGAACTTCTCGTGTTCTCGTAATGTTTTCACGAGAATATGGTGGGCTATCGAAGTTCTCAGTAAAGTTTTTTATTTATTTTTTATTGCTGAAGCACAGCAGACAGACTGACGGCCCGGCTGTGATGAAAAGTGGTTACCGTCGCTTATGAACATTAGTAATACCAGAGGTGCTGCCAATATGCTGCCGGCCACGAAAGAGAAACTGGAACATGGCCACTAATGACGGAACATAACTCAAAGTTCTTATGGCGGCATATTCTAGACCAAGGGTGGTAGCCATCCACACGAGTGAATACCCTACTACCTGGCTCTGGGTTGTTTTGTCGTCTCTCACGATAGGCCGCCCGGCCGCAGGAAATAGTATTCTTTTTCCGTTCCTGCACGGAGATTAGTTCCAAATCTTACTCAACGACTCGACTATGGACGTAGAAGTTGCTGCTGCGATATCTTTATTTCTAGTTTATTATACTCAAAGACTGACTTCTAAACATCACAAAACTAAGAAATAAATATTTTCTATAACAATTTAGTATTAATTTTTTGTTCCTTTTGATATAACTATGTACATAATATTAGTTGTCTCATAAAATTTTTGTTTATATTTTACAGTTTTAGTTCGTTTTGGTACTTACACCAAAATCATATATTTAATATGTTCTAAACTCTAAAGCAATAAATAACAGTTACAGAATAAACACAAAAGTCATAGTTACATTAAGCCGATCAAAAAATGAATATTAACTAGTTGCAATAAACGATTATGATTATTTTGTTTTTTAGTTACTTTCGTGTTTTTTCTAATAATTACTTTTTTAATCAATTGTATGATGTTAATACATGCATAGACCTACTAATGCTATGGAATTCGCAAAATGATGGCTACTGGGAGTTGAACATAACGTAGATTAAAAAAGATAAAACCAGGAATATTAAAATAATTATTCATTTCTATAGTTTAAACATTGGTATTATAAATACTTTTAATAATTAAATCTATATAGCTATTCGTGCTGTTTGTTGTAACATAATTGTATGATTTATCTTCGATGTACAACTTGCAAACCTATAGTATTTTCAACCATACTTTTTGTGAATGAACTTAGAAATTCAGTCACAAAATAATATGTGCCAAACTGTATATATATGTAAGTGTTTTTAAACAAGTGAAGAGCAAGGAAACATAAAAATTCTAAATCCTCAACCAATCCGCGATCATTATCACCCATTGGCATTTCGTCCGCTACTGAATAGTGAATACTGTTACGATTTACGAAAGTTCTCGCAGTGTGGCCTTGATGAAATCTGAATTATACTAACTTTATTCACAAACATTCACAATTACAAAATTACATACACTTAATTCACTTTTGAAGTGAGACTTCTATATAAACGGGGGGTCTTAGGATTTTTCTATCACGAAAAAGCGTTACGGCCGCATGGAGGAGCGGCATAAATTTAGAATAGACGTGGTGAGAGGCGGCATAATTTTAGAGTATACTATGAATGCGTTTTTTGGTTCCGGATCGAATTCAGTTTTTTTATTTCATAAAATAAAATATGTTTAAATAAAAAATGCAATCATTAAAATGTACCAAACCTAACCAAGTCATAATTTGCAGTAAACCTGCGAAAAATCGAAATGTGTGCTGGGACACATAGTAGAAGTGAAACTTCAACGGACAAGTGAAAAAACGAATGGCAACGAATAAGTAGCAAAACCTAAAACTTCAAGTTAAAATTTTGTTGCGATTCGTTTTGTCACTTATCCCTTGCCATTCGTTTTTCCAGTGTTTTATTCATTAATAACTAGAAATGACGTGTAATAATTATGTAGTAAGTATTTTTGTTTATGTAATAGTTATCAAATACATCTTGTCTTAACTTTCTTGACGTGTAGTATCGATATTTTTATAAAAAGTTATTAAGCTTTGAGTTAAATTAAACATGTTTTTAATTGCTAAAATTTCCGTGTCCGTCCTATGTTTACAATAACTGTTAGACATACAACACTGTAAAAAATTATTTATTTTTACAGTTCCGTGGCTATTTTAGTAAAAAAACGCATAAAATCATTACATCCATTCGCCCATTTTTATATATCTCTTCTAAATTCAGGGCCTAATTCCAATAAAATCGCGGAATTCTGCTGAATCTGGCCACCCTAAATTCTCGCGTTTTCAGCTCCATTGTCTCGCGAACAACATCACGAGAACACTAAAAAGACCGCCACATTCTCAGTTTTTCGTGTTCACGCGAGAATGTAGAGGAGCCTAAACACTTCGCTAACCGTAAATGCGCTAAATCAATTTTCTGCGCTGCGTCGGTATTAATTTGTTAACTCATTTATTAGTTATGGTATCATTTTATAGTGTATTACGGTACTCAAGGTTATGGTGTTTGAAAGAGAAGAAACCAAAACGAATGCAAGGATAATGGTAGATGATGTTATGCTGGAGCAAGTGAGTGAGTGTGTATATCTTGGATGTGCTTTTAGCAGGGATGGAAGGTACACCGTTGATATAGAAAGTAGAGTGGAAGGAGGATGGAAGCGTGAGTTGGGTATGGAAGAGAGAGCATGAAAGTAGAGTAAACGCAGCTTCACTTCAACTCGGCTTTGCCTTCTGAAATTATCTTTTTTGTACTACATATGAAATGCACAGAAGAAACAAATACAAATCATGAGGATATATTATGATCTAGGACCTTTGCCTAAGCTTCATATATCCAATAAGAAAAATACTACTACTTTATACTTGTTATGTGAAATGAATGCAGCAATGCAGCACGCAGGTTATGAGTGGAGAGTAGATACTTTGCAATTAACCCAATGTTTCCATTTTGCTGCATCATGGCGCAATTTTTAGTTATTTCAAAGCGCTGGTGCAGATCCATGCGCTGATTTAATGAGTTAACAGTGCTAGAATAACAAAAAATTGCTGTGGCAATATTTTTAACTCTCAATTTCTCATTCCATTTCACAAGATTTTATACACATGATTATATCGTACTCGTGATGAATTCGCATATTTAAAATGATTTGCTTTTATTAAATGATAACATAAATAAATCATAACGTATAAAATCTTTAAGAACTAGATATATATATCCCAATTTTTCAGTTAAACTTTAATTACCTATGCATGTTAAAAAAAACTAAAACAGGTCATAAAAACATGGAACGTCGTTAAGATGGCGAAATTTAGTCGAACTTGTCATTTTGCTGTGATGCTTACTCGCTGTGTTAAAAACGCGTAACATTTTGTTGCTTTAAAATGGCTGACACCGGTTTACGTATGAATTTTGCCGCTTTAAAACGGGCGGATCCGTACGCGAGAGAAATAATTGACAGTGCTACCCACGTTGCGCTATATACGTTTGAAGAAAACGAATGGGAAAAAACTAACATCGAGGGTGCTTTGTTTGTGTACAGTAGAAATGGTGAACCCTACCATAGTTTAGTTATTATGAACAGATTGAATACTAATAACTTAATTGAGCCCGTGTCAAAAGGAATAGAATTGCAATTAAAGGAGCCTTTCCTTTTGTATCGAAATGCTAAGTGTCGTATCTACGGCATATGGTTCTATGATAAAGACGAATGCGTCAGAGTCGCGACTAAGCTTAACTCGCTAGTGAAGGAGTCTCTGAAGCAAGCTCCAACTGAGAATATTGTTCAAAACCCTGTTTACAGCACGTCTGCGCCATCAAGTGCACCCGTAGACATATTCAGCATGCTGAGCAAGGCCCAAGATGATTTTAACTCAAACAAGGGGTTGATAGCTGCGAAGTGTGACTCGACGCCATCCCGAGCGCCTGATATGGCATCGCAAAGCGTGATGGACTTTTTCGCTAAGGCTGGCAGCGGTGCCGCGGCACAAATGCCTGCCGTGTCATCGCTACCGTCGCCAGGAATTTTTGGGCCGCGGCCAACGGATGCGAGGGAAGTACCGCAGCTCTTACAGAGGCTTATGAGCAACCCAGCTCACACAGTTGAGCACATAGAAAAACAACAACGGTCTGTCACTCCTCAAGAGGGGCAAAATTCTAATGGAAATATTAACTTAGACTCCTCAATGAGGCCAAACTGTGTATTCCCATTAAAATCAACACCAATTGACAAACAACAAAGAATACACGGCCTGAAGAAATTGGACACTAGTGATGCAAATGGTATGACCCCATTAGAGAGTGAACTGAATTTGATGAGAATGTCATCACCAAAATCAACATCACCATTGGCGAATTACCTGAATCAATCCCAGGACATCAATCATACGGTAAGCACTTTTAATGGTAGCAAATTGGAGGAGTTTGGTATTTACCCTTTGATTGATCCTATGACGTCTCAGCAGAAACCTGCCCTGATGCCTCCGACGATGTTCACCGCCAGCAGCAGTGGGGATGTCCAGCCATCACCTGAGCCCCTCACAAGGAATCAGTTTCTTCAGGCGATCAATTATTTACTCAAACATGACAACGACTTTGTGAACAAACTACACGAAGCTTATGTAAAATCTTTTTCAGAAAAAGCATTTTCTGTGTCATAAAATTCTTTACTACAGGTGATATAAATAGCGCCTGAATGTACAGTTGTAATTTGAAATCTATAATCTCCTAAAATGTTGTGTAGAACCTATGATTTTGTAGTAATTCATATGGACAGAGTATTTTTAAATAAGTTTTAAATTGTTGACTATATCACATTGAGCCTATGTAGAAAATGAATTTTTGTGGCAAATATTACATCTCCAAGATTCCTTAAGCAGCTGTTTGTGATATTTCTATTGGCTTTAGCTTAAGGTTTATACTAAAACTGTTGAGAATCTAACTGAATAATTTATTTTTAAATTGTTATTCTCAGATACATGAGGAAACTCTAAGATCAAAGCTTTTTATGCTTCATATACTCTTTGATTTTTGTTAAATACCCTGCTTTTATTCATCAATATTTAAATACAGTAAATCTTGAGATCACAATGCTTTTTCTGATTTCTTATGCTGTATCTAAACTTTATTGTTTGATCTAAAAGATCCTTGTCATATTACATGGTCATAATATAATTGATGGCTTCTGTGGTTGAGCGGGCTAAGTCTTAGACGGCTGAACTTGCTGGACCCAGAGGCTCTGGGTTTGATTCCTGGCATGGTAAATTTCAGAAAAGAACTTTCTGCTATTTTTTACTATGGTCTGGGTGTCTGGGATCGGCCCCAGAGTGTTCTGTTGTATATCAACCATAACACAAGCGTGTGTTTGTCTGCCGATTATTATTATTAATTATCATACTACACAGATGAAAGATACCATTTTTTGGAAATTATTGGTTGTATATATTTTTTTCAAAAAATTAGCAGAGCTGCAATAAAAAGGGATCTATATGATTTAAAAAAGACACTTCCAAAATTGTGCAATGAATATACCAATTGTAATAATGATACAGAAAATTGTGTAACATCTTGCAACTACCAGTAGTAGATCTAGACATCTTTAGATTCACAAATTTTCCAAGTGATACTTTAAAGCTACTTATGAACTAAAATTATACTGATATTGACTTAAATGTATTTAGCATTACATTTTAATCACTGTCCCCATAACCCAATTAGTTTAGTGCTAAATGTTGGTTCTTTATTGGAGTAGCATTATACTGCAGAAAAATTGACAATACCTATTTTTTAAATAATATTTATATCTCCTAGAGATACTTTTAGACCTTTATGGATGGCACGGGAAAGTCTAAAACTTGTTAAAACTTGACTTTCGGAAATATTCTGACTTTCTAGACTTTCCATAGATTACTTTGGACATCTTGTAATAACGTACATTGAAAGCAAGTAATATATTATTATTTGAAAATAAGTAAAAAAATTTGACATGTACATTTTAATTTTGTAATTTTATAAGGACTGCAAGTATTTGCTATCATTTTATAAAAGTTATATTATCTTACTCATTACCTTATAGGCTACAGGTTGTTTTTAACTTTATATATTCAATTCATGATAACAAATGCTAAAGGTCGGCTTGCAAGATCTAACTTTCTCTCTTGTTTCAAATATTAAATCTTTGCGATATGTTTGTAATGTGAATGAAGGAGAGAAACTTTTATTTTGTAAAAGTGTAAAGCAACTTGATGGACGAATACGGAAAATATTTCCGAAACAAGGTCGAATGTAAACATACAGCTAGAAAGTTTATCTTTTATCTGTAATGAAATTGCATAAAAAAATATTTATTTTGTAAATAAAATGATTTGGCTATCAATAAAGGGATTGATTGTCATTTTCTGATAACGCATTTAAAGGACATCTTTTGCATTCAGATTGTATTAACATGTGAACAAAATATCTACAGATTACTTGTTTTGTTTTCGAAATATTCACTTGTTTGCCAGGTGGTAGGGCATTTGCCCGACTGGATGGCTACCACCCCTGGTCTAAAGTATGTCGCCATAACAACCTTGAGTTGTGTTCCGGCATTAGCGACCAGGTTCCAGTCGCCCTTAAGAGAGCAGCAGCGCATTTGTAGCACCTTTGGTGTTGCAAATGTCCATAGGCGATGGTAACCGCTTTCCATCAAGCGGGCCGTCTGCCTGTCTGCTGAACTGCATTAAAAAAAAATACAGGCTTCTGTGGATGGGTTCAAACGCTATATTATTATATATAGCATTTATTATGACTCAAAAATTTACTACCTATACTTGTAGTATTTACACATTCTCAGTGTTACAAGGAATTACCCCAAAAACTGTCATTTTACCCGTATATTGTAACTTAATTAGCTTGGAATAAAAATATATATTTATTTGCCAATGTGAAAAGTAATAATAAGAAATTGAGTCATCGCAATCTGAATGCACGGTTAGGGAGAAAACATCTTTTCATAAGCTAAATTTCTCCTAAGAATCAATTTTATCTATTAAATATGTAAACTTGATGTTATAGAGCACTATAAAACATTTTAGTAATGAGGAATATTGTACTTTCCTCGAGACGAAAAAAAAATCGACGCCATCTTGTAATTAGAAAATGGTGTCCTTTTAAAAATAAGTATTGTCATCTTGTAAAATAATTTATTGAAAGTTTACGAACATTGAATTAATGACTCATAATGAGAATTTCGGCTAATATTAAAGCACTTTTAAACATTTATGTAACTCTTTTGCGACTTGTAAATTTGACTGTTAGAATCTGTCACTGTCTTTTTTTTTTAGTAAATTTTCTTTATTTTCCACATGCTGGATATTATGGTTTCTTACTTTCTAGAATTCAATCTAGAATATCACTGAGAAAATTAACTCTTGTTATTTAGAAGTGCTTTAATTTTATTTATATGCTGCATCGAAATTTTTACGGCTTTTTTTAGGTCCAATGCAAAAGGCGGCGTAGTAGCAGATTTTGTACGACAAACTACCTATAGTGTAACCAAAATAAACCTTGATTAGTAACAGGTGATTGGCACAATATACGGTTTTTCATATAAAGTCAGTTACTGCACAGCCTTCTACAACAAATCTAGAAGGTGTAAAGTTCAGTGCGCGTATAACATATAAAACGTCAATATATGTACGCACATTATTGGTAAAAATACAATTTGTTAGGTCGACATTGCACTAAATCAAGAAACATTTGCCAAAAGTAGGTACAGCTCTTGCAAGTTGCAACTCGCGGTGTGCATGTTCATAGCGATAATGTGTGTGTATGAGGGAGCGATCAGTTGCTAGAGTGCCCTCCGAAAATACCCATTTTTGGTCTCACGCACACACATACGTGTTTAATATAATCGAACCTATTTTTACGGATTATTAAAAAAAAATGTCCATACCAGAGTGAATTGTCTCCGTTTTTGTTTTTCATTGACTTCAACACCTTTGGCATTGACTCTTATATTACCTCCACAATAACAGGAAATTATTAGGGGGGGGGGGGGAAGAAATGCTGGCTTGAGGTAATGTAAGATGACATGCATACCAGTAGTCTCGCAATAAAGGGTACCGAAGTGGAGAAGAAAAAAATAGGAAGGCGCTTTTCGAAGGCATGTTGAACATACCTGAGATTCAACGGTCGAATGATTATGCGCTAAGCACTAAACTGCATATAACAAACATCTATTGCGGAGTAATCAATCTTTTGCTAAGTAAAAGGAATTAACTTTAATTTCAAACATTCATAATGTTGTCTTCAGCACGTGTAGTGTCGACTGTAGCTAAATGTAATCAATTTAAAAAAAATGTACTTTTTGGCATACTCATCATATGATTGTTAGTATAATAACGTTGTTGATATCAAATTTAACATTTATGGGAGCTTTATTGTCTATCATTCGATTAAATTATTCACTAGTTTAACCTTCAAAAGTTTATAAGTATAGTTGTAGTTGTACAAATATTTTTGGCTAATCTTGCTTAGTATTAGATGGCTACGCAATATACGATTTTTTGTACAAAATCAGTTACTGCGTAAGTTTCTACTACTAATCTGGAGGCCATAGCGTTTGGCACCGACTGCCAGTTTTGTTTAACTGAAAGTTCTGAATTTGTTATGCTCCCAATTAATTTAACTTATACAGTCCTATTGCCCAGATAAGTTGTTCGACGGTTTTCAGTTAGAAATATATCATCAAAATAGTCTCAAATTAAAGGGTTCATTGATATAAATATCTGTATTTTATTTTTTCATGCTCATTTGGATTAGGGATATTTTTTGAAGTATTAACTATTTACCAAACTTAGCTACTTGGCAAAAAGAACGAATATTATGTAAAGTACGCTGGTATGGCCACATTTTATGGAAACCGGCTAGTTATGTGGTGATTTAAGGAACTTTCTAACCATGTTGTCTGCGCCAGGTCCCGGTAGAAGGGTACGTTCAAGAAATAGTTAGCTTGAGAAGGATAACTAGCGTGCCTACAGATCAACGATAAAGGGTGCTGACGATCGCGCGAGGTAAGGAAGATAAATAAGAGCAGCGGTCTCTCGCTACAACCGGGATTTAACGCTACGACAATTTATATTATTTTATATGTATGGCTTGTTTTTATTACAAGATTTTAGTTAAATTGTTTCTACAGGACTAGCATAAAACTTTTTCTACTGGAATATCTAACTTTAGATGTGTGTGTGATGTGATGTTGTCTAAGGGTCGATTTTTCAATCAGTAGATAAAAGTTACTCTATAGAATATTACACAACATGGGAAAATTAAAAATGACAGTTGCATGAATAAAAGAGTTCAACTGTGTCAGTTTTGAATTTAAGGTTATAATACGTTCGACGGATAACTTTTATCCGATGATTGAAAAATCGATTAGGGCCGATTTTCAATCGTCGGATAAAAGTTATGCGTCGAATATATATAACCTTAAATTCAAAACTGAAACAATTCAACTTTCAGCCCAACCAATGGGTTGAAAACTGAAATGACGGTATTCAATCACTTTGGTTAATTCATCCAAATTGAACAGTATATTAATATTTTTAACACTTCCAGCAGGTAGATAGCCCACCTGATTATATAATGACAGCTCTAAACGTCCCTCTGGTCTCGGGCCTCCCGCTATTGGGGAATGGTTAGTACACCAGCCACGCTTGTCATGTTTGACACATCGGTTATCGCGATGTGCAGGTTTCATCACGAGGTTTTCCCTCACCGTTGTTAGCACGTGGTAATTGTACCAATATGCAACATTAAGTCAGAAAACTGTATAAATAGTGCATGCGTTCCGGCCAGAATTCGAACCCGCGCCCTTTGAGGTGGGGACGCCTGCATTAGCCATTACGCTACCACCACCTGATGATGGAAATAGATTATTGTCGCCTATGAAAATTGGCAACACCGTCATTAACACGTCGCTGAAGTCTATGAAATACCCTCCAAATCATTGGTTTTTTTTTTCATGGTATATTTTTGGATTTGATAGCTATCTCACCTGTGTTAAGTATTGTACGCGAAATAAATGTTCTAGATAATCATTGCGTAGACGTAGTCATATCAGCTTAAGATTCTTCTTTAATACCAAACACACAATAATTAATATTCTCAAATATAAAACACAAAATTAATACATATATCAATCAAGTTTCCACAAAAAAATAATTTATATAATAAAAATGGGGTCAAACAATTAATTACAAAAAAATTACAATTATACGAAAATGACATAAAACGTCTATTTAAATGAGGTCAATATTGAAAAAAAAATCATTACCAGTAAAAAATACTAATAACTCCAGTACGCGTTGACTCTGAGGAATAATATTCTGTAAGGGAGTATAAATAAAAGAAACAAATATTTTTAATCGATTTAATATTGCTATGTATATTACAAATCGCATTTTGAACTTTGAACAACCAGTTGAGACCACAGTACTGTTGTTACTCAATTTCAACAAAAGACCAACGCCAACGGCCCTCCTCGTCTAAACAGATTATATATTTATAAAATTCTAACACCAATCCTTGAATACTTTGACTACGTACAATTTCTATTCATAAGCTCGATTAATAATACCCCACTGATTAAAAGGTTTGATTCATTTAAACTAGTACTCGAAGTCAAGACGTTGAGTCGTTTAAAATATTTTTGCTAACTACCGACTCCTATTTTCGAAAAGTATCGTGTTTTCCCGCACGTTGGATATTTAAAATAAACATTTAAAAACTTTAAAATATAAATAGTTACAGCCAATGATGCTGTAGTGTATTAGGCTAGAAGAACATTGTCAATTACTACTTAGTTTATTCGAAACATTAGTTAAATATATAATCATCTCTTTCGCACAAATGTGGAACATCCCTGTACGTACACAAAAACTAACATATTTGTTTATATATGTACGAGAACGATAAAAAGAATTAGTTCTGTTACTGCACTCCACTATAGTTATTAATATACTTACCCCTTTATTCATAATATTATACGAGGTTTATAGTAGAGAAGCCATGAATAGTGGTTTGGCCGAATACCGAATATTCGGTTACGCTCTCAACTTAAGTGACTTATGTTCGATGTAAGAGTAGTGTAATTGTTCGGCTGGGCGTAACTATGTTCTAAATCTCAGCCTTTCCAACACAAACAAAAGCGCAGGGTCGACAGGGAGGAGGGGTTTTTTAGTGGGTATTGGGGTTGCTCGCCCGTGCAGCAACGCTCGGAGTCTTCCACACTATTCTGTGACGTCGATCGCGGACGGAGCACTGCCAAGAGCATACTATTGCTGCAGTGTTATCGCCCCTGACCGACGCGTGTCGTTCCCCTAGCAACGGCCCAGTTTGTGCGTAAATCGGCTAAGCATTTTCCCTCGCCTCAAAAAAAAAAACAAGAGTAGTGTAATTGTGTAGACGCGCTTAAGAGGATTTTTATTTGATTTTGAAATTTTCAAGACTGGCCGAAATGTAAATTTAAAATGAAAAATTTATTAAAATCACATTAAAACGTAGTTTAACTATCAATAAATTTGTGGTTGAAATATATACATTTTGAGTAATACATAGGTTTTTTTTCACGATTCAATATTCGACCAAATAGCAGCCGAAGAATATTCTTGACATCTCTAGTTAATAGGCTCGTAAAAAAAGTTACCAAAAAGTACGTTTTAACGGTTTTAAGCGCGGTAATTTTATTTGATTATGGTTTTTCCGACGTTTCGGCCACTTTTCAGTGGCCGCGATCACGGAAGACAAAGATGTCAAGTGTCAACGAGTATTGTTAAAGTTTTATTTAGCCTACCGCCAATTTGTTAATTTTAATTATTTAATTTTAGTTTTGTTTATGGTTATTATTTTATTAACAAGTGTTATTAACAAGTTGGCGGTAGGCTAAATAAAACTTTAACAATACTCGTTGACACTTGACATCTTTGCCTTCCGCGATCACGGCCACTGAAAAGTGGCCGAAACGTCGGAAAAACCAAAATCAAATAAAATTACCGCGCTTAAAACCGTTAAAACGTAGTTTTATTATGTATACAAGTCGCGAAAACTTAAGAAAATATTACCAAAAAGTGTTAATCATAATCACTTAATCACATTAGCAATAGGTTTATGAATAACATTTCTTAAACGAGCCTACAAATCTTGTATCACTATTATGAATAGGGCGGTTTGTATAAGAACATTGAACACACAATCAAAGACATATGTTAAGTGTCTTCCGTGTTTAATTAGTTAATTTAAAAATTGTCTATCTAAGTACATATTTGTTTTTTACAATCGCAGAAAACACAGACAAAACAAGACATCTTTGCCTTATCTATTACTGCCGATTATATGCCTAAAATTCAGATTCTGAACTTCATCTTCGATATCCTATAGATATATTAGCAATTTAAACTAGAAAGTTTTTCAACTACCAAAAGACGTTTATACAGTAGAATTTAAATTGTATTAAAATATACATAGAACATATCATTAGTACCATAGTCAAAATATTCAATAGTGATCACATACTACAATACTTTATGGAAGTATAAAGTCAGTCGCTTAAAGCGAGTTGAAAGTTTACAATATGGCAGCGACCTATTCGGCTACGTTTTAGGAAAACCGCCTAGTTATGTGGTGAACAAATGTCTAGCCATAATTCCGCTAGTTGTCGTAGGAGGGCCCAGCCAATACTGGTGACTTGACATCTTCAAGATCATCTCACAGACAAGTGTTCGTATATGAAGTGGTCAAGAAATAATTAGAAACTAATTATTACAGGAATAATTAATCATAGTACCAACATAATGACATGATCGCCGCCATCTTGCATTTTAACAACTATGAGCGACCGACAAGTGAAATTTTTAACGTAAAACTTTATTATTATATAACAACGCTTCTTGTTACTAAGCAATTACAATATATTTACAAATCAATGGTATTTATAATAATATTATATATATATATATATATATATGTGTGTGTGTACATATATGTATATATATATATATATATATATATATATATATATATATATATAAAATAAAAACAAACGGTATTTTATCCTGATATTTGAACAGTTGTGCCATGTATTATGTTGGTAGCCTAATATATAGAACATAATTTTATATATTTCGTTACGAATTATATGAACTATGTACTCTAAAAACAACTACAGGTTCAGCTAAATAAAACTACTTACGTTTCAACGGATTTCAGCGCGTTTATAACTCGGCTAGCTGTGCCCGCGACGTCGTCCGCGTGGAATTTGTTTTCAAAGCTCCCCGATTTTGAAACATTCCTCATTGATGCTCCGCTCCTATTGGTGTTAGCGTGATGGTATATAGCCTATAGCCTTCCTCGATAAATGGGCTATCTAACACTGAAAGAATTTTTCAAATTCAAAGACCTGTAGTTCCTGAGATTAGCGCGTTCAATCAAACAAACTCTTCAGCTTTATATATTAGTACCAGCGGCCCCGGCAGACGTTGTCCTGCTGTGACAAAATAAAAAACTAGGACCCGATCCCAGCGCCATTTACCGGTTCCAACGTGATAAAATGTCCGTCTCCTGGTTCTAAGCTACCTCCCCACCAATTTTCAGCCAAATCGGTACTGCCGTTCTTGAGTTATAAATAGTGTAACTAACACGACTTTCTTTTATATATACAGATAAGATTTTGATATTAACCGACGTTTCGAACTATTCAGTAGTCGCACGAAACGTCAGTAAAAAAAAACATAGATACGTACTTTAAAACTTGCTGCCAACATAGAATAAGAGTGCGTACGAAGTGTCAAATTCTAGATATTGATAACGAAATATATAAAAATCTTATTACAATCGGGAAAAGGTAAACTTAAAATTTAATTATTTAATCTCACTTCGTAAAGAAATGACTCTAATGGCCTTACTTATAATCGTTTGTTAAATTTAAAGAAACTGCTCAGCAACTGATTAGTGAAAATCTTACCCATAAACTCCTCTTTAGTCAAATATTTTGGGTACCACCTAAATTTTAAGAAACTGCTCAGCAACTGATTAGTGAAAATCTTACCCATAAACTCCTCTTTAGTCAAATATTCTGGGTACCACCTAAATTTTAAGAAACTGCTCAGCAACTGATTAGCGAAAATCTTACCCATAAACTCCTCTTTAGTCAAATATATTGGGTACCACCTATGTGGATCATTCAAATTTCGTTCATCGGTGCTCCTCTTAGGTAAACAACAGGTAATACACGTTTATAAGTGAAAAAAAATATTGATTCATTAGGGTCTGATTCTGTTACTTAAGAGATGCCTAATCGTTTCTTAACGAGATTATTATAAGTAAGGCCGTAAATGTTTAAAAGTAAAGCAATACTCTCTTTGTATGGTCAAAACGAGTGATTACTCCGGTATTTCTTTTTTCGTAATATCGAGATAATATAAGCGGCTCGCTGTTGCGAGTCTGTCATTTCGATCGATCGGAAAATGAAAAGGTAAAACAGGCATTAACTTAAAGCTGGTGATAACCAACATAGAGTTGCTTTAACCACTAAAAGTCGGTTCTTATATTTTACTATTTATTCACTTGCCTTACCATCGGCTAAATTTTGACATTACTTGTATAGAGCTTGTGAAATTTTAATCATAATAATATGTAAAAATGGCTGGTGTTCAAATGTCTCGATAGTTTCACGATTCGCCAAACAAGCCGAATCAGTTGGAAAATATCTCGATTGTTCAGCGCGGGACTCGATTATTGACTCGCTTGCGATTTCTTCGATTATTCAACATCTTAGAATCGGCCATCGCTAAACCATTACGTACATTTTTATGGAACAATCGCGTTTTTCGTTTGGAATTGCGTTCCTATTACATTATATCTAAAACAGCATTCTCAATGCACTATTAGTAATTTCCATTATTTCAAACTTATTTGGTTATAACAACTCTATGATATATAATAACACTCATATTACAATTGGGATTAGTATTCCAAAATATTATTGATTAAATGTCAAACTTACGCATGAAATTGGTGAAATTGTAATATCACGACATCTGGCGGGTTGGCACTTATTCTAGAACGTTCAGAAGTGGAGTTGATATTGCTACCGCCATCCCGTAGCCCTGGCATAAGGAATTTTAGTGGGCAACCCCGACTATGGTGGTCGTAAGATTACCTCGGAGGTGCTATTACCACTCGTAACTTCTCCCACCGAGGTCCTGGCAACCCAGAAATCTTGAATTTATAATTCTACCCTCAAGTTTGACTCCAGAATAACATGCCGTTCGGGAAACGAGCCACAGTATGAAAGCTCGAGTTCATGTCATATCATAACTTACAATTAATATACTATTTGGTATTTAAATGGAAATAATAAAGAACACAATATTACAGTCAATTATATTTCCACAGTTCTGACATTTGTACCTACAATTATTTTAAAACACATACATACATTTCGATTTTTGACTAATTTGATCTA
Source organism: Dendrolimus kikuchii (assembly GCA_019925095.2). Taxonomy (NCBI): domain Eukaryota; kingdom Metazoa; phylum Arthropoda; class Insecta; order Lepidoptera; family Lasiocampidae; genus Dendrolimus; species Dendrolimus kikuchii. The sequence continues at coordinate 21,291,512 of CM034399.1, read as the reverse complement.
AAAAATATGTTTGTGGGCAAGAATAACCTGTAGCGCCATCTAGAGGAGATTTTAAGAGTTGTTTTTTTTATCATAGACAAATTTCATTCCTAGTTTTCTTGTTCCATAGTTGGAACGGACATCATGTTTTTACATATCAATAAAAATCAGAAATGTAAAAATATAATTTAACTGCCTGATATAACCACAATATTCATTTGATCGTTTATTCCTTTATTTAAGGATAAAACAAAAACTATTCATGATACATCTTGGATAAACTCGTTAAAATAATATAAGTAATATATACACTATGAAATATTACATTGTATAGAAACAAATGTACATAAAGGTTTATGTACGATCGAACCAACTGAATTATGACCCACTTTGCTAATAATTTTAAAACCTTCAAAATAGTAAGGTGTATCGTGTGTGTTCCACTTGGGACGTTTTAAACATTAATAAAAATATGTCACTAGGCTCAGAGAACTACGCAATTTTAAACTTTGTTATCATTGTACTAGATATGTTTTAGATAAAACAGTAAAGATTTGAAAATGACCTTATGTTGGGTCATGATTCAGTTGGTTTGATTGTATTATGTTTATTTTGATTATATGTATTGATTGATTATAAAATAACTAATTATACTCGGGGGCTACCACGTTTGAAACAAACGAAACAGTTCTAAACATATACCCCCTTATTCATATTGTAAAAATTTTAAAACCTTAAACAAGTCTAAAAACTTACTCCAATTCAATATGAATAAGACCAAAAGCACCATTATAATATTATGAAAGATTTAAGATCGGTTTGTGGTGTGTGTGTAGTGTTTAGTGTATTATTTCAGTTACTAATGATTAACTTTGTTATAGTAAAAAAAATTAGAAACAAGTCTTTTTGTAAAATAATAAACAAATGTCAGGCTTTTTTTTGGAGGGTGGGTCTACACAGCTAATTAATCATGTTCCACAGGAATTACTCTCACGTCTTTCGACGTACGTCGACGTGGAACTTCGTAGGATTTTTGAGATTTACTCGACGAGAACGAGCTGACGAGAGGTTTTTCTGAGTAGATCCTCAGGGTTGGACATAATAAATTATTAGGGAAAAAGTTTTTCATAGTCTCAAGAGAACTAACTTGAAAAAATGAGAATTGATTTTGACTCATTTCTTTATCATATTTACCAGATGTTTCGTTTATTACAACCATGAGTATACCCCCAAGGCCATTGTTCGAATTGAAAATGTAACAAGTTATAAAACTAATATTTTATCTATTTTTTTTAATATTTGGATTACCCATAAACGCTGTCTATGTCCGCGAAAAAACTAAATAATGTAGTACAAAAAGAGTACCACTTTTTGCACTACCTCATCTAAAAAAAAAAACAAAGACTGTGTAACTTCTTTCATAGTCGTATGCACACTGCATAATCTACAGAATTAAGACGCCAGTAATTTAATTTTCCAAAGTAGTAGAAAGTATTTACTATGTGGCAACATTACTATGTCACTGTCAAACTTTGACATTTTTAAGGCTAAATCATAACTCACAGGGGAAACCAATTCTTGAGATGATACATCATGCAAATTAAAAATATTTTCAAGTGCACCAAGAACTGAGGGCAATACGCGATTTTAAATTTGAGCGAATATCGTCTGGGTCGTGGTTTCGTATGAGCAATTTTGGATGTTAGCGTCAGATTCGAATATTTTTTTAATGAATGAATGAATGAAAACACTTTATTGTTCACTTTTCTCCCTGTTCTCCTTTTTTTGTCCTTGACTAGGGAAAATTTCATTACTGGTGCCTTTAGTCGCGTATCTCAGATGTAATATTTTAAGCCTGAGTTTTAAGTATACTAAAACATAAGAACGGACAAAATTGTGCCGCAATTTTATAATAGAATCTGGTTTATACTAGTCCAACAACAGCGTTTATAAATAAACGACATAGCTTTAAGAATTACAGTATACAATTTGTACAAGATATTTCATGTAACATACTTAATCTATTGTCATTAAGAGTTTCACAGCGCGTGAGACTTAAATAAAGAACATAAAGAGGAGGGTGCGCAAATAGCATCCTTGTGATTTGCCGATTTTCAAAACGGAAATTTAAAAATACTATCCAATATGCATACATTAAACAATAATCAAAATCTCGAAGGATCCTCTTTACCTTATCCAGAAAGCTGAGCAGTAGATGGGTTTATTTCAAAATTAGTTACTGCGCAGTCTTCTATATATTACCATAGCATTTGTCGAAAAGCCTTTTATCAGCGTTATTAACTCTCGTACCTTGAGTGTATTATTATTACAATCGTGTTAGAATCGCGACTTCAAAATTATTGATTGTGCCCATTTTGTGGGTAGATTACCAACATTTGATAAAATCAACAATACTGACACAATTGTAATAGCAGACTTATTAGAGATACTTTACCGGTAGATAAAAAATTTATATCAAACAGGTTTTACATGATATTTACCCATTAGTTTTCTTAGAAAACTGAATATAGATTAGCTTTCAATGTGGTCGTCGACAATCAAATAATTTTTATCAACAAAAAAAATTGCCACTTTCAATGTAATTTGTAGACTATAATGAAAGAGATGACATATACATAGTACTATTTGATTGAGTAAAATCGGGCACATACCTTATGATCACCCTCAGCAACAGATGGCAGCACAGTTACCTAAATACAAAAACAGTCACTGCGAAGCCCTCTACAGCTAATCTATAAACGTCATAAAGTATGGCATGAACCACATATTACAGTATTTATTTTATTAACATGAAAACACATAAAAACTAAGGAGATCAATATTTGTTCAAAAATAGGCAAACCACATGCTTTAGAAAAAAATAACTTATTTACAAGAAAATCAAGTTCTGGTTAATCTGGATTTTATGCTTTTTCGAAAATAACATCCCATTGTTCAGCACAAATAAATCTAACAATGTTGTAATATGTCTAAATCAAACAAAAAACACCCTATCTACCTTCGCTGAATTTGTATTCGACCACGTAATATCATAGGTCAAGTATTTTTTTTGTGATTATAATACCAGCATTGGATAAAGCTCGGTTTAGGAATATCTGTGCTAAAAATGAAATGTAGGAAGCGTCCTGGGTATGGCGATAGCAACGTGAAAGCGATTTTATTAAAGCAAACCGTAATGGTGGTACTACTTACTATACCGACACAAATTATGTCGGTATAGTAGTACTAGATAGTTTGTTTTCAAACAGCTTTTAGCGCCATATTTTAATAATTTATTAATATCACTGAGTGCTACCAATCATAACAAATATATCCTTCCATTATCCATATCTTTCTTCGTTGATACTACCCGTAGAACAGAGACGCAAAGAACCAACGCATCAAACTTTATTGGGAGTCACCTCCGCTGCCATTTTTATCAATGGCTAAAAACAGAAGACTTGCACGTCTGCAGCAAAGATCCCTCTTCACCCCCTCTCTATTCCTAACGTGTTAAAACCACTGTGAAAGTTACACCTAGCGTGAAAAGTTATTCTTTGTGTATATCCAGTTATGTTATTATCGTGATATTATTTTTTATTATTTTCTCAGTTAAAAAAAATGGAGCCGAGTTAATTTATATAAATACTTTTTTTTTTTGAGCAAGATTATCAGCTAACGGTTTTTAAAATCACATCCGTGTCGCCATCGCCTGACCAGTAAGTAGATTTGGAGCCTTAATTAAAAACAACAATCTGTTAGTGTCTGTTTTGGTGGGTAATACGTCAACATAATTTTAAGTTAAGTTCAAATCGAATAAAGTTAGTGTATAAGTTTCTACAACCCAGTGTTTTACTCATTATTCTACCACCAAAGAGTTAGGGGAATAGCAACATGTATTAATAATTCGGTATCATCGCAGATAAAACACGGAGTAACCTATAGCACTGCTGGCAAGTGATTGGAACCCTATTGATTGATTAAAAATATTAAAAAATCTTCATATTATTTATTTTGCACCCTTACAATAATATTGTTATCATCGTTGGTGTGTCAACATTAATATAGTTACCCTAGATACTCTTATTCACAAAGTATAGTAGTGCTTTTTGTATTTAGGCCAAATTAGATCCACAGTGTACTGTCAGCACGAAAATAGAACACGGAAGAGCTATTTGTAGCGAGATAAATTTTAAAATATTTCTGTTCTAATATGTTTATAATAGTATTTAATTTGGAGGTTTTTTTTATTGTAATTTATTTATAATTTAGTTTGTTTTTAATAAGTAATTTGACAGAACCACTATAAAAAAAGTTCGAAATTGTTGATAGAGAAAAACCAAGTTGGCATTGTAAAGTTGACCACTTTACAATGCCATCTATATATTTAATAAAATAATTCAAACATTATTAGAGCATTCTGAACTTCTAATTATAATTTCTTGTAGTCGAAGCTCCCTAGATATAGATTTTTCGTAAGTCAATTATATCAATTGATATCTTCCAAAATGTGGTAATGCGCGAGAGACAGCGAACTCATTTATGTAGCTCGTTAGAAAGTTTCAGATAAACTTCATATTTAAGCATATCAGGATTAATGAAAGTATGAGAGCGGCAGGGATGCCTGTTTGTGTCGAATTTATGCAAGTCTTTTTTTATTATTTTTTCATCACACTTGGCAATCTCCCAACTCTGTTTTTTATTTTGTTTTTTTTTGGGGGGTTTTTATCCACACGGATACGTCAACCCCATCGTACCCTAATCTAACTTACTCCACATACATTATATTATAAAAACAAAAGCAGTCACTGATGAAGGACTCCAATTAAACCATCCAGCCGTTGAGATATTTCTGATGTGGGCTCAGACAGAATCTCCCAACTCTTAGGTCGAATCACGAAACACTGGGTTGCATTTAAGAAAATGTTTCCCGTATAGGTGGGCAAATGTGGTAATTTATAAACAACATTGGCAATCATTTATGAAACTATTACATCATTCATTAATCGAATTAAAATAGTTAAAACTTTACTACTGATCTGCAATTATGAAAAATATTAATAATCAAGACATTCCATTAGTATATCTCATGATCGCCTACCTTTCTCATCGAACTTAAACAATTTTTGAGATGTAGGGTAAAGTATACTGGCTCATCGATAAAATCATTTGACGATTGGATTGAGACCTCACTGTGTTTAGGAAAATTATTTCTTTGCGAAGCCTAAACCAACGCGTCAGATTTGACACCTTTATGTGTCAAATATGACGCGTTGGTTTTAACTGTTTTCTATCGTTATAGGGTAATTTATATAATGTATACCATTATTGGCACGCTGACAATTTATTCAAGATAATCATTAAAAAAATCTTAATATTTTTTTGTTGTAGCCGTACAATAATATTATTATTAATCTTTGTATGACTATATATAATGAAAGACATTTCAAGATTTCTTAATGTCTAGAATAAATTAATAGCTGAAGTGCCAACGATAGTATAGTTTACCTTATTAGGTTATAAAGAAGTAGGAATTTTGGTACCGCCTATATACTAAGCCCAAGTTATGAATATTTTAAAGTGGTGCTTTAATTTGAATTTTGAATGATACTGCAATGTTGACTTTAGAAACTAACGGTGGTCATAAATAATCACCTACTATTAGGCCTTGCAGCAAAATTCATATTTTACTTATAATTTTTTAATTTAGCAGTGGTCGTGTTCATAAAAATGCTGTATGAATATTATAGTGACAGAATAAATAATTCAAGTGTTGCCAGTGTCTAGCCCTTTAAAAGAAATCACATCATCAATGCGATTATGAAGAACATTATAATAACTTTCTTAACGATCCTATAAACCTCGTATATCTATTATGAATGTGTAGAAAATATTATTTTTATTACTTTCGCCGATTAATACAAGAAATATTAAATCGATTATTTAATTAATTAATCATACATTTTAGTAATCAATTTTACAATCGTTTTGTTATTTAACTGATCGTATAAACTCCGATTAAAAGTATTTTGTTCGGGGCAATTAAAACCCAAACTTTCACTAGAAAAAAGAAACATTAAAAATATTCAACAAGGCGATTCACATGCACCACGTCGCCTGTAGCCGACTTTTGCTCTGAGAAAAGCGACGCTTAAATCACCAAACTATAATAACGAATAGGAATAAACAAAATTGAAATAGACCTATAAAATTTTGATTTAAAACTTTTTGAAATAGAACCCTGGTAATCTAGTTTCTCCCTTATCAATGACTTTAACTAATTCTCTTGAAAGCTGATTGTATTTAGAGACTGGATAAAAATACAAAATTTTATTCCAAGAGAAATAAATTCTCTTGGAAATAAAGCAAAAGGTCAAGGGTTCGAATAAAGCTTTACAATTGCCAGAAATTTATTAGTAAGGACTTATTTTACGTTCAGTACTGTTATATAAACCTATAACATTATGATTTAAAAGATTAAATCAACTTTTTGAAATAGAACGCTTGTAATCTAGTTTGTCCCTTATCAATGACTTTGAGTGTGGTCTAATTTTCTTGAAAGCTGATTATATTTAGAGACTGAATAAAAATACAAAATTTTATTCAAAGGGAAATAAATTCTCTTGGAAATAAAGCAAAGGTCGAGGATTCGAATAAAGCTTTACAATTGCCAGAAATTTATTAGTACGGACTTATTTTACTTTCAGTACTGTTATACAACACAGCACGTTATTACTTTACTACAAAATCGTACCTAAAACTAGATAGCAAAATACAGGTTTAAATTCAAACATCAGTTGTAGACTTACATCTTATTAAGAATAGTTACATCAGGTTTATATACTCGTTAGAAATCCTATTATGAATAAAATACATTTTAACAAGCCTATAAACCTTGTATAACTATAATGAATAAGAGATAACATATGCGAACACGCATGTTGACTTAAATATCACTACAGACTAGTGCCTAGAAATCCTAAAATAAGACTAACTTAAATTCCATATAAAAAAAAAGCGCGAAATCGCGAGGTTTTGTACGGTGTTGTCATGGAAAATAAATTGAAGAAAAATATGTAAAAAAAAAACGCCCAACAGTGAGGCCTAAACCACGTCCAATCTTGCACTTAATTTAAAAAAAAAACTAGTAGAAACAAATAACCAGGTACAGCGAGTGTACGCAATAACTGGGTACAAAAGTTTGCTCGTGTCAAAGGCGCAGACAAGACGATTTCTATTTAAATGTGTGGCGATAGGTTGTGTATTGTTATATTCCTTCCTTTTCTTGTGCAAATTATATCAACAGTTCCGACGCAGAGAATTATGTACAATGACACCTAACACTATCTCTTTCGATCGTGAACAAATATATCGCCATCTCATTCGGTCGTTGATACTGTGCGAGTGCAACAGCAATATGATTGTGAGCGAGTAGAAGAGACAGACAATCTTACGCTTATATGAAATTAAGTGCGCCAGGCTAAAAGCTTCCAGGAAATGATTTGACATAGCTAATAAATTCACCATTTCAAACAATATGTAAGAAAAAGAAGACAATATTAAAAGTACGTAATTTATATCCAAGTAAGGTGACGTAAACAGATAACCAAGTCCAAAATAGCACCATGTATTCATTTCTGATTTAAAATTGTAATCCAATAGAAATGTATCTTGTCACGGCCAGAGACTAGCTGATTTCAATGATCATAATTAAGATTTCACTTTGCCATTTTTAAATTAATTTCAGTTGGTAGTATTTTTTTTTAATAATACTGCTGTTTACCTTGCATTAATTAGGAAATATACAACTTAAAAAGCAGCAATTGTTTATGTTTGACATCACTGCAGAGGAAAAAGTGATTGTAGCTTTATGAATACTGCCTAAGGCGGAGTGGAGTCCAAAAGTACCTTAGAGAGTTGGTAACACAGGTCCACAAAAAAAAGTGTTTACTATGATTTTATGGCGTATTTTTTCTCGCTGAAAACAAATTTTAAGTAAGAATTGGGGTAAATGAGCCAATAATCGAGAAGAACCCAAAATCGATCGCCCGACCGAAAAAAGATCGGGATTTTATTGTTTTTTTTTTTTCGATTATTTGCTCATTGACCCCCAATTCTCACTTCAGATTTGTATTCAGCGGGAAAAAATACGCCACAAAATCATAGTCTGACACACAACATACACAACTGTTTTTTTTAAGGACCTGTGTCGTCGTAATGGAAATTACTAACAATCAATTAATAATTCACAACGACTAACTGTTTGAATAAATATTATAATAAAACATAAAATCGTCTCTTAAATTTAAAGAAACTATTCAGCAACTGATTAGTGAAAATCTTACCCATAAACTTCTCTTTAGTCGAATATTTTGGGTACAACCTACGTTAATCATTCAAATTTCGTTTATCTGTGCTACTCTTAGATAAACAGGTAATACACGTTTGTAAGTGAAAAAAAAAATATCCATTGATTATGGTCTGATTCTGATTCTCTTACTTAAGAGATGGCCAATCGTTTCTTAACGAGATTATTATAAGTAAGGCCGTTAATATTTAAAACTTATTTAATAACAATCCAAACTATATAGATTGTATACCACTGATTCTAAGGCCTTGTCTGACAATTAACTCATACATGATTTCGCAAGTAATCTTCAATTCGTTCAGCAAAGAAATTTACTTATCAAAAATCATTACCTATATCCGCTCTAAGAAATGTATAATAGCGGCATAATGAACTTAATATGACAAAAGTCCATCAATAGAGAGTGCCAAAGGCAGACTCTTATACTCAAACGGTAAGGAACTAAAAGTGAATGAAATTTTAAAACAAGAAAATTAAAATTGATTAAAACATTAAAAAATCTTATATCCTTTTTGTTTTCCATTCAAATGATAATAATATCATTATTATATGACTACAAAATAAAAAATATTACAATTTCATCTTAAACAAATTAACTTGGGGACAATAACATTGTAGTTTACCGTATTTAAAAAACGAGGAAGTGTCCTGATTTTTAGCATTAACGAATAAAGAGGTAAATTAAGATTTATTACTGAAAAAAACAATTTTGTTGTCTACGACTGCATAGTGTTGTCCAAAGAGCATGTGGTAAATTAATAATTTCAATATGCCTTTTACAGGTTAAACAAAAATCTAAGTAAGCCTTAAACATAAATATGTTTAAGTGCTGCTTAAACTTTAAGTGCCTCTTAAACAAATGTATGACTAGGACAATATAAAATGGAACGGAAAAAATAAGAGTTTAAAATTAATTAAAAAAAGAGAACTCATAATGATGATCACTGAAACCTTTTTACATTATACAAGCGTTTAAACCAAATTAGGCATTTCAAAAACGCCGCAACCTAATTCGCTAACTGTACAATATGCTAACCGTACTGTGTAACTATAGAGTTTTTGACATTACAAAAAAGAACTTAAACAAAAAAAAAAACCAGTTTACTAACTATACTTTTTTATATAATCTAAGTTGTTTAGAAGCGCCGTTACGTGTAACGGGAGTTGTGGGAAATAAATAATTCCGGAACGCCCATGGCGTTCCGTTCTTTTGTACAAAAGCCGTGTGGTTTCTGTAAAGGAAAATTTTATCTTAGAAAAATATCGTTTAAGGGGCCATTCATTGCGTACGTAAGGGTCCCGAGGGCAGGGGGGAAGGGGGAGAGGGGATGTTGAAACCATTCCTACGTAGTATTTTACAAGTCGAAATTTAATATTGCTAGTGGTCGCCCGTGTTCGAATTTCGACCACAATAATTAATTTCAAAGACTTTTTTTATTTATTTAGGTTTATGGCTTGGCAGCTAGGCCTTTAAGCCAGATCTTAGTTTACAATATAGTTTCTTCATTTTCTTAAGCCTATGTGTAGCACAGCTGAACTGTAGGTAATCAGCTAGTGCCATTCAACGGAGCTCTTGTGACAACTCAAAAGGCCACATTTGACTATACAGTTCACATTTCTCACAAAACACATAATTCCTACTCAAAAACTGGCAATATCCTACAACTATTGTTCATTTTAGAGTAATTTTACACATTTTTAGAAAATAAAACTGCACAGCATCTCCTTTCAGTTTCCGCCAAAAACTCCTATCAAAGACTTACGCTTCTATAACCACAGATTTCGCCAAGGCTACACTGTTATTTTGACTTGAACAATAAATAAAAGAGTATATATGCGTGTGTGTGTCAAATACATGGCAGTGTGTGTAATTTTTTATTTTTATTGATTTAATGTATTTTTTATGCAGAATTTAAAGAAAATATTAGCATTTGTTGCTTCTTCTCCATATCTTATACTAATATATAAAGCTGAAGACTATTTGTTTGAACGCGCTAATCTCAGGAACTACTGGTCTGATTTGAAAATTTCTTTCAGTGTTAGATAGCCCCTTTATCGAGAAAGGCTATAGGCTATATATCATCACGCTAAGACCAATAGGAGCGGAGCACCAATGAAGAATGTTTCAAAACCGGGAGGTTTTGAAAACAAATTCCACGCGAACGACGTCGCGGGCACAGCTAGTAAACTATAAGTGTGCGAAATTTCATACACCTCCGTCCGTGCAATTTACGTAAAAAGGGGTACAAAGTTTTTGCTTCACGTATTAATATATAGATATAATCTCTATCTCATAGCAATGAAAAAGTATAAACTAAATCATCTGCTGAAGAATAAAAATATTTGATTTACTTTAAACTGTGAGTTTTAGTGTGACTGATCCTTTCCTAACTTTTATTATTCGGAAAAACAATTTCGAGAAATCTTATATATCCTTACGTGGGTGTGGGGGAGGTAACAAAAATCGTCACAATCATCCCTACGTAATAAATGAATGGCCCCCAAGGAACTACCCTCAGAAATAAATAAAAATCCAACAGACAAGTCTCTGATAGTCCCCGTACCATGTTGGGTTTCGCGGAGGTGACAAACGTCCACTGTCTGCTAACTGTTCTGTGGCTAACTACAAAATCCTAGAAATCAGTCAGTCAAAATACTCAACAAATATCGTGGAACTTATCTTTTAACTGATTTCGAAAGAAGGAGTAAATAAATTCTCATTTCATCTGTAAACATGTTTCTTAAGCTCTGTCAGTTTGATTTTTTTTTTCAGAATTTGCCATTTAGTTTAAAAGTCAGAGAGGGGCCGAGGGTCACAATTTTTCACGCCTCTAAGAACTAATATCTCGCGACCTGCTGACTCTATTAAATAAGTCATCAAAATCGTTGGTACGTTAACTTTGTATACTAAATACAATTATGACGTCATCACTTTGTACAGCCATACGAGGCCGTGACATTGTGTAAGATGATAAAAAGTATCTCAATTGATTTAACTGTCATCTACCCGACAATAGAAGGGATAGTACCTATACTACGTGACCCATTTTTTTTTTTTTACAATATTAACCCCCAAGCTAAATATAATTTTAAAAAATTGTTTCATTAGCCGTTTAAAAACCGCTAAACGCTGCGCGCCATTTCTTTTTTATATTGAAAGGTTCGCGTTTCGCCATATATATATATAAAAATCAATTGCTGTTCGTTAGTCTCGCTAAAACTCGAGAACGGCTGGACTGATTTGGTTAATTATTTGTGGAAGTCCAGGCAAGGTTTAAAAGGAGAGTAAATATGAAAAAAAAAACTTGGAATATAGTAAAAACAACAATTTCGCTTTGCCTTACAAACTGTTCATACCCGTCAAACATTTGATGTTCGTCCTGTCGTTTAGAAATTAATTAAATTTAAAAGTCGTTCAGAAATCAAATTAAAGTTAAAAGTTATTTTATTTTCATTGTTTTGGTTTTGAATGTCAAACGTTTGATGTTTGTTTCGGTTAAGTTTTAACCACATTTTTTACTAAAGTTGAAACATTCTGCAATTATCATTCAGCTTGTTTATTTATTGACTCTGAGACGGTACGAAGTTTGCCGGGTCAGCTAGTATTTGACATTTCCCTAGAGGATATTGCCCACGTGATACAAACTTAAGCCTCCCCCAGTGTGACCAAGCATGGTATTTTGAAGACCCCACTCGTGAACGGGTCACGTAACATGGGTGCGTTCCCTACGGGCGTGGCTAGGGCGCTCACCGCGTGTCCAGGCTACCACAGCCGGTGCAGGTGCAGGTTCCGGCTGAGCACGGAGCGGACGTCGTGCGTGAACCGCAGCGCGTCCAGCATCGGCAGCAGATTCAGCAGCGCCACGTCCAGGGGGTCGCAGAACCACGACTTTATCGGGATCGCGTTGTCTGCGGACGAACCACCAACGAAACGACACTGAACTAGCGTTTTATTGTTTCCAAGCACTTATTTTACTTTCGACGTTTGCATGTCTATCGAGTTACATATCTCTTGACAGTAAAACTCACATGAAACAATTATTATTAACCAGAGTTTACCCCGCGGCCGTGCCGCAGGTCAACCTCTGGTGCGTTCCTCTTGTTTAAAGAGCAGGCAATACAGGTTACATGGTATTACATTTTTATATATTGGCCCCCGGAAGATTCACTTCGTTTTATATAGCAAACTATACCATCCCTCGTCTATCTGTAAACTACATTAAGGACAAAACTTGACAAAATAGATAACATGGACCAAGTGGACCCAGTAGGCCAAGTGGACGAAATGGACAAAATCACAAAACCTATCCTAGTTTCCGTGATAACCTTTACATAAATCTATAGGCCAAGGGATAAACAGTATTCCTTGGCCACCCTCAGTAGAAACTCCAAATCGGTCCAGTAGATTTTCCGTGATAACGGAACAGACAGACGGGGATATATAATATATAAATAAAATTAGAATGGGTTGAAATAGGGGATTAAAGTTTGTATGGGAGACCAAGACGTCAACTTTATAGATATAAAATATCATAATCTATAAAAAAATGCGACAGTAACTTGAACTGTCTGTCTGAATACCGAAAATGGACATAGATACTTTTCATCCCGGCAGATGGGATATTTTGCGATATAAAATGAAGTAAATCTTCCGAGGGCAAATAGCATCACCATAAAAATCTCTCTCGGCAACCCGCATACCTCCGACGCCCACAGCTCGCACAGTTAGCAGCTAGGCGTCGGACGGAACATGGGATATAAGAAGCCGCCTTGGAGGCCGGAGCAATGCACACATGCACTCACGCAATTGCACAAACACTTGCACTTAATCGCGCTACTACCTCTGCCATTCAGCATTATATTCTATGCATACTTTTAAATCCCTATTAATATTATAAATGCGAAAGTAACTCTGTCTGTCTGTTTGTCTGTTCCGTTTTCACGGAAAAACTACTGGCTGAAACTCAGTATATATATATTTTCGATGCCGAGAATGAACATAGGATATTTTTTATCCCGAAAAATGGGATAGTTTCCGGGATAAAAATATATTTGTCTATTTGTTTGTTATCCTTTTATGGAAAGACTATTGGACCGATTTGGCTGAAACTCGGTACATATATAATTTGAATACCGAGAGTGCCCAAGGGATACTTTTTATCCCGGATAATGGATAATGGACATTTTGGGTTTGGATGTTTTTGGGTCCACTGGGTCCACTGGGTCCACTTGGACCATGTTATCTATTTTGTCATTTTTGACAAGTTTTGTCATTTATGTAGTTTCATATAGACGGGGGTGGTATAGTTTGCGATATAAAATGAAATGAATCTTTCGGGGGCAAATACATAAAAATTTAATACAATGTAACCTGTACCACTTGCTTTTTAAACAAGAGATACGCACTAGAGGTTGACCCGCGGCGCAGCCGCGGGTTAAACTCTAGTTAATTATAAATATCGAAATAATTAGTCATCTCATCGAGTTTTATTTGGAAGAAGCAACTGCCACCAATGGCCTGGTGGAATTAAAAGGTTAATATAATAATACCTGGGAAATCCCTGTATGCTCCTGGTGAATTGTCCAATATGAACACCCTGTTCAGATCGTCGCATATCGACGACAAATTCTTTGTGTATGAACCATGCTCTGCAGTGCAGTGTTGTCTGAAAAAAATATTCATAAAATGCATACACATTGCGTCTCTTATTTATTGAAGTGAAACTTCTTTAGAATTGTTGTGATTTAAAACTTGAAGAAACGAAAAGGAGATAAAGACATAAATCTATAGGACTAAGCCTGCGAGAGAATGAGATACGAGTTTTACATTGTGCAGCACAGATAAGAGTGTCAATAAGACCGATGATTGAACATAGGTCCAATTTGGACCGAAATAAAACTGATAATGATGTTATATTTTTTTAGACTAAAACAGTGAAAATTTTAAATTGATACTTAAGAAATTTATTTTGAGTTATAATATGTTGGCGGATGTAGGCTAAAGGAATTAAATCTATATTAATAAAAGTTTGAGAATAATTATCTGTGAGCATATTCTCTGAAGTTTCACTTCTACTGCGTGTGAAGTGCACACACATTTTTTTTTCAATTTTTAATGCGGTAGGGAGCTATACTGGAATTATTATCTTGACTACAGCTCTTGGGGCTGGCTTGATCGGTGTGAAATCACGCTCTCACAGAATATTGGCGTGAAACGGCTAGGCTTGAGTTAATCATATTTCGTAAGATGTTAGATTCTATGTATGTAATTTATTATTATTCATATCATATAATATATTCCACTGTTATATATATACCTATATATAACAGTGGAATATCTGTCTGTCCTAAGGTGCAGTTGAACCAGCGCCAGGCACCTATTCATTGGCATATGCTGAACTGCACCTATTTGGTACCATCGCGAGATACATTTTTTTGCTATATATCTATATAATATATTTTTCAACACACTTGCTCATAAAGTGGCTCTATGGTCACCGCAATTAGGCACAGAATGACACCCATTATCAAACTGTGAGTAAAACACATTATAACTCACTAGTGAGTTATAGATTTTTTTTTTAATTTTATTGGTTGAGTTGCTTTGTTTTTAAAAGTTTTTATTAAAAAAAAAAGATCGTGTTCTATAGAACAAATAAATTAATGTTCCTATTGCTTGCTCATTTCATGCAACTTCTTATTTAAATAGATAATTTTAACTTGTACGTGTTTAATAAATAAAACTTTCACTCATATATAACTTTTTTTTATCTACTAAATAAAATGAGTTTTTGTTGTTATTTTATTCACAAGTGTGTTGAAAAACGTCGTACGATACACGTGTGTATTGATGATTACCGTCCTCGGCTCTCTTAAGACCCTCGCCTACGGTTCGAGTCTCAATGGCGCCTCGGCGGTAATCACCAATGTTACACACTAGTACCATAATAATGTACTATTTTTGTTTTCAATTTGTCTCGATATGTGAAGACCAAATAAACGTTTTGTCTTTCTTTCTTTTTTAGAGTGCCGATGGCCCGCTTCCTCCTCCCCCTGTCCCATCTCCTCTATAATAACAGTCGGAACAAACCAACTTCAAAATATTCAACCAGGAATATTGAAGTTATCATTGACTTTGTAGCGTTGTACTGACTTCTAATCAATTTACACAATGCTAGTATGAAGTTAGCATCGACTTCTATCGAATTTAAAGCAAGTCAGTGCCGGAATTTTAATAAAATCAGATTTTAAAGATTTTACTGTCTTTATCCATTTTGTTATAGTATTCCATAGTTGTTTGTTTGGTAAGAAATAATATTAACCTTTTAAGACGGAACCACCACAAATTTGTTGCCGAATTGTCATACACAGCTAATTGGGAAGCACCACAAATTGGTTGCCGAATTGTCATACACAGCTAATTGGGAAGCACCACAAATTGGTTGCCGAATTGTCATACACAGCTAATTGGGAAGCACCACAAATTGGTTGCCGAATTGTCATACACAGCTAATTGGGAAGCACCACAAATTTGTTGCCGAATTGTCATACACAGCTAATTGGGAAGCACCACAAATTTGTTGCCGAATTGTCATACACAGCTAATTGGGAAGCACCACAAATTTGTGGTCAAATACAGAAGATAATTAAAACGAACGTTGAAAGTCCCTTTAACTACATAGAGTTTGTATTAGAATAAAAGAGAAGATATAATTCTCTTGGTTTTGGCGCGGCAATTTTGATGGCAGCTGGCAGTTTATGAACCAAAATAATATTAAATTTGGCCCCTTTGAAGGGTGAAATTCCTCTTTGTTGAATTTATTCTGTGAAAGAAGAAATAGGATAATCCTTCTTTTGATTCTGTTGTACAAGATAAGTAATAATGAATAATAAAGCAAATATTACGCTTAGAATAGGGTATCTGATTAATGGTAGAATAACGTCATTATTACCTGTAGAATCTCCGCCTTAATATGCCTCGTCCATTGTCAAGTTTGTCTGCGACCGCAGCGCCGTAAATCTCCATAGACGCGGTAAATACTACTAATTCATACCACTGGGAAACCTGTAATACAAATTGAAGATTTAAAAAATGTATTATAAGAAATAAATGTAAATTTCTTATTCGGGCTTAAAGATACACTCATATTATTGGATGATCTTTATGGTTTCTAATGCCTGGTTTACACGTGTTAAGTATAAATTTCTCTCTGTGAGTGTGGCTTGGCTGACCGATCAGCCCCCATAGACAAGTGGAATTAGCGCTAAACTAGTAGAACAGAACACACAACACAACAAAACTCATCATAATCATATTTGATAGAAAAGTTTCTTAATGGCTACAAATTGGTGAGAGCCTGGTGTCAATAGAAGAAATTTTTTTAATTTTTTTATTGCAGGAGTTCAGCAGACAGGCAGACGGCCCACTTGATGTAAAGCGGTTACCATCGCCTATGGACATTTGCAACATCAAAGGTGCTACAAATGCGCTGCTGCTCTCTTAAGCGAGACTGGAACCTGGTCACTAATACCGAAAAACAACTCAAGGCTGTTATGGCGACATACTTTAGACCAGGGGTGGTAGCCATCCAGTCGGGCAGATACCCTACCACCTGGCTGTGGGTTGTTTTGTCGCCTCTTACGACAGGCCGCCCGGCCGCAGGAAATTGTATTCTTTCTCCGTTCCTGCACGGATAAATAAATGATGTGACCGATCACCAGACTCTCTCCAGAAAAATTTAGGTATGTATACAACTAACTAATGCACTGACCCGCAACTATCTGTCTTACTTCATCCGTTTCATTCATAGGGCATTTGCCCAACTGGATGGCTACCACCCCTGGTCTAAAGTATGTCGTCATAACAAACTCGAGTTGTGTTCCGGCATTAGTGACCAGGTTCCAGTCTCCCTTAAGAGAGCAGCAGCGCATTTGTAGCAACTTTGCTGTTGCAAATGTCCATAGGCGATGGTAACTGCTTTCCATCAAGTGGGCCGTCTGCCTCTCTGCTGATCTCCTGCAATAATAATAAAAACTCCCATGCTTAACCAACGCGCCCGCATGTTAATATATGAACAAGCGCTAATTTAAGCTCGATAATATTCTAAAAAGAATAACGTTCCAAAATATCAACTCACAATATCCAAAAAGTAGTCCACATGCGGCCGCTTGTGCACGAAGAACCTTACAGGATGCTTGTCTATCGTCACCTTCAGCACGAAGTCCGGCGGCGTGCCAGGCTTCACCGTCGGCCGCAGCATCGCGTCGTGGTGCGAATGGATAAGTGTTTCATCTAAATCTAATACTAGCATTTTTCTTTTTACTAGACCTGCAAACAAGTCATGGAGGGTTTTTTTTAATCGCCCGCCAAACAAGCATATTGTAGTATACCAGGCATAGACTATAGAAACGATGGAGAACACGATGCATTTTTTTTAAGTTTCTTGTCTGTTTGTCGGTTTGTTCGGGATTCACATAAAAACTACTGGGCCGATTTCGATGCGGTTTTTGCTGATCGACAGTAAATTCTTAGACTTAGACATATAATTTGCATACTTGTTATCCTGAGAATTCCGCGGGAATTTTTCTGAGACTGATTTTAAACGGCCAGATTTAAAAAAAATATCGAATTCCAATGTGATCTTTTCACTGATCGATAGTAAATTTTATGTTATAAGACGTGTGATATTTTTAATCCCGGGAATTTTCCCGGGAGCTGTTTTTAGTTGTCCAGGTGCATACAAATTAACTTATTACAACACAGTTTTTACTAAAAGGATAGCTTACATTCTTTTTTAAATTCTGCAGTACTTTAGTGCCCCGGGCATCTGGCGGGAATTTCATGTGAAGCGTGGACAAAGTCACGGGCATATCCTTGTCGTTAATAATATAAGTGGCATATTCTCAGTACGACCCCTTTTTAATAACGACGAGAAATCCGTTTGAGGACTAACCATCGCGGGGGAAGAACGGTGCGGACGTGTGGAATTCGTCACGTTAGGAATTGCTAGCAGAGTCAGTCATGTCCTTCGCCTTTTACGCCAGGGCCAATGGTATACGATATACGACCATGTCATTCCATAGTTCGTGGCTTATTCTATATCCCTAAGCTAAGCAAATTACACTTGTGTTATCCACTTAAATATACAACGGACTACTTAGGGAGCTTAAAATAATGGGAAGTTCATTTTCAACATTTACCATGCCAGGAATCGAACCCAGAATGTCTGTATAGGTCAACAAAGGCTTAGTCCATTCAACCAGAGTACATAGAGCTATATATACTTCTCAGAATGTTTTCAATGTAGCCTATAGAGCAATGGTTCCCAAACTATTTTGTCTCGTAGACCCTTTGCAAATTTTTACTGGATTCGGTGGAAGGGGTCCATTTCTTTAACCAACTTCAAAAAAGGAGGAAATTTTCAATTCGTCATATAAGTATATGTTCTATAACTTTTTTCGTTTCTGAACCGATTTTAACATTTTTTTTGCATTGAATTCAGTAGTCTCTGGTTGGTCCCATATACATTTTATAGGTTTTAAGTACATATGCACAGTATCATAATTTATATCTTTCACAGTGGTCACGACTTGCTTAAATGGGAATTCATTATTATGGACCCCTATTTGCGGCTTGCGGACCGCCAGATTTTGTTATCGCCGACATGAACCCTTGAAGTTCGATATGGACCACTTCGGGGGGCCTGTTCCTATGCTATAGAGTAGTATAGAGTATGCAAATACTTGTAAACGTTTTTGAAGTGAAACTTCTTTAGAATCGTTGTGATTTCAAAGTCGATGAAACGAAAAAGTGACACTAAAAAGAGATAAACAAATAAAATAAAACACATTTCTCTTTACCCGTTAATATTAATTTATAATTTAAATAAATCTTAAAAGATTTCTAATGAATTTAGCTCTATCTGTATACATTTAAGGTAGATATACCTAGTCTTGCCATAAATATTGTAACAAAGAAATTTTTTTTCTATTGCAAATAACATTTATAAGTTTAGTTTAATACATAAATATCAAACAATTTAAAATATAAAGAGCTTATTCGAAGTGGTCTCCATTGGTTGCAATACAGTCCTTTAAACGTTCAGGCCAGTTATCAATAGAAGCACGCACTCTTTCCATGGGAAAATTCTTCACTGCCAATCGTATGGATTGTTTTAGGGACTCCAAATTATCATGGCGTTTAGAGCAAGCCGTACTCTCTAAAAGTGACCATAAATCATAATCCAGCGGATTACGATAGGGACTAGACGACGGCCAGTCTTCAGCTCTGATGAAGTCCGAAACGTTCGTTTCCAACCAAGATTGCGTGGACCGAGCTTTATGACCCGGCGCCGAATCTTGCTGGAAGGACCATTCTTGGTAATCATAGCGTTGTTAAGGGGCTTAACTACCTTCTCAAAAATGGTATCTTGATACACTTGTGTCGATGTTTTGATACCTTTTTCACAAAAATATGGTTCACTCACTCCTTCATAGTTAACACCCCACCAAACCCTCACTGAAAACGGGTAATGCCCACGTTGCATTCTGTCGACTAATTGAGAAGATTCCTTAGAGCTTTGAGCATAAATACGGTCATTTTGTTTGTTAAAATGTTGCTCAATTGTAAAAAATTTCTCTCCGTAAACAAAATTTTTCTGTGACCTCCCTTTGCCTACCGCTTCAGTAGTTGTTTCGATTTTACCACCCTATTCTTTTTTAAATTAGTCAAAAATTTAAATTTAAGTCATCTTTAAAATACGCGATATGGTTCTAGGTGATATTTTCATCTCCCGAGATAAAATCTTTTGCTTTCGGACAGGATTTCTTCGAATTCTTTCCCTTACTGCTTTGACCACCTTTTTCGTACGAACACTACATGGACGGCCAGATCTTTTTCTGTCACAAACAGAGGAGGTCTCATTGTACCTATTAATAGCCCGGTACACAAACATTTGACTAATACCAAGCGTATGGAGTTTTAAAAATTGCATTTGGTTCCATACCTACTTTGTGTAATGCATTCACGGCGATTCGGTTCTCTTTATCGCCCCACTCCATTTTAATATCGCAAAATGTTGTACAATGTATTGGCGACAAAATGAGAAAACACAATGAACAATCATATAAAAATGACAGATTCCAAATTACATACATACATACATACATAACTTCACGCCAGTTCCCTTGCGGGGTAGGCACGAACAACAGAGTGCCATTTAGGCTTATTCTTACACACCTCACTTGCCTCTTTGACATTCATAACTCTTGTCATGCAAGCTCGTCTGTTCTTAAGGCTCCTGACATCACCTTCTGAGATTCCAAATTCAAATGTAATATTTAGTTTCTTTTTAATTGTAACAGTATTTATGGCCAGACTAAGTATATTTTATGCATGCAGGAACCGTGAAAAAATACAATTTTCTGCGGCCAGGCGCCCTGTCGTAAGAGGCGACAAATATTCATTGTATATCTACACAGACTAGGGTCGCCCGTGGTCAAAATCATTATTAATTTAAAATATAAGTTTGAACATTAATTAAGGTTCTGTTATCATAGACTATACTTCTATAATCACAGATTTCGCCAAGGCTACACTTTTAATTTGACTAACTATAAACAAAAGAGTATATATATGTATGCGTGTGTGTATCAAATACATGGTAATGTGTGTAATGATTTTTTTATTGATTTAACGTATTTTTTATGCATGATTAAAAAAAATTATTAGCATTCTGCACTCCTCTATATATACTATAAAGTGTGCGAAATTTCAATCTCCTCCGACCGCGCAATTTTCGTAAAAAGGGGTACAAAGTTTTTGCTTCACGTATTAATATACTAGTTGCGCCCGCGGTTTCACCCGCGTGGTAATGAAATATCGTTATATTTTTATATATTGTAGCCTATGTGTTATTCTGATGTGTAAGCTATATTACTGTAAAGATTCATCAAAATCTATTCAGTAGTTTTTGCGTGAAAGAGTAACAAACATACATCCATTCTTACAAACTTTCACGTTTATAATATTCATAGATAAGAGATAGAGATAGAGAAGAGATAGATAAATAAAACTGTAGTGTCTGTTTGTAATGTCAAAATGAAAATGTGAAAAAATCAAGGTTAATAATTCGGACCAAGAGATTCCAAAAATGCAATTTTAGATTTTTTGTCTGTCTGCCTGTCTGGATGTTCCGGTTAATCTCTACAACGGCTGGCAGATTTTGACGGGACTTTCGCTGGCAGATAGCTGATGTTATAAAGAGTATCTTAGACTACACGCTTATTAAAAATCCACAAGGACAAAGTCGCGGGCACAGCTAGTACACAATAATAAGACTGTTCAAATCAATATCTGGTACACCTAGTTGTACTGTGACTAGGCTTTTTTGTATATTAATGTGTGAATATTAAAAATTATATTCAAGCCTGTCGTGTTGTGCATTATATTACATACATACATAACTTCACGCCAGTTCCCTTGCGGGGTAGGCACGAACAGAGCGCCATTCAGGCTTATTCTTACACACCTCACTTGTTTCTTTGACATTCATAGCTCTTGTCATGCACGCTCGTCTGTTCTTAAGGCTCCTGACAACGCCTTCTGCTAGTACACGATCAATTTGATCATGGAAGGTGTGTCGTGGCCTTCCACGACTTCTGCATTAATCCACTTTTGCATTGTATATCTGTTTAGTCATTCTTTCATCATGCCCGAACCACCGGGCCGTCCCGTCCTTACCTTCACCCCGACACTCTCTTCCAGACCAACTCTCTTTCTCACTTCGGTATTACGAACGCGGTCCGCGAGCGTCACTCCGCAGATTTTGCACAGTCTCTCTTCCATACCCAACTCTCGCTTCCATACGTGAGCGTAGGTACCAGCACCGCGTTGTGTACGGCGAGCTGGGCCTTCTGGCTGAGGTTCTTAGCGCCTAGAAGTTTACCTAACGCTCGATTCCCACTATTCACCAAATTCACTATAATTATATTACGTAGGTTAAAAATATACAATCACATAAATAGTATAACTTTGTATTCAAATTCAAGTTTTATTCAAGATAAATTCCACTAGAGACCATTTTTTGAAGATCATACATGTGGTGGGGTGGGGGGTGCGTTGATAAAAATTGGCCCGCCTTCAATAAAACACCTTCTTTGAAATGAAACACTTTTTAATCTTCTTTTAATTAAATACACCTTTAGAACAACAACTTCGTCTTACACGCACCCTACTACCCTCTTTCGCTTCCGACTAACGACACGCTCTGTCCATTCCAAAAATCAATCAAACCTTTCATTCATTCATCTCATTCGATCTACACTTGCGTTCCGTTACACATTAAACATTCTTAACATTCCTACATACATACTGTGTTTACATTTTTAACTTGTCCAAAGAACATAAGTGCATATATGAACCAGGAAAGAGTTACCAGGATTTATAACAACATAAATTATAATTCTACAATATACACATACATACATACATAACTTCACGCCAGTTCCCTTGCGGGGTAGGCACGAACAACAGAGTGCCATTTAGGCTTATTCTTACACACCTCACTTGCCTCTTTGACATTCATAACTCTTGTCATGCAAGCTCGTCTATTCTTAAGGCTTCTGACATCACCTTCTGCTAGTACACGATCAATTTGATCATGGAAGGTGTGTCGTGGCCTTCCACGACTTCTGCATCCATCCACTTTTGCATTGTATATCTGTTTAGTCATTCTTTCAATTCTACAATATAATCAGTAATTTCCTGCAATTTAATATTCCGTTATCTTTTTCACTGATTTGAGGACTGCACCATAATTACGTATTTTCCTGTCATGTTTCTATATTCAGGCATGCATCCTTATCACACAACGAATCATTGTAAGTGCCCTTGGAGACGGCACCACCGACAGGCAGTCACCGCCACGCTGCTAATCTTAATTTTTTTGTATACGAATATACGCTGCTAGTTGTCTGCCCAGCATTCTATATTTCGGCCGCTACGCCGTTGATGCCTGCTTGTTGAAGATCTCTGCCGACTACACCGGATCATAGCATTACCGTGCTATGAACGTATCAGGCACTTTAAAAAGACGATACGGTCTACTATTCCCACTACAAGGTATCAAGAGCGTATCATACCCATGCATAACGGGTTTAGTGTCGGTGGCAACCGGGCAGCATCCGCGTATCATATCCGTATGATAACTATTTGACAATACCCATAAATTTTTTATTTATTTATTGCAGGAGTTCAGCAGACTGCCATAATAGATGACAAAACACAACGGACTGTTTTTCTAATTACGAATTTTAGAAACACAAAGTAAACAGAAAAAGTCCAAATGCGGGAAGGTACTAAACTGCGCTTTATGGCAGGCAGGTGTGCATTCACCTTTGTCGGCATGTAACAATATGAAACGAATAATATTAAAATAATAAATATTAATATTAAACAATTTTTAATACTATATTTTAAGTTTAGAAGTCCTGTAAAAATACAAATACTACTTACAAAGGCAAAAAACGTCTCGACGCTAATTTACCTGTATTTATTTGTGTAAATTTTAGTGGAGGAGCAAATAACAGCAAGCTAACTGTAATTAATTTTCCAGTCTGATTATTATGACAATTAGTTATCAAAAATTTATTGTTATCTTTTAAAGTCTTCAATTAGGGTTGTACACTGAGAAATATTAGTTTTAATTATTAAGAGCAGCTCATCTCTAAATACAATCTATCTATCTATATATATATATATATATATATATATATATATATAGATACGCGGTGCTGGTACCTACGCTCACGTATGGATGCGAGAGTTGGGTATGGAAGAGAGAGCATGAAAGTAGAGTAAACGCGGTCGAGATGCGAGCACTGCGCAAAATCTGCGTAGTGACGCTCGCGGACCGCGTTCGTAATACCGAAGTAAGAAAGAGAGTTGGTCCGAAAGAGAGTGTCGGGGTGAAGGTAAGGAAAGGAATGCTCCTGTGGTTCGGGCATGTGGAAAGAATGCATGATGAAAGAATGACTAAACAGATATACAATGCAAAAGTGGATGGATGCAGAAGTCGTGGAAGGCCACGACACACCTTCCATGATCAAATTGATCGTGTACTAGCAGAAGGTGATGTCAGGAGCCTTAAGAACAGACGAGCTTGCATGACAAGAGTTATGAATGTCAAAGAGGCAAGTGAGGTGTGTAAGAATAAGCCTAAATGGCACTCTGTTGTTCATGCCTACCCCGCAAGGGAACGTTATGTATGTATGTATGTATATATATAAAACAAAGTCGTGTTATTTACACCATTTATAACTTAAGAACGGCTGGACCAATTTTTATGATTTTTGTGTTTTTGGTATTGTCTTCGTCCAGAATAGGATACTGAATATAAAAAAATTCTCATTAAAAAAACATCAGTCACAACATCAGTCTAGCCATTCGTTTGTTATGATCTTTGCTGGCCAATTTCGGCAATGGTGACTGCATTTAAATTCATTTTCATTTGTCTGATTTAGGTGAATTATTTTTGTGTGTGTTCAAGTGGATCCCGGGACAGATTAGATTCACGATTGGACCCTGTAGATGGCGCTACTGAACACCTCTTTAACGGTGGGGCCGATTTTGATGAAATTTTTTGTGTTTTGTCAAGTAGATTCGAGTATGGTTTAGATTAACAATTGGTCCCGGTTGATGGCGCTGCAATTGGTTCCTAGAATTTTATTTTTAAGGGCAGGACAACATCTGCTGGGTACAGCTAGTCTCTAAATATAAATAAGTGGAGTAAAACCTCTGGGTGCAATAGCTGGACTTAGTGAATCAGGATATGTGATGGACTGACAACCAAGAATAGTGAATATCATGCAAGGTCCAGTTGATGAGTAGTAAGGTAATGTTTGAATAATTTTCGTATTATCATCATATCCTTTTGATGAAGGAGTACATTAGGAGAAAGCAGGTACAAATTACATATTTTGACCAGTACTTTTATATCTAACGTAAGGGTTGAGCAAAACCTTAACCAGACAAATCTAGGAGTTCCACATCACAGATATGAAGATGTTGATTTCAATGTGCGAGTTATAATGGGCTTCACTTACAATACATTCGTCCAAAGCAGTCTTGGTGTTCAAATAAATACCTCTGCAGTAAAACCTCTTCGATGCAATATCTGGACTTAGTGATGTTGGATACATGATGGACTGACAACGAAGAATGAACAGCATACAAGGTCGAGTTAATAAATAGTAAGGCAATGTTTCAATAGTTTCTGTATTGTCACAATACCCTTTTGTTGAAGGAATACATTATTTTTGTTGTTTCAACTCACACAACTCACACAACTCACTTATGAATGAGCTATACTACCACACTGTAGTATATAAGGTGTGTGTGTTAGTCTATTAAAATATTTATGTATGTATGTGTGACTTAGAGTATTTATAAAAGTTTTCATAGTATATATAAATATTATATTTTTAAGAGGAAGATGTAGTGTTTGTTGTTCTATTAAAGTATATATATGTATGTGAGTAGTTTTCAAAATTATATAATAAGAGAGTTTGCAAGCAACCACTGAGTGTTTATTACAAAAGCAGATCAGCAGACAGGCAAAACCCTAACCAGACAAATCCACACTGGCTCGTAGAATACTATAGAAAATCACAGATTTTTGTATAAAATAAGTTATTCAGATATAGACAGCAAAGTACTGAGTGCCAACCTCGTTTCGTAAATTGTGGCACACATTTTCATTATTATTGCTTTTTTTGTCTTTAAATAGCATAGGCCAAAAAAATTCCTGGGATTTTTGGAGGGCTTGCGTGGGGTCACGGGGAGGCCAACATGTAGAGGCCCCTTGACTAATTTAATCTAAATGTGGTGTGACACTGACCGCCGATTATCCCTGTCTACACTATATAATGATGCACCAAAGTACAAGCCCTGGCCAGTATAGGATTCTACTATTATCGGAAATGAGAACAAAAGTATAAATTATTGTTAAGTGTCACATTTTTAGAAATAAATATTTTCTTTCATTCAGATATAGATTTAAGGCCTGATTTCATTAGAGAAATAGTTGTTTCTTCAACTAATCAGGTTTTTAATAACTTTCCTCATATTCAAAATGAAAAGCAAGAGTGTTTCATTGGGTGAAAGATATATTTAAGCACTTGAACTATTGGCACCCCTGCTATGCTCAAGCGCCAAACCATCTCGTACTTAAATAAGTCAGTTTCATCCCTTGTGTAACAACCTATTAAAGTACTAATTTGGAAAAACATATACCTAAATCAAGTTGTAAATCACATCAATCAGATGTATATATTAAATTATGAAATTATTGTATTTTCAACAGTCCTTATTACAAGTGTAAAATTTTATATTGAAAGATTACAGTTCCATATAGGTGAAGCTTATGTGTACTGCAAAATAAATACAAATATCAGGAAATTCAAGGTCTAAATGGAATCAAACTTATTGCAGGTGAAAATAGGCATTTGAAAGTTCTTGTAAACCTAATTTTTTTCCGTAAGGTATTAAATGTAACACTTAATTTTTTTTAGCAATAAGTCACTAACATTCGCACTGTTATTTCTATTCTGCAGCAACAAAAACTCTTTGTTTATTTAATATAGAATAGTCGTAGTAGTTTCACAATATTTTAAATACTTTCTCAATAAACAAGATATAAAGAACAGCATTAATATAGAACATAGTATATTTTAATCTATGAGCGTTCTTGAATATTAGAGTTGTAATTATGTATGTTTATGTGAGAAATGTATTTTTAGCTATCTTATTATATGGGAGCTAATACTCAAATTTTAGATAACAATATCTTTTATATTTTTAGATAATATTTATTGACAATCACGATGAGTAGCAAGAAAAAGATAAAGTAGTAATAATGAGATAAATACTTACTCAGCCTGTGTCTAGATACAGGGGAGAGTGGATACATTTCATACTTGACCGATTGATATTGAGCCAACTGAAAACGAAATACCACGTGAGATACACATACGTCCGCCCACAATAAACATAACGTACGCAGACATTATCGTTCATATTTACCGCTCGATATTGCTTCTTAAACATATAACAAAAACAACTCCATACTTTTGACGCGATTAGCATGAACGCGCGAAGGCCCATTTGCAACCTTTTCAGCATTTGAATAGTTTACAGAATGATCACTATTATACAAATACGCTTTATGTTATAACACAACGATTGGAACGAGATCATTGACGGCGTAATTTATAACAAATTTATTTGATATCAACTGCCGAAAACATCTAACCCGCCATGACATAATCGACCCAATTCACAACCATAAACAATATAAACTTTTAAGTTTCATTTCACTATCTAATATGTGTCTATGAACCTAGTGATGTTAAATATATAATTTTAACCGATATTAACCGGTTATAAATTCTGATGACCGATCTGTTACGGATTATTTTATATTATATATATTTATATCTTGATAGCGAAAACGTTAATAAATAAAATAATAATTCGCTTTTTCATATATTATATTGACTTGCTCTTAGAAAATTTTTCTTACAAGTGACATAAACAAAACAATAAAATCATATTACATATAAATTTAAATTATGAAAAATAGCATGCATTCTAAAAAGTTTCAATATGCTCCGGGCCCCGGCGATGCGTACGCGCAATATTAGTTAAAACGTTTTGGTACTCTTAACTGCCCGACCGGAGCGCGTCACCAATTTTGTAGAGTCCTCTATAAGGGCTCTTTCAAGTTCCAGAGGGTATAGGTTTTGAGTTGCCTTTATGCGTTTCCCATTCTAAGTCTTGACGCATGCAACTCTAGGGAATCCATCTGTTCCCAATTTTATTTCTTTTACTAATCCCAGAGGCCAGTCTATACGCTTACTCTCTGTTTTAATGACTACAATATCCCCGGGTTTGATAAATTTACAACTACCTTTACCCTGTCTCTGACGTATAAGACCCAAATATTCGGCCTAAAATTACTTAGTTTAAATCAAAATATTTATTTCTTTTTTATTCTATTTTTGACGATTTGGCTTCAACGCTAAAATACTTATTTACGTTTAGTTCTCTCGCTTTTCTACAATTATGTTATCATAACGTTCAACCGAATTCACACTTGAAGTCTTTTCAAATTTTTTAAACCGATATCGACTAATAATAAATTATTTTTTTGCATTATTATAAATTACTTTGGGCCGTGAAATTTGAATTTTGAAGGATTAATAAAAAGCAACTACAAATTTATTTATTTATTAACATAGCATTATAAAACCTACACAGATATTCACAATAAAATCATTAGTATTTACTAGTAATAGTACTTAGCGCAGTATTTATGGATATTTTTTTTACGAAAATGCTCCTAAACAGAACCCAGGACCGCTGGGTGGTTGTGCCTTTATACCGTAACGATTCATTCTGCAAGCGTGTTCTTCTAGTCTTCTGTACACCATATTATCTGGATGGTCTGGTGTTTCAGAACTCCAAAGTTTCTCCGCGACTGCACTTGCTCGGGGCCAAATTCTGAAAATCAGCGACATCTTTATTATATGATTCTGACTAAGTGATGAAAATTTATCTTTGTTATGTCAGTTTACGACGACCAGGTTACATAAATGATGCGAAGACACAAACTTAACATCTTTGGCATGTATGTGAGCGTAGTATAATTGGAAGGAAGTAATTTATATGTTTAAAACGTTATGTTTTTGTCCTCAATTACATGAATGATGGCCACCCCTAGTTGTGATTATTTTGAGATTTCACTACAACATTTCTATTTTATTTATTGCATGAGTTCAGCAGACAGGCAGATGGCCCACCTGATGGAAAGCGGTTACCATCGCCTATGGACATTTGCAACATCAAAGCTGCTGGACTGAAGCCTTGCCACTAATGTCGGAACACAACTCAGGGTTGTTATGGCGGCATACTCTAGACCAGGAGTGGTAGCCATTCAGACGGACAAATACCCTACTACCTGGCTGTGGGTTGTTTTGTCGCCTATTACGACGCCTGCCCGGCTGCAGGAAATTATATTCTTTCTTCGTTCCTGCACGGATAAAGACATTGTATAGCGGTATAATTTTCATTTTCATTTGAAAAATAAATTTCTAACATACGTAGAGGCAGATAGAATATACATAAACCTAAACATTCATACCAAGACGCTCACTACGAACCACTCCGGTAAAGCTCTGTCTGGATACTTTGATCAAAAGCATTTTTGTATAAAAAAATTTAAAAAGTTATTATCATCATTCAAGATCTTTCATGGGATATGTGATCTGAAATTTTCCGTTACTGACACGTGAAGAGCTCCACTCTTCGTTTCGATTGTTAAAAAAACAATCACATTGAAGGATTCATAGAAAATATCTTCTTATGTAATTAATTTTATCCTTGCAGGAACGAAAAAAGAAATTTCCTGCGGCCGGGTGACCTATCATAAGAGACGACAAAACAACCCACAGCCACGTGGTAGGGTATTTGCCCGTCTGAATGGCCACCACCCCTGGTCTAAAACATGCCGCCATAACAACCTTGAGTTGCGTCCTGGTATTAGTGGCCAGCTTCCAGTCTCCCTTAAGAGAGCAGCATCGAATTTGTAACATCTTTGGTTTTGCAAATGTCCATGGTAACCGCTTTCCATCAGGTAGGCCGTCTGCCTGTATGTTGAACTTATGCATTTTTTTTAATAATTCCGATAATCCCTAACAAAATAAAATAGGTGCCGATATTCACAGACAAATAATCGGATGGATAAACATATGTAGATGAAATTATACTAGATTTCATTTTTGTCGTTTACTTAAAGTACCATAAAAATAAAAAGGAAAAGATCGAAATACCTGCTCATGACATTATTATCATCGACAACTTCACCCCACATACAAGCCTCGCCGCCGACAATATTACTGACGTCAATATCACTGTCGTACCACGCCGCCATTTTTCGAGGGTTAGTTGAATAAAATTCAACCCAATCACCACCACTTTTCAAATGGTCCAAATACCAGGCACTTGAGAATATTACTTTGTGGCCGGCTGAAAGTATCTGAAATGTTTACAGAGTGTTATTCTTGGTATTTTTTTAATTAAATTCGTTTTATGGGTGGAAATATGACAAGAAAATTAAAAAACCTGTGTGTGTGTCAGCTTTGGCGCACAAATAGGGTTCACTCCTTAAACATTGAAAAACATGAACACGTGGGCGGCGACAGTGGCCGAATAAGGGCGGTTATAAGAAAAACATAGACACACAGTTAATTATTTAGCCAGTAGAAAATACACATATATAGACAAAACACTCCAAAGATATTAAAATCATAATATAAGTAAGATCAGAGCGCTTGACACAAATATAGTAGTAGTCTCGCTAAAACTTATCTTGGTAATCAAGCTAGTATAAGAGAGGTGAACATTAATATACAGATTAACACTTAAATTAATTTAATTCACAAAAACAACCTGACCGATTTCAATATTCTTTTTGTTTTATTCGCTCTAATACAAGAGTAGTTGAAAACAAGAATGAAACACGACTTTTAATTACGCTTCTATTATTCACTCCTCATAAATTGTCCATACCGGGAGTCTTATATGAAAATCGATTCTTATGGGATAAACTTCAATATTTTGTATAAACGTTACCCTGATAATTTCTGACTGCCAGTAGCCTTTCCAAACTTGTATGATAGTATAAGGTGAAAGTGGAACATTTTCGTCAAAGACTTCCTGAAATATTACAATAAAAGTTGATATTAAATACTTAAAAACTGAGCATTAATGCGAACAGTGCATACATACATAACTTCACGCCAGTTCCCTTGCGGGGTAGGCACGAACAACAGAGCGCCATTCAGGCTTATTCTTACACACCTCACTTGCTTCTTTGACATTCATAACTCTTGTCATGCACGCTCGTCTGTTCTTAAGGCTTCTGACATCATCTTCTGCTAGTACACGATCAATTTGATCATGGAAGGTGTGTCGTGGCCTTATACGACTTCTGCATCCATCCACTTTTGCATTGTATATCTGTTTTGTCATTCTTTCATCATGCATTCTTTCCACATGCCCGAACCACCGGAGCATTCCTTTCCTTACTTTCACCCCGACACTTCACTTCAAGAAGTTAACGTTATTTTAAAATGTATAACTAATCAACAACAGACATGAAAGCAGTTCGAGATGGCGCACGCGTCATTTTACTTATTTTCTGTCATCCGCCTGTCAGAACCAGAAGCAGGTATATAAAATTTCAAGTTTCTTCTCGTTGTTTACTTTAAATGTGACTGATTTTCATACAAACTTTCTCATCCCCTTTTGGGTTCAATTTTCAAATATTCCTTTATAGTGTGCACCTACATACAGTGTAGAAAGAACCCGCATACAAATTTTCACGGTCCTAGCCCCAGTAGTTAGGGCTGTGCATTCATATGCCAGTCAGTGACTTCAATTTTAAATACCATATTCTACGAAATATATAATACTGCTTCCAACACTGACAATTACGATGATTCATCCATCCATTCAAACTTCAAAGTGTTTTGCATGCACTTATTGGCGTTATAAAGCCGAGCGACTTTTGAATTAACCGGTAATAACCGATAAGTTATAGAAGTATACAATCTCAACTGTCGGTTCGCATATGTATGAATGTTTTTTTCTGTCTGTAAAATATTAATCCCAGCTGTTGCCAGGATCTTTTTCCACAATAGTTTGGCATGGATTATGATTATTCCTTTACTCACTTGCCAGACAATAGGTAGCGATTTATTTCCAAGTAAAGGTATAACGTTCCGCATGAAGAGTGCGTGGAGTTGCGCCGCCGATGTTAGGTTGTTCTGTTTCATATACTCCACAATGTCTGGATTCGATTTCCTAAGTATCAAGAGTAATTTAATATACAAAGTTAAAAAATAATAATAATTCAAAACGAACTGGTATTAATCAGTCCTTTCGTGTTAACAATATCTTTAGTTGTCTCTAGTCTCAAATTTTTGCAGTAGAAGAATTGTATTTACTTCGTGTATAAACTACTTTAAATAATATTTCATCAAAAATTGTTTCATATGTAGGTAATATTTATTTACGGGTGCGTACACTTTATAAGGCGCAGGCAAAGTTGGCACATCATCAGTTGATGCTCAAACGTTGGCGGAGTAGCACGTAATCGAGCGTTGAAGAGACACATAACACAGTTCTAAATATAATTAGCAAATAGCAAATCTTTCGCCAAGTAAAATTGTAACTTTGAAAAAGGTCTTTATGTAGGGCATAGGTTTGAAAACAGATTCCACGCGGACGACGTCGCGGGCACAGCTAGTGTTATATATAAAAATAGGAAGATATGATAACATTATATTATGTGGGTAAAATGGGTGATTTAGTAGAAGGATATTTAAAAATATGTATGTATGTGTTTATATACATACCAACAGTCCAAATCGACCTCATCACCACCGACATGGAAGTATCTATCGGGGAACAAGCTTTGGACTTCGGAGATCAACCCATGGAGTAATTTGTATGTCGTGTTCTTGGTGGGATCCATTGGACCCAAGCCTATAACTTTGTCCCCGTTGTAGCATTTTGTCAAGATATTTGGGAATGCAACACCCCAAGATCTGGTGTGGCCTATACATTAAAAAATAATTTTTAATTTGTAAATATGAAATATAGGTACTATTAATTTGTTACATATAAAAGTTAAAACACTGAGAAATATGATATATTCTAATCATTAATGCTTTTCCTTAGGGCCACTTCTGTTCCAAAAGATAAATCAGGCAAGTGTGGCGGTTCATGAACTATGGAGGGTTCCGCAGAGTTATCAAACATGTACTGTTTTAGATATTTAGTTATGAAACCACAGGCCACCTATACTAATATTATAAAGAGGTAAAGTTTGTGAGTTTGTGACGTTATAGGGGCAAATCTCTGGATCTACTAAACCGATTTTAAAAATTCTTTTACCGTTGGAAAGCTACGTTAACAGGGAGTGTCATAGGCTATATAACATGACGCTATATACCACGGGAGCGGGACAGAGCGCGGGTGAAACCGCGCCGGGCTGTTAATTGTTTATATCTCAAAAACTGGTTAAGAGATTTTGTTTAACCTATTTTTTTATCATTTCGCGACTAGTATATACACATAATAAATCATAAAGTCAGTTCAGGCATGTGGAAAGAATGCATGATGCAAGAATGACTAAACAGATATACAATGCAAAAGTGGATGGATGCAGAAGTCGTGGAAGGCCACGACACATCTTCCATGATCAAATTGATCGTGTACTAACAGAAAGTGATCTCAGGAGCCTTAAGAACAGACGAGCGTGCATGACAAGAGTTATGAATGTCAAAAAAGCAAGTGAGGTGTGTAAGAATAAGCCTGAATGGCGCTCTGTTGTTCGTGCCTACCCTGCAAGGGAACTGGCGTGAAGTTATATATGTATGTATGTTAACTTATTGAACCGTTTTCCACTATTCGCATTAATGTTCAGTTTTTAAGTATTTAATATCAACTTTTATTGTAATATTTCAGGAAGTCTTTGACGAGAATGTTCCACTTTCACCTGATACTATCATACAAGTTTGGAAAGGCTACTGGCAGTCAGAAATTATCAGGGTAACGTTTATACAAAATATTGGAGTTTATCCCATAAGAATCGATTTTCATATAAGACTCCCGGTATGGACATTTTATGAGGAGTGAATAATAGAAGCGTAATTAAAAGTCGTGTTTCATTTTTGTTTTCAACTACTCTTGTATTAGGGATTTATTCTCGTACTAGTTGAGCTTGGATGCTGATCCCTGGGTTCAACTGAGCGGCAGTTGAAGTCGTATGTTACGACTTGATAGCAACTTGATTGCAACTCAGTCACAAAGTATTTGTGAGCATTATTTATACTGATGTCATTATATCAAAGTAGCCTAAAGTAGGCCGCAGCGTCAGCAAAACGTTGCACGTTGAACCGCACATATACCATCTTGACTATTGCAGATTTTTTCACTTAATAGTTTTAAAGTTAGTATGGTTTCTAGTTTATATTGTATTTTTAATTACTTTATAATGCAATAAAATAAAATACATTGTAAAAAAATTGATCGTGTACTAGCAGAAGGTGATGTCAGGAGCCTTAAGAACAGACGAGCGTGCATGACAAGAGTTATGAATGTAAAAGAAGCAAGTGAGGTGTATAAGAATAAGCCTAAATGGCGCTCTGTTGTTCGTGCCTACCCCGCAAGGGAACTGGCGTGAAGTTATGTAGGTATGTAAAAAAATATTACAGGAAGCGAATATTTGAAGTTCAAATGTGGAAGTGAAAATTTTCAATTACAAATTTGGAAATCTCTGAGGTACCAAAAAGGTTGCGAATCCTTAAAAACTAGACAATTTTGTTGCATTGGGGTACCTGGTACATCAAACTCTGGTATTATACGGACGCCTCTATGTTTCGCATGGTCTATGATCATGTTGATATCTTTCACTTCGTATATCATAAGCTTGTTATATGCGCCTAGTCGACTGAAAATAAAAATGTATGCATAATATTTATTATATGTTCGTGCTTCTAGGCGCTAAGAACCTCAGCCAGAAGACCCAGCTCGCCATACACAACGCGGTGCTGGTACCTACGCTCACGTATGGAAGCGAGAGTTGGGTATGGAAGAGAGAGCATGAAAGTAGAGTAAACGCGGTCGACATGCGAGCACTGCGCAAAATCCGCGGAGTGACGCTCGCGGACCGCGTTCGTAATACCGAAGTAAGAAAGAGAGTTGGTCTGAAAGAGAGTGTCGGGGTGAAGGTAAGGAAAGGAATGCTCCGGTGGTTCGGGCATGTGGAAAGAATGCATGATGAAAGAATGACTAAACAGATATACAATGCAAAAGTGGATGGATGCAGAAGTCGTGGAAGGCCACGACACACCTTCCATGATCAAATTGATCGTGTACTAGCAGAAGGTGATGTCAGGAGCCTTAAGAACAGACGAGCTTGCATGACAAGAGTTATGAATGTCAAAGAGGCAAGTGAGGTGTGTAAGAATAAGCCTAAATGGCACTCTTGTTGTTCGTGCCTACCCCGCAAGGCAACTGGCGTAAAGTTATGTATGTATGTATGTATGTATGTATATTTATTATAGTATGTATGTATATTTGAAACACGTAAGTTGACCTAACAGTGTTACATTTATTTAGTAGCATGGATGTCCTTGTCATGTTTTCTTTTTAAGGTTATCTAATAATTAATTTTGTTATGTACCCTCTTATTTCTAAACGATACAATCGACCATTTCTTTAATTGAATAATAATGTAATTTTTTTATTTATTCTGTGATTAGCGCCTGTTCTGTATAGTGTAATTCTCCATTATTTTCCATAATTTTATGTAACATTATTTATCTCTAATATGATGTGCTAATTGAGTAGATTATAACTCAAAATACCGAAGTAAGAAAGAGAGTTGGTCTGAAAGAGAGTGTCGGGGTGAAGGTAAGGAAAGGAATGCTCCGGTGGTTCGGGCATGTGGAAAGAATGACTAAACAGATATACAATGCAAAAGTGGATGGATGCAGAAGTCGTGGAAGGCCACGACACCCCTTCCATGATCAAATTGATCGTGTACTAGCAGAAGGTGATGTTAGGAGCCTTAAGAACAGACGAGCGTGCATGACAAGAGTTATGAATGTCAAAGAAGCAAGTGAGGTGTGTAAGAATAAGCCTAAATGGCGCTCTGTTGTTCGTGCCTACCCCGCAGGGGAACTGGCGTGAAGTTATGTATGTATGTATAACTCAAAATCTCTCAATTGTATATAGATGGTGTTCACTACATTTTATTTTCATGTTGGCAGATGCGCTAGATTTTTACTGTGTACGATTTATTTTATTACATCTTATATAAAATTTCCAAACAATAATGCATTACATTCTTTTTATTCAGATCCCTTTGAATTAAAATAGTTTATCAATGACTTTAATACGCTATCGGTTGTGTCAATTTCCTAAGTTTCTTGTACTCTAAAACTGTTGGAGGGATGGCGAGGTGTTCTAAAAATATTTGTGTAGACTGTACAGTCAGTGTATGGAATATACGTAAGCCGTAAGGTTCTCTGATTATAAGTGTATGAGATTATAGAGACGGAAAACTGAATTAAAAGCAAAACTTGTTAAATACGTGGTTTATTCCGAGAGACATAAAAAATCAGAGTGAAAAAGTGACAGATTACACAAAGGGCGACCACCAAGGTCACAATAGGCAGGCAAAGGAACTCATCCATACAGCCATGTAAATTAGTTATTGCCAGAACAATAAGTATAGTGACCAGTTGCTATTCTCTTATTACCAAAAACCCTTCCGAGTTATTGCAAGTATTACACTTGTCTTGTCAGAAGTTTAGTAATTTTTATAAGCTTTTATTTAACTTGCAATGGATGTATGTATGTAAGTTCGGGTCGAATCTTGCAAGTTAAATTTGACTAACTTCCTGGTTTCCGATTGAGCTGAAATTTTGCACGCATATGTATATCGCGTGACAAGTGACAATGCAATAATATGTACCATGGATCAGATCTGATGATGGAGTCGGAAGGTGGCCACAGAAACTACTGTACTAAACAAGATAGACCCGTCGTGTTTGGGCTAGTTTTACTTGTCTTGGCTAGCACTCTGCTGCTACATGATATACAGGATCTCAAAAGCTTGTATTATAAACCTTTTTAAAAAAGCTTATTTATTTATCGTTTTTAATCAATATTTATGCTGATATTAAACGGCTCACTTCTGTCTTTCATTCATACAACCTTAAACTTGAATCGCGTTCACTTCTATGTTGTTCAACCAAGTTCTTCTATTTGTTTGATCCGTCTAACATCAACATTAGCAGTTGCTAAAAAAATATTAATAATTTTTGACTGACCCTGAAAACCCATTTGCTGAATTTAGGACTCTATCAGACTTTAGTTTCTTTAATAAGCAATTATTATTTTAGTAATCTTCCATGACTTGAATACACGTACCTTAAATCCGGAAAGCTTCTACTTTCATAAGGAAAGCTTTGATCATCCACAATATGCCAATGCAATACGTTCATCTTGTTGATTGCTATGGCGTCAATTAACTTCAAGATGTTCGCAACCGATATGTAATGTCTTGACGTATCCAAGAGTACGCCTCGATGGGCGTATTGAGGGTAGTCTATTATTTTTGTTGCGTTTATACGTACTTCCTGTGGAATTAAAGTATCCTCATTATTTCTTGGAACGCATGTAGAAGTTAAGATCGCCGCACACAGTTTTTGCAATGGTGTCGTAGATTTCTTCGGGGTCTGTGACATGTTGGCGAGGCGACGCGACAATAACCACTTTCCATCAGTCGAATCGTCTAATTATTCTTCTGCTTCAGACAAAAATAAAAAGTTTTATTCTCGAAAAACTATATAAATAAATATTTATTGATTACAATCTCAACTGTTTAGTGAAATGTGCTTTTTTGAGCTACTGCAAGAATTTCCTTGTTTGAAGTTACATACATACATACATAGATACATACATACATAGATACATAACTTCACGCCAGTTGCCTTGCGGGGTAGGCACGAACAACAGAGCGCCATTTAGGCTTATTCTTACACCTCACTTGCTTCTTTGACATTCATAACTCTTGTCATACACGCTCGTCTGTTCTTAAGGCTCCTAACATCACCTTCTGCTAGTACACGATCAATTTCACACATTATAATACTCGTAGTGCAATTCCAGTTTAATATTGTTTAAAATTATAAATATTGATTATTATTACACGTAATATTACCTAACATAAAGATTACGTTAATGAGCAGTGATAACATATAAAAGTTTAAATAAATAAAGTGTTAATAGTAAGAAATTCGTAACAATACGAGTATAGTGCAGTGATCACAACAGTGTTTACGTTAAAGTTTTAGTTTGAAAATCGTCCTACCAAAATTATAACAGTATAAATACTATAATAACTCTTTTACTACTTGTTTATTTACATATATAATCTCTGTTAATTAGAAATTTATAAAGTGATAAAACATAAAACCAATTTGACCCTCTAATAATAAATAATCAGCTACACTATTCATTTTATAAGAACTGTACGCCATCTATTGTCAATCGAAGTAACTAAGTACAGTGCCTATGTGATTCATATCGATCGTGGATATCAATGTGGCTTAGCCCACTCAGTCGTAGTAATACGCTCTAACTATAAATAATAGAGGGCAGCACGTGTATTATGGAATGCTATGCTAACTGCAAGCAACGTATTCAACCAACCGACGACTATTTAACTTGCAAGGGGTGTTGGGGTACATATCATCGACAATGTTTGAACATTAAAAAAGATCAATTTGTTGCACTCACTCTGCGATACAAATCGGCCTGGACATGTCCCGCGTGTAACATTAATATAACTACGAGGCGTCCTAAAACAGATTGCAATACACCAGTTCGTCAACATCAAATACCGTACGCTGATGTAGCTAGTTCAAACATGTCACTTGATAGCAGTTTGCTTAGCGTCAGTGATAGCCAGATAGACTGCGAACCACCCAGTAATATGTTAAATACAGATAATGAGACAGTAACTATGCAGAATATTAGCCAATTATTAGATCAAAAAATAAATAGCTCTTTAACTTGCAAAATAGACGAAATTCTTCAAAAATCTTTATCATCGTTCATGACATCTCTCCGAGCAGCATTACAGGACGATATCAAAGCGATGGTTCGATCAGAAATAAAGTCTGTAATACAAGATCTTGAAACTAATTTTACTGCTACTTCTGACTTCATCTGCGCTGAACAATCTGCTCTTAAATCACAATTAGTGGATAAGAACAAATGCATTCAGAAATTAGAAGAAGAGAATAACAAACTCCAGTCGGAAATTCAACATATTAAACATCGGTTCACAAATATCGAGAATATGTCTCGAAGTAAAAATATAGAAATTCAAGCAGTTCCCGAAAGCCGATCCGAGAACGTGGTATTAATGTTTAAACAGCTTTGCAATACTATCGGGATAACCATTGATGATGCTCAAATATTGAGCTGCCGACGAGTTGCCAAAATGGATAGCAAATCCAACAGACCACGTAATATCTTAATCTCGCTTTCTTCACCTCGACTTCGTGACACCATCCTTTCTTTATCTAGACGCTTTAATAAATCGAAATCTGGCAAATCGGATGAAACGCTTAATAGCTTGCACTTAGGCATAACTACGGAGAAAGTTAAAATTTATATAACTGAACATATCTCTCCCGAGTGCAAACAACTTTATGCTGAAAGTAGAAAAGCAGCAAAGCTTAAACAATATAAATATATTTGGGTGAAATATGGTAAAATATATATCCGTAAAGACGACGAATCTAATGCTATTATTATTAAAAATTCAGATTGCTTAAAAAAATTGTAATGATAATTCTACATCCCATTTTTTTTTCTTCTCCCCTTTAAGCTACTTTAATGCTGTTATTATTTTCTTTTTATATTGATTTAATTATGATTTTGTTTTATCAAAATGTTAACCGAATTAGAAGTAAGTTAAAAGATCTTTATCTAAATATTCTCAAGAGTAACTATGAAATTATCTGCTTAACTGAGACAAATTTGAATAATACTGTATTTGATGCGGAATTTTTGGACGCTAGGTACCAGATTTTCCGCAGGGATCGTTGTACTTCAAGTATAAAAAAGAATGAAGGGGGTGGCGTTGCCATAGCGCTTCGCAATTGCATCACCGCTCACCGCTTAGTTTCATGGGAAAGTAGTGTTGAGGATATTTGGATATGCATTGAAGTATCTCCTAGTTTAAACTTATTTATCTGTTTATGTTATTTACCACCTGATCTAGAATTAGAAAAATTAAACGAATTTTATGCAAACTGCCAAAATAAGGTATTGACGTCAAATAAAGGCTCTGAATTTATTTTTATTGGTGACTTCAATTCACCCAATATTCACTGGACAAAGTCTGATAATTCTTTTACGATGATTCCAACACCTGCTTACGATACAAAATCTACTTTTCTGCTAGAAACCATATCTATATGTGGTCTCAGTCAATTTAATAACATACCTAACCTTAACAACCGGTTTTTAGACCTTGTTCTGTCGACTGTAGCCAATATTTGTGTCTATGGATCTGCAGGGCTAAGTCGCATTGATCAACACCACCCTCCTTTGATTGCCGATATTTCATGTTTGACTCCTGTAATAAAGTCCATTGAATCTAAGCCTGTTGAAAGGCCAAATTATTATAAATGCAACTATCAGGAAATCCGCAAGGATCTTAGTTGCATACAGTGGAAACACATTTTAACCAGTACAGACATAAACAGTGACGTACGCATTTTTTATAATATACTAAATAAGATAATAAACGAACATACACCGATGATAAAAAAGAAATCTGCAAGGTACCCTGCTTGGTTCAGTCCTGGGCTAATACGTTGCTTAAAAGAAAAATTAAAATACCACAGACGATATAAAAAATTTGGCAACCCTCTGGATTATGATGTTTTCAGCATGTTACGGACTCGATGTAAAAGACTACTCGATAAGTGTTATAACTCCTACATAGACACTACTGAAATGAACATTAAAAATGACATAAAACAGTTTTGGAGGTTTATAAAAGACAAAAAACAATCTCACGCGATACCTACCACCATGAAACATAACAATATAGTAGTATCTAACACTAATGAAGTTTGTGAACTGTTTTCGGACTATTTTGGATCCGTATTCGAAGATTTTTATCAACCATCCGCACATCATTCAAATATCACACATCATACAAACACTTTACACCACACTTACATAGACTTAGATAGTATATAAAATAAAATTAAATCACTTAAATCTCAAAAAGGAGCTGGACCTGACGGTATTCCACCATTTTTTTATAAAAAACTGCTATTTAGAACTGAGCCATCCTCTGCAAATAATATTTAATAAATCAATTGAAACTGGTGTCTTCCCATCTGTTTGGAAAACTGCTCACGTTATCCCAATCTTTAAGTCTGGTAGTAGAGACGAATGTAAAAATTATAGACCCATCAGTATTTTGTCCGCATTTGCTAAATTATTCGAATCGCTACTCTATAACACATTTTACACTCATTTTAAATCTATACTTTCACCTTCTCAACATGGTTTTGTTTCTAAGAAGTCGACTGTCAGCAACCTTTTAGTCTACAAAAATTATCTCTGTTCTGCATTTGCTAAAAGATGTCAAGTAGACTCGATATATACTGACTTCGCGAAAGCTTTTGATAAAGTCAATCATTGGATACTATGTTTTAAGCTTGAAGAATATGGTATTCACGGTAATTTATTGCGTTGGACTCAATCATATTTAAATAATAGAAGCCAATTGGTTAGCATTAAAGGTCATTTATCAAATCCACATAAAATAACTTCTGGAATCCCTCAAGGATCGCATTTAGGACCCTTGTTTTTTGTAATATTTATAAATGACTTGATCAAGCAGTTATCATCTCCGTGCCTTTTATATGCGGATGATCTTAAGATATATCGTACGATTTCAAATGACAAAGACTGCCAAGATCTTCAAAACGACCTCACTCGTGTTGAAAAATGGTGTTCTGCTAACCGGATGTATCTCAATATAGAAAAGTGCTCTGTCATTTCTTTCTCGACTAAAACTCATAAAGTATATTATTCATACACACTCAGTGGTCTAACTTTAGAAAGAAAAACTGTTATTAGGGATTTAGGTGTATATTTTGACGAAAAATTAACTTTTCACTCGCACTATGATTACGTTATTACAAAATGTAACCAGCTTGTTGGATTCATTTCGCGTTCAACTAAGGATTTCAAACACCAACATACAATTGTTTACCTCTTCTGTTCTCTCGCTCGAACAATAATGGAATATGCCTCAATAATTTGGTCTCCATTTTACGCTGTGCATAGCGAGAGAATAGAAAGAGTGCAGAATTTTTTTTTAAATATTCTTTCTTATAGATTCCATCTTAGCAGGGAATACAGATCTTACACAAAAAGATTAGTGAAATTTAAAATTGACTCACTCAAATCACGACATGAATGTAATGAACGACATGAATATAATGAACGACATGAATGTAATGAACGACATGAATATAATGAACGACATGGTAATGAACGACATGAATATAATGAACGACATGAATGT
Source organism: Dendrolimus kikuchii (assembly GCA_019925095.2). NCBI lineage: Eukaryota > Metazoa > Arthropoda > Insecta > Lepidoptera > Lasiocampidae > Dendrolimus > Dendrolimus kikuchii. The sequence continues at coordinate 21,248,903 of CM034399.1, read as the reverse complement.
AATGAACTACTCAGTTTATTTAAGCTCCTAAATGGCTAAATTGACTGTCCTGACATACTTTACTTTATTAATTTTAACACTAGATACAAAACTCCTAATCCTCCACCTAGACTCTTTTCCCTTCCAAGTTTTTAGAAATAACACATCGTTTTATAATGCAGTCACAAGAATGTGCAGGCTATATAATGAGATTGCAAGTAAAAATATATCCATTGATATTTTTAATTCCTCATTTTTTAAATTTAATCGTGAAATTCGGGCTATTATTTGCACCAATATTTCTGGCATAGTTGCATAATAATTTTGTTGCCTAATCACTGTAAAACTCACAGTATAATAAGTCATATTAACCTCTAAACATCCTGTCAATGTATGGTACATTATGTGCTCACATGTTTAGAGTTACAGCTTAGACCTAATCATTTATACATAATAAGAAATATGTCACTTTTAGCTGTTTCTTGTTTTGTGTGCCAAATAAATAAATAAATAAATAAATTTGATCATGGAAGGTGTGTCGTGGCCTTCCACGCCTGTTTGGAGTTAAAGGCCTATAATTTCGCTGAGGCATCTCTTGCGGAGGTTCGACCTTTTCTGGTATTTATTGCTCTTAAAAACTTGAAAAGTTTTTAAAAAGTTTGAAAAGACGATGGTAGGCGTCCTGATGGAATGATTCTAATTCCCTGGCAGCGTAGCAAGCTTTTGGTGTAGGACGCGACATACGTGGACACGTTGGCCGCATCCCATTTACCAAACACGTCTAGATCAGCCAGTTCGGCGGCGTTAACAGCTGGATCACTCAAGCGGCGCAAGTATGCACCCTCAGTGTGAGTTATATGTTTGTGCCGTTTGGTGTCGACACGCTTGGACCGTGGGGTCCTGAGGCCATGAGCCTCGACTAAAATTTATCAAAACGACTTATTGACTCTTCAGGTAATCAGAAGGCTGGTGCCTACCTCGGGCAATGGATCAGTACGGCGATCCAGCGAGGAAACGTAGCCAGTCTTCTGGGCACCTTACCCATAGAAGACGGTGATCTAGGCTCAGTATTCTACTTATAGTCTTGAGGGACTGTCAGTAGAATACGATATAAATGAGTTAAGTTTTCTTTTATTGTATTAGTTTATAAAGTCATTGTATGATATTTTTCTAAAAAAAACTTCTATATTCGTTAATACTTGATATTGAGATACAAATATCTCGCAAAACATTATTTAAAAAAGAAGAAAATGTTCGGGATTAATTGAGGCTGGGCTGGACTTTGATCGTCGACCAGTGGACTGCTCTGTTCGATTTTGGATCGGTCAATACCTACGAAGGTCAAAGGGTTGCTGAGCTTTTGTCCCATGACCCTTGTTCAAGTGAGCAGGAGGATTACCGATGTACTCGTATAGTACGCGCAAAACTAAAATGCGTCTGTACAGAAGTTAGCACCGTGACGTTGTGTAGGTTGTATTATTTATGGTGTAGGTCCTGTCGATTGTCGAATTTTAACGTTTGTTGCAATTCACAGTGAGAAGCGCGTAAGAGATGCAATGCAAGTCCGGATACCGGACGACCGAGAGCGTGAATCTTATATTGTGTTTTGCACAATGACTTGCACAAACTTCAAGAATGCATTTAAGTTCTGCTCGTACTATAACGGTAACCTCATAGTTATTGATATCTCTACCTAAATCAGACTATAGAGAGTTCTTAGCATCTAAGTCGATTAAATAAATAAATAAAAATAATATTCGACAGACAAACACAACATGCAGAATTATATTGGCAAGCTAAGTATATTCAACGGACGTCTCTGGACGTAATTCCAGACCACACAGATCATGGGAAACAACGTAAAGTTCAATGAAATTTCCCATGCTAGGCACCGAATCCAAGATCTCAACATTCCAGTGAACTAAAGAGGCAAAGGGTAATTTAGACCACTCCACCACAGAAGCTGTGTATAAAGCAATTTCAAAATCAAATCTTACACTGAAATCGTCTGTGATATAAAACATTTGTATCCACGTCTCTAGACCTCTTAATATACCCCATATTGTAGTACTTTGTAATAATGGTTTCGCCGAAATTGTAAGATTATCTGAAAATTAAAAGAGCAGGTTTTTGGGTGTGTAAGACATAATCTCGGTCTATTTAATGTCTTTAATATTATAAAATTCTAAACATGTGTCTGTGCATTGAAGTATTAAAAAAATTGGACAAGTACATTAACAATCTGCCCATAAAACTTCAAGTTAAAACTTTGTTGCTATTCGTTTTTCACTTGTTTGCTGAAGTTTCACTTTTACTATGTGTCCCAGCACACATTTCGATTTTTCGCAGGCTTACTGCAAATTATGATTTGGTTAGGTTAGATACATTTTAATTAATGCATTTTTTATTTAAACATATTTTATTTTATCAAACAAAAAAACTGGTTTCGATCCGGAACCAATAAAAACATCGACAGTCTACTCTAACATTATGCCGCCTCTCACCACGTCTAGTCTAAATTTATGCCGCTCTTCCACACGGCCGTAACGCTTTTTTGTGACAGAAAAGTCCTAAGACCCCGTCTATATAGAAGTTTCATTTCAAAAACAACTGTAATAGACTATATAATAGAACACGATGCAATTTTTTTACATTTCTTTTCTGTTTATCGGTTTGCGTGTTTTGTGCCGGATTCACGTAAAAACTACTGGGCCAATTTTGAAGCGGTTTTCGTTGATCGACAGTTAATTCCTTAGACTTAAAATCTACGCCACTTTTTATCCCGGGAAGTTTTCTGGGAATGGTTTAAAATGGCCTGATTGCAATAAAAAAATCGAATTCCCCACGGTGGCTGTTTCTCGATCAAATTTCCCTTCGTTAAAAAAAGTCAAAAAGGGTTTCCCGCCTCGAATAGTCATAGTATTTCCCCGGAGTTACTATGACCAACCCAACGTGGTGAATCCCACACGTTCCACCCTATTTCCTCCACTGATGATACAAGCTTCATACAAGTAAAGTCTAATTCCTACCAATAACTTTTTTTTATTGGAGGAGGTCAGCAGATAGGCAGACGGCCCACTTGATGGAAAGCGGTTACCATCGCCTATGGACATTTGCAACACCAAAGGTGCTACAAATGCGCTGCTGCTCTCTTAAGGGAGACTGGTACCTGGTCACTAATGCAGAAACACAACTCAAGGTTGTTATGGCGTCATACTTTAAACCAGCGGTGGTAGTCATCCAGTCGGGCAAATGCCCTACCTCCTGGCTGTGGGTTGTTTTGTCGCTTCTTACAACAGGCCGCTCGGCCGCAGGAAATTGTATTCTTTCTCCGTTCCTGCACGGATAAAAAGTAAGGCAACGAATAGCACAGCGTTGGGAAATTGCTGATTTAAATTTTCTAGCTCGTATTTTAAACTCACAGAAATTCGATTGTCCTGAATTACTTAACAAAATAGATATATATCTCTCCGGTGGTTCGGGCATGTGGAAAGAATGCATGATGAAAGAATGACTAAACAGATATACAATGCAAAAGTGGATGGATGCAGAAGTCGTGGAAGGCCACGACACACCTTCCATGATCAAATTGATCGTGTACTAGTAGAAGGTGATGTCAGAAGCCTTAAGAACAGACGAGCTTGCATGACAAGCGATATGAATGTCAAAGAGGCAAATGAGGTGTGTAAGAATAAGCCTAAATGGCACTCTGTTGTTCGTGCCTACCCCGCAAGGGAACTGGCGTGAAGTTATGTATGTATGTATATATATGTATGTATATATATGTATATATATATATATATATATATATATATATATATATATATATATATACTCCTCGACACTCTTTGCCAGGTGGTAGGGCATTTGCCCGACTGGATGGCTACCACCCCTGGTCTAAAGTATGTCGCCATAACAACCTTGAGTTGTGTTCCGGCATTAGTCACCAGGTTCCAGTTCCAGTCTCCCTTAAGAGAGCAGCAGCGCATTTGTAGCAACTTGTCCATAAGCGATGGTAACCACTTTCCATCAAGTGGGCCGTCTGCCTGTCTGCTGATCTCCTGCAGTAAAAAAAAAAAGAAAAAATCTTTCCGTCATAGTCCCTATTGTGCTTTAAATTCGGTTGACACGAACTATCGCCAGAATAGATTTGTGTATCGATCGTGTACTACCTATAGTAGATTAATTCGCAGCTATGAATCTGTTTTTAGGAATAAACTCAATGATCTATATTTTGAACTTTAGTGTGTAATGAGGCTTTCTTATTATGTTAGATTTTTTTTTAAATTACTATTTTTTCTCTGTGTTATTAGTTCTCTGATCTATGATTCGATATCTTAATGTATTTATATTTGCGGTGACTGGTAATAGATCACTAATGTGTTAAAATTATAAAATAAAATAAATAGCGGTCATTTATCAGTATTGTAAACAAGTTAACTTTCATTATAAAGTAAGTAGTTAAGTGATAAGCCATTGACAGGGTTATCTTGACCTCGTTGAACACGTAAACACTTCTAAGAATTAAATCATAATAGAGGTTTACCCGCGGTTTTGCTCGTGTAAGTTCTTACGTACATGTTATCATGATTGTTTCCCATAGGGGTAGGTAGAGACGATGGATTTCCATTGCTACGATCTTGACATGCCTATTTTGTTTCATCTACTTTTTTTTTATGCATTTACGTTTATTAGAAGTGCTTTTTACCTGGCTATTTCTTAAGACATCTGCGATTTGATCGTGGTAAGTACGTCGTGGTAGCGTAATGGATAGTGCACGCGTCCCAAACTCAAAGGGCGCGGGTTTAAATCTTAGCCGAAACGCATGCACCTCTCAGGCAGTTTTTAGATCTAATGTGCGAACAACGGTAAAGGAAAACATCGTGATGAAACCTGCACATCGAGATAATCGATTGGTCAAACCTGCTAAGCTATCTTGGACAGACGTGGCAGGTATACTGTCCGTCCCCCTATAGTGGGAGGCCCGAGCTCAGCAGCACGATGATTATGGGCTCTTATTCAAAGTACGTCGCGGTTTATCGGCACCAACTGTACTATCCACATAGTTTTATTAGTTTCTTCTTATCTATTTTCATTACATATTCAAACCACCTTAATATTCCTTTCTCAATTCTTGTTATTACATATTTCAACCCACAACCTTCCCTTACTTATCACATTGTTCTAGTTCATATCATTCAACCTAACCTCACAAATACTTCTCAAAGCTCTCATCTCTACTGTATTTATCCTACTGCCATATATTAGTGTTGGCACCAACATCCCTTGATGGACAACCAGACGTGCCTTTGTAGACACTTGCCGGCTGTTCATAAAAAAATTAGGGCTCCATTCAACTCGTTACCTGCCTTTACTCTCGTTTCGATATCACTTTCATGCTTTCCAATTTCCATCTCCGGTAAACATGCATGCACTCTAGGTAAACAAACTCTGACATGATGTAACTTTTGATTTCCTGTCTTTTGGTTACAAATTGACATTTTTTTTGTCTCTTTCAAAAACCACAACTTTCGTCTTGCTCACATTATTTTTCATACTCTTTCTCTCAAATGACACGTTCATAATGGTTACCATCCCCTGTAACTCTTTTTCTGATGATCCAAGGATCATTGACGTAGAGAAGACATTTGATAAGTAATCCCTGCATTCTTAAACCGCTTTCGCTTGCTTTTAAATCGTCCAAGTAACTGTACATGAACAGGGAAGTTCTTATTCTTCTTATAACCGGCAAACAAACTTTTTATAATACGAATTAAACTGTAGTGCGTCTTTGAAGTTTGCACACGTTATTGCGCGGAAAACAGTTACAAGGTATACAAACAAAGCGAAGAGGAGAAGGTGTTGTCCTCTTGCTCCCTTGCTATCCGGACTCGTATATCGTCTCTTCTGCACAAATACCGAAAGGTGTAATAAACGTTAATATTTGACTGGATCTACACAAACTTATGTAACTAACTTCAGTCGAAGCGCATTTACGTTTTGCACTTACTGTGTATCCCCTTTTTCCAAAATTCGATTGAGGATCAGTCACCGCAGGTGAAACGCGATGGGTAGGTATGGGATTCGCCACGTTGGGGAGCTCTAACATCTCTATGGAGTAATATTGCCACCGATATCATATATCATATTCATGCCTGGACCATAAGTATGTGGCCTTGCCATTCCGTAGGTCCTAAGCGGCGGCCCAAAAGCCTCTTGCCTCCGGAGACTTCATGCTCTCTTTGGGGAGGTAAGCGCTCCCGGAACACCGGCGCGTTCCAATCTCCTATATATCCCCAAGTTATGCTTGTGTTACGGACAATATAGAACTGACCACTCTATGGTTTATACAGAAACTAAGACCATAGTAAAAGTAATTTTGACAATGTCCTAACAGCTGCATATATTAAGTCAAATAGAAATACTTACAACTCTCAACCATTCCGAAGTACGGATATTCTTCACAGGCTGACGTCAAGTCAACCTCAAGTTCCGTCAGGTTTCCTATTAATTTCTCATCGTCTAGTTGTTCCCGCTTTTTCCTCGTGCTACTAACAATTTTCCTCGACAGCAATCTTGCCGTTCGATGTAGATCTCGTGCCAAAAAACTGTAGCGTGTTATCGCATCAGTTAACGTGAGACACGATTGCCCTGTTACCTGTTGAAAAAATATATTGTATGTGTGTGCAGTTCACACGCAATAGAAGTATAAATTTCAAAAAATATACTCATGGATAATTAACTTTTATTGATATAAATATAATTCATTTAGCCTACATCCGTCAACATATTATAATTCGGATTCAATCTAAATTACACTTTAAATCACTAGTTTTCACTTATTACACTGTAAATAAAATTTGTTATCGATTAGTGAAAAAATTACATTGAAATTAAGGATTTTTTAAAATCTGGTCATTTTCAATCATTCCCAGAAAATGTCCCGCGGGATGACCAGAATAAAAATACGCAGATTTTAAGTCGCTGTCGATCAACGAAAACCGCATCGAAACTTGTGTGAATAGCATATATATATATATATATATATATATATATATATATATATATATATATATATATATATATATATATATATATATATATATATATACATACTAGCTGTCCCGGCAGACGTTGTTCTGCCCTGAAGAAATAAAATTTAGAACCCGATTGCAGCGCCACCTACCGGGTCCAAATGTAAGCTATCCTATCTTTCAAGTCGGATCAAACTGCACACGGTGTGCAAATTTGATTAAAATCGGTCAAGTAGTTTAGGAGTCCATCGCGGAAAACAACGTGACACGTAATTTATACATATTAAGATATAAACAGTAACAAGGGTAGAAATTTAGTAGAATAAAACTATGTAATAGAACTTAAATACTTCACTTTCCATAAGTTTGGCCATTTGCCTGTGCGCCAGTTTCGCAATAAATTAATGAAATTAAATAAACAAATTCGATTATAAAGAAGTTTCGCTTTAAAACATAAGGACCCCAAGCTCGAAAGTGGACTATCCAAATATAACCAGATTTATCACTGGGAAAATAACGAAGATTTGAAACTTTTTACGTAAGTGGGGAACTTCTCCAAATCTTGTGATATTAGGTCACAAAGATATAGTTTATATGATCTAAGAAATAGGTATACAGGACATAACACGACCAATTATATGTGTTATCTATTGAGAACACATATTTTTGTAATGGTTTATCCTATTAAACTTTATACTTTTTAATAATAAATAATAAAAAAAATAAACATAACCCAAAGTTGTGACTGACGGTCTTATTCATATTGAACTAGAGTAAGTTTGTAAGCTTCTTTAAGGTTTTTAAAGAAGCCTAAAAACTTACTTTAACTCAATATCAATAAGACCGCGTTTTTGATGTAATATTTTAGTTTTAACAATTTTATTTTTATATCGGTATTATGCTTGAAATAAAACCTTTGTTATATCATTATAACACAAATAGAGAAAAAAAATCAATATTTTCAACAACTGAGCTATACAGAACGTAATTATTATATAAATGTATCTATTCAATTTGCTTTTAATAAAATATTTTATGCATACCTTGATATTAAAATCAGCGGGATTATATATGAAATAAGTGTCTTCCGTAATTTGCTGTTGTGGTTTTGGCCAAACCGCGCCTTTGGTCGGTGGATATTGTGGCCCCGGTTCAACAATGGTCATACCAATTACAAAAGTCCCGCCAAGAGCGGAGATAAATATTAAAAACCGCCACATTTCTACGGTCTAATCTTATTGACAGCTAAGGCGTCAATGGCACAAACTACTATGGATACTACGTATGTCAATGGCAAAGAATACATTGATATATAGATATGTTCCTTGGTCAATGGTAGGAGAGTAATATGTTCCATAGATAAAACTTGTATATATATGTTCCTTGCTGATTGACAAATGAAGATTATTCGTATATAAACAACACTCCAGATAATAAAACACAAATATGTGTATGTTATCGATAAGGAATTCCATTAAAAACCTTGAATATTCCTGTTATTTATGCATTTTCCATTACAAACTAATAATTACATAGTTCTATTCACATATTACTACTATATTAATACCTTAAATATTTAAAGTAATAACTCTTAGATCATATTAATAAGTATTCAGTTTCTGAAAGAGATTTTGATATTATTAATACAAAAGTTATTGTAATTTATAATTTACTACTGGCCTATTGTAATCTATTCGTCTATTTGAATACATTGGGAATATATAGCATTACTTAGATGATAAAAATATATATTTCTTTATGAAAATTGTGAAGCAGCGGTTTTTGATAAGTGTACAACACAACTGTTACTTCGGAAATTGGTATGGAGAACCATCTTTAAAAGTATCCATCGAAATGCAAGGGTGGCGCCACATTAGTATCAGGGTGAAGTGCTAAAAGTTATTAGAGTAGTATTATAAAATATTTTAGTTTTATGAAATTAAATGTTAATAAATCACTAAACGTATTATACAAAGTTCACAAAATTAAACCACTCTTCACGTTTTCACATAATAATAATTCTTTCAGGTTATATAATACCGCCAACGATTCCAGTGAATAAAAATATCCAATTTTGTAACTCGGTATACATAAATCAATCCGTTTACAACTGCTACATTCATACCACACCATTTGCCTACGCTAGCGCCATTTCGGAGGGTTTTTGATCAATTATTTACTATTTTATAGCTGGACACTTTTTCAACTTTTTACCCATATGAGACGGTTCTTCTTACCTCTACCCTCCATAAACACAACATATCGGACATGATTTTGCATGCTGCCTCTCGTCCAGTTCTTATGACGCTACCGAATGGATCAGATATAACTGACCGTGTGAGGGCGTGATTGTCATGAAAGTAGTTATACTTGACATCATGTTGATTGGATCGTGTATGGCTGTTGCGATCGTCAGATAAGTTGATTGGAGATTTTCATCGCTGATAGACAGTACTCTCAACATGTTGCAAAATATAATCCGGTACCCAGAAGTGCTACTGGAGTTTACTGAAATATTTAAAAATGTATGAGAAAACTGAATCCTTTCAATAACCACTGTTTACACCACGACGGATGACCTTTACTTTTTTTGTTTCTTAACCACGAGTAAAATTAACAAGGCGGCTAAAACACCGTCGCCCGTCACTGGTATCGCCATGGTTTCAATTGCTAATTGGACAGTTTAAATTGATTGTGTGTAGTGTAAATGAACGAACTGCAGATTGGATCAAGCCTTCAGCGTCATGCCGATTGGACGATAAATAGCGTAGTGTCTAGTATAAAACTTATATTGACAACCAATACTTTCTTGTTTGACGTTAATCAAAGATTAAGATTTGGCTTGAAAGTCTTTGGTACCAAGCCATAAGTGCCATAAAAAAAATAAGTTATTGACGTTTCATAACTTCACACTTTTTTTGGATTGGGGGCGGATATCGTCATTATTCGGGAGAAAAATATGAGAATTCATACTATTTTCCTATTAAAATTTCATTATTAATGTAAAAACTTACCAAATGTTAACTGTGTAAACACTTCAGGTAAGTTTTTTAATTGGAAACTGCAAAAAATAAGTAATTTTCGAATGCCTATATAATCGTTACCTACATTTCCCGTATATAAAACTTTACAAATCATAGCTTATCGATAGAATGTAGTTTAAGCGTGTATGTTCCAATGCGGGTAGATTATTTTACAGGTCAATAACAAATTTGTCTCTTAAACTGTACCGTTAACCCTTTCAGAGGGCGGTTTCTTCTATTACTATTTCTTTTAGTTACACATTATTATTTGCTTTTATCGGTTGAATAACCTTGATTCTGTTACAATTTGGTCTCCTACCTAATGCAGGATGAATTGCTTGTACCCGCTGCAATATCCAATATTTTTTAATTTTTATCAAACTATTTAAGTTATCATTTTCTGTAGGAAATATACTATATTTGATGATGTGTCAACTGTAAATACCTACACCATACACATATATCTGCACCATATAGATGTAGTAACCTTAATCAACTCTGTTGATTATAGCTCAAATAGAGTCGCAATCTGAGTACAGTATTTGAAATGTAACTCTTATGGTCAGTTCCTATTCATTCACTTGACTTACCATCAGTTAAATTTTGACATTACATGCATAGAGCTTATGCCAATTTTGACCAATAGGTAAGTAAATGGTCTGTAAGATATAGAAATTGGCCATAGGTCTACGCATTCCTTCCTTCTCCTCCTATCCCATTTTCCCTCTACTATCTCCCTGTTCCAATCCCATTCCTCTTGTCTGATCCCTTTATCTCGTGCTTCTATCTTATCCTGATTATTACACCTCAAAAGCTGGCAACATGTTGGCTGCCCCTAGTATTGCAAATGTCTATTGGTGGCTGTAACCACTTTCCATGAGCTGGGCTGTCTACCTGTTATAAATCATGGTATTTTATAACTGTTTCTTTTCCTACTTTTTGTTCTCCTTTTTACATGGTGTTTGGTATGCTCTATTGTGAAACCTTAGGCATGTATACCATTTATCACAATATCAAGCCTACATTTCTTGGGTCTACCTCTTCTTTTAGAAAGAAAAAAGATATATTTATGATATTATATTATATGAGTACTACAATAATGTACAATGTAAAAGACGCTTAAAGTATTAAAAGAAATCTAAGCAAATGTAGTTCTAAATTGTTCCTAGCTTAAGTTTTCGCGACTTGTATACATAATAAATCTATGTTTTAATGGTTTTAAGCATAGTAGTTTTATTTAATCTACTGCCAATTTGTTAATTTTAATTATTAAATTTTAATTTTGGTTATGGTTATTATTTACTCGCTTCGCTACATGTTATGGCTTGAAGAGAAGAAGCGGCGGCGCAAGAAAATTCAGCAAACATGCCTATAAAATTAAATAAATAAAATTAACAAGTTGGCGGTAGGCTAAATAAAACTTTAACAATACTCGTTGACACTTGACATATTTGTCTTCCGTGATCACGGCCACTGAAAAGTGGCCGAAACGTCGGAAAAACCAAAATCAAATAAAATTACCGCGCTTAAAACCGTTAAAACATAGTTTTATTATTTTGTTCCTAGCTTTTGAGATCTGCTTATGGCCAATTTAGTGTGGTTAAATGAAGTTGTATTCTGGTTTGCATCATCTTAAACTTGATTTGAAAGAATTACAGTGTGATCTTTTCATAGGACTTTCCATGATAATTTTATTTTTAATTGTAAATGGTTATGAAATTATTGGGAAATTGTTTTTTGCATGTATGTCTAGGGACATTTTTAGACATAAACATAGAAATAGACAACACTTTATTGTTCACCAAAACAAAAATTACAAAAATACACAGCAAGACAATAGTTAATTGGTAAAACAAAAACATTTATCATAAGTTTTCTATGTGTATACATAAGTGCATCAAATCTGGGGCCCAATTCTACTATTTTAATCTCTTGGTGTTGTGAAGATATTAAAAGTGTGATTCCATTGTGATACTGTTAAAAAATCTTATTTTATGAAATCCATAAATAATTTCATCAGGGTGGAATAATAAATAGTATGAAAAAAAATGATATTACTACTAGCAGAAATAGTGTTAACCTAAATGAAGATTGAAAAGGGCACAAAATTTTAAACATTTGTTTCACAAGTTTTCATTATAAATATTTATAAAGAGTGGTGTCCCACAGGTACACCATTGGAATTATCAAAATACCAAAATCAGACAAATCTGTGATTGAGACAATAGTGTCCAGTAATTTTGATGAGATAGTAATAACAGTTGGTCTGAAAGAGAGTGTCGGTGTGAAGGTAAGGAAAGGAATGCTCTGGTGGTTCGGGCATGTGGAAAGAATGCATGATGAAAGAATGACTAAACAGATATACAATGCAAAAGTGGATGGATGCAGAAGTCGTGGAAGGCCACGACACACCTTCCATGATCAAATTGATTGTGTACTAGCAGAAGGTGATGTCAGAAGCCTTAAGAACAGACGAGCTTGCATGACAAGAGTTATGAGTCAAAGAGGCAAGTGAGGTGTGTAAGAATAAGCCTAAATGGCACTCTGTTGTTCGTGCCTACCCCGCAAGGGAACTGGCGTGAAGCTATGTATGTCTGTATGTATGTAGTAATAACAGAATTGGGGGCCCAATTCTGTTATTACTATCTCATCAAAATGGTTACAGTTTATAAATTTTTGTCATGACAATGTGTAGTCTTAGTAATTGCAAGTTCCCAGGTGATATATTTTTGTGAGGCTGTTGACCCTTGTCAAAATTTTCTACTGGGGTTGATTGCATAAGGCCCATACAAGACTGAGGCCTCCACATTTCGAAGTACATGTATATTTGTTGATTCAGCATGATCTTAAGTGTACACCTGTGCAAGAATATACATATTATATATTTATGAATCTTTAATCTTTTGCAGACCTACATCAAAATGATTGGAGGTCTGTTTGTGTACAATCATAAAGGCGAGGTCCTAATATCTCGGGTGTACCGAGATGATATCGGCCGCAATGCGGTGGACGCATTCCGTGTGAACGTGATCCATGCAAGGCAGCAAGTGCGGTCACCAGTCACAAATATAGCTAGGACTTCCTTCTTTCATATCAAGGTAATGTATGTTTTTTTATGGTGATTAGAGAATACAATCCACTGGGATTCCGTCCATTTTCTGGCCCAGAAAATCCCAGGACTGTTATTGATTAATTTCGGGATTGTCACAAACAGGTTTAGTTTGCGTTCCGTAGTCTCTTTACGCCTTGACATGGACTTTGCCTAGATTATATTAATAGCATTTATTATATAATGACTAAAAAACAATCCTTGGATATGGCTATGATACATACTACACAGGTTCAGCCCTAATAATATATTTGTCTATTCCTCCAACCAGTGTAGAACCTGCATGAGCAATTTTAGCTGCTGCTTATGTTAGCAATAAACTACGAAGCAGGCTGGAAAGTCATACATTGGATGCTTTAATATTTCGTCCATTGTATTTTTGAAATTCTAAATAGGTTTCTTTTCTTTTTTAATTCTTACAAAAGTATGTTTTTTTGTTTTGTCTTTTACTATATTGTTATTTGTGTCCTGTGCTGTCTGTTCAACAATATTAAAAATTAAGAAATTACTCAAGATTTTTTTCATTTGAGCTCAATTTGAAAGCACATAGTCTAAATCCGGGATAGCCCGGGATCCCGGGATTACATATCAAAAGTCCCATAATTCTGGGATTGAAAAGCATGCTCGGGCTTGTATTCTCTAATGGTGACTAATATAAGAGTGGACAATATTCCTATCATAAGACACTTGGTAATATTTTCAATACAATATGTATAATGGTATAGATTTAACATTTGTAAAATGACTACCATTCATTGCTACAGTTGGAACCCTATATCCCATGCTCTATATACTTATATATCTATAATTTATTGCATTGTAAAGTTTGGCAACATGTAGCTTCATCCCTGGTGTTGCAAACATTTCCATGGGCGATTGGTGCGGCGGCTAGTGGACTGTAATTGAGCAGCAAACGTCTTTGGATAATGTGTCCTAGGTTACGTGGACAGCTGCTGAGGGTTTCCTGGCCGGCAGGCTGTGGTCCGATCTCCTTTGTCTTCACAATAGTGGCACTTATAACACTCGCATGTGTTTAGAAGCGGGTTGATTGACTACCACTTGGCAGGTGCCAACGGGCGGCGTATGCGCGCGGGGTGATGAAGGATGGGGGGGGAGGATGACGTTTGCCATCAGGTTTACCAGCGATGGTAATCACTTGCATTAGGTGGGCTGTCTGCCTGCTTGCCAGCTTTGCAACACGATAAATGTCTCTGTGATTTGAAAGTACATGTGGCACCCTGGTGCATATGGGGATAAATAAAATAACTGAATCTTATCCGTGCAGGAACGGAGAAAGAATACAATTTCCTGCGGCCCGGCGGCCTGTCGTAAGAGACGACTAAACAACCCACAGCCAGGTGGTAGAGTATTTGCTCGACTGGATGGCGACCACCCCTGGTCTAGAGTATGCCGCCATAACAACCTTGTGTTGTGTTCCGGCATTAGTGGAGGCCGACCAGGTTCCAGTCTCCTTTAAGAGAGCAGCAGCGCATTAGCACCTTTGGTGTTGCAAATGTCCATGGGCGATGGTAACCGCTTTCCACCAAGTGGGCCGTTTGCTGAACTACTGCAATAAAAAAAAATAAAAAATAAATCAAAATGAGCAGACACCTCTCAAGTGCTTACATAACATAGGTCTCTTGAGCCATGTTCTAAGGCTAACCTTACACTTGCAAGTGTTGCTCTCAGAAGTCTAAGGCTAGTGCTATGATTTATCAATACTGAACTCGGCTGTGAAATGATGAGTCTGGTATTAATAGTTGTAATGTGCACTTAGCCCTAGACACTGCATCTGCAAAAGTCACAGGTGAGTAATCGCACTTATATAATATTTGTTGATATTTTATGTAAACTAATTAAAAATGAAATAACTGAGCTACTGTACATGCATTTTATTAAAATTGGCTCATGGTTATAGTGATTGAGAAACTTGCCACTTAAGCTTATCAATGTGTAACACCTGCCAATCGGCCTTGCACAACCATTTTGGATAATCTAGCAATGAGAATTTCATAACTTGATAATATTATACTTTTAAATCCTGTAGTATAATAATTCCTTGGATTTTTTTCTTGTCTCATTTCTCAAACCTTCTTTCTCTTTTATGGTCCAGCTGTTTTAGTTCTTTGTATGATACAACACCTTTGGTATTCCCTTCCATCTCCTAAGTATTTATTAAGATAAGTCAATTTATTATTCATAATGTCTGTTATTAATATTATAATAAATAAAATAAAAAATAAACAACAATTAAACAATAAATTATAACACCACACAAAGTCACAAACACATAACTAATAATAAAACTTATACACATACACAAACCTACGCGCACTACCATCTCATTGCATTACACGCACACTCCACAAACAAACCAAGACACACAAAGAGCCTAAAAATTAATAACCCAGGCACAGAAAAGAAAAAACAACACACATGGCACTAAATAGGACTATATATAAGTATAGATATAAGGCCAAAACTGCACATGCACTTCCACACAACACCAGCATGTAACAGATACACTCTACATTAGTATAAGTTTAGTATTAAAATTAGAATAAATTAATATAATAAGTTATTCTTAAGGTACACCACAACATAAAAATTAATAAATTAATGTCACACACAGTAACAAAAATAAACAATAAGCGTGTATGGAGTCTAAAATTTTTCATAAAAATTAAGTAGTAAAAAAGGGTACGGAACTCGAGTCCGTAGAGATGTTAATAATAATAAAAAAAATATATAATTAAATTTTACAAAGTAGCTTTAAAGCCAATTTGGATTTATGGCATACAACTTTGGGGGAGTGCTAGCCACACAACATAAAAATCCTCCAACGGTCCCAGAGTACCATATTAAAGTCAATAATAAAGGCGCCCTGCTTCACAACCAATGCCGAAGCCCGCAAGTACTATGCAGTTCCCGCAATAAGGGTGGAGATTACCAACACCTGCATCCGATATAAAGAATGTCTAATGGTTCATCCAAATGAGCTTGCCCAGAAGCTGCTGCATAGCGTCCCACAAATTCGCCTAAAACGAGTGGACATTCTCGACCTGGATGCAAAATATAGCTCCAATTAAATTAAAGAAAGAAAATCATTGGATCTTGCCTTCTGACAGATCATCAAAACAACCCAATCATCTGCTTATGGAACAATTTCCGATCGCAGATGAAAGGGCCAAAAACAAAAATATATATATAATAAAAAACCTGTTTAATAATATTTTATTAAACAGGTCTGTAATTATGGTTATTTTATAATGGTACACCACATTATAAACAAATAAATTTAATATCATGACAGCGTGCAAACATATGGTTGGCGGCAGTAACAAAGCAGAATGTGAATGCAGCCATGGTGTTTGAGTTCCTACTCAAGATCATCGATGTTATGCAGTCATACTTTGGGAAGATCTCTGAAGAAAACATCAAGAATAACTTTGTTCTTATCTACGAGTTACTTGATGGTAAGTCCACAATTTATATTATATTATTACTTGAATAAAATTCGCCATTATCCTAAAATTAAAAATTAGATAAATCACATGCATCCTGTGTTCCCAACATACTTGTTTGTGTGTGTTTTGATATTTCTACTTTAACCCTTTAGCTCACTATTAGCACATATGTGTCCGCGATGAGAGTGCAGATCGCGTTTGTGTACGTGATCGTTAATTGTGTTGTTGTCTCACTCTGTTTATATAGGATTTGTATGAAATGGGTATATTTTCTTGTTATATTCCGAGATAGTGATAGTGTTAGTCTTGCGGCTTTTTGGTATATCGATAATTGTCTTAAGGGTTAACTCACATATTATTATTGGCGCGTTCCTTTAGTATCTCACAACGCCCAAAATGCTCCGTCTACCGTTCCACATGGCGACCACGGTCGTTATGGTCGTGGCGAAAACGTCACTAATGACGTCATTATTTTCGATCGCACAGCGCTCACAATGACCCATGTCAAGAACTGGGTCGAAGTCGGAGCATTAATTCTCTCTATCGATCGACATTGAAAAAGGCGCGCTTTTTAAATCAACCAATGACATTTGTGTATTTTGCCCTTAATGACATCAACGCTCCATAATACGTTCCACTAGAGTTTATGGATATTTTTTTTTATTTGATTCACGATTAATAAGAAGTGAAAATATAACAGTCACTTAAAAGAATACAACCGCGACGTGTCACGGTGACGACAAGTGAACTGAAAGTGACTATTAGAACTGTGAAGTGAAATAATATGCCGCAACGTTACTTTTCACCGCATTATTAATTTCAATCAAACGAATGAAGCCTAACGCGTTAAACTTTTAAAGAATAACGTTCAATTTTACTCAAATAAGTTCGCTCATCTATACTTTTACTTACTTACTACTTACTAGGTGACACTTTGACAGTTTGCTCCCACATGAAATAACACTAGCGCAATTTTACGGTTGTTTCCTATTCCTGTAACTGGTGTGAAACAGATTTTAATTTATAACGCGCTATTTAACAGGTGATCAGTGAAACCTGCTATAACTAGTTTTTATTGTTGAGTATGAAGATAGTGCCCCATATAGGGTGGAGGAGCGAGATGGAATGCTCCTCCGTCGCAAAGGAAGACCTTCCAGCGAAGCTATTGCTGTTCCTTGTAGGCCTAGGCCTAGGCCTTTGTACGTTTCGGGAATCGTTTGCGACTTCGTTTATTGTACAGCGCCATCTATTGGCTTCCAAGTGTTCCACTACAAGTACTTGTAGATTTCAAAGTTTTCTCTTGACTGATGGTCTTTGGAATATGTTTTGGTGTTCTTGTCTCACTTAAAAGATTAACTACATTTTGACATTTAACTTATGTATTTTACTTTCATAGAGATCCTCGACTTCGGCTACCCCCAAAACTCGGACACGGGCGTCTTGAAGACCTTCATAACCCAGCAGGGTATTAAATCAGCGTCAAAGGAGGAGCAGGCCCAGATTACATCCCAAGTAACCGGCCAGATAGGATGGCGACGCGAAGGCATCAAATATAGACGCAACGAGCTGTTCCTGGACGTGTTGGAGTATGTCAATCTGCTCATGTCGCCGCAAGGTAGGGTTGGAATCAGATTCTTAAGAGTTTCAAGCCAATAGCTAGAAAAAATGGCTACAGGCTGGCAATAGAGTATAAAACAATAGGGGCGCCACTTTCGCAAATTTGTCTAAATTAGCAACTTCACATTACGTCAAGACTAATTTTGATGCTTACTAGTGATTTTTAGTATTACGTTAAACATTGTGCAAGTATCAAGTTGCTTTATTTACGACACACGCATTTTGTCAACATAACGTGTCGCTTAATACGGCCATGTTTTACGGGGACCGGCTAATTATGTGGGGAACAAATGTCTAGCCATGCCGACTCCACCAGGTTCCGGTCGAAGGGGAAGGCCCAAGGAATGCTGGCTTGACGTTGTGAAGTATGACATGCGTACCAATGATCTCGAAACTGGAGTAGAGGAAGTTAGAAAGCGGACCCTAGGCGTCGGAGCGAACGCTCCGAATGCAACCGGGATTTAACGCTCGTATGATGAGGCTGATGATCATGATGATGGTGATGATGATGCATTTTGTCAACATAACCTATGATATTTACTTTAATAATATGTCTATAATTTTGTAACCAAGAGCTTGAATATTTTTGGGAAAATTATAATAAACCATTTGACTAAAAGAAGCCAATGACTGTTACAAACCTGTTATCACAGTGGTTCCTTGGTACATGTCATCGAATTATGTCAAAAACCGTCAGTATCATTGGTAGACTTTAAAAATCACTGCTCATGTGAACTTCAGCATTGTTGTGATTTGTGTTTAGTTATTTTTTTTGTGGATTTTAGACTTGGTTTTAATGTTAAAATTAAAATAACATGGATAAAATCACTTTGTTTACAATTCACTGACATTGATTACATACAGATGAGATAGAATGATTACATACAGATGAGATAGAATATTGCTTGAAGGAAAAAAAAAATGTATTCATGTTCTAGACATTACGCCAGGCTTTAATAATATTTTTTTTGTTTAAGGCCAAGTGTTATCCGCCCATGTGGCTGGCAAAGTGGTGATGAAGTCCTACCTATCTGGTATGCCGGAGTGCAAGTTCGGCATCAACGATAAAATTGTTATGGAGGCGAAAGGAAAGCCCAATGGTGAGTTAATTTTTAGATTCTCACGATTTTGTAATCTTTTATAAACAGTCATATGGATGTTTTTAGAACTTGTCATAAAATTGCAGCACATCGGTACAATACATACACATACATACATACATAACTTCACACCAGTTCCCTTGCGGGGTAGGCACGAACCACAGAGCGCCATTCAGGCTTATTCTGACACACCTCACTTGCTTCTTTGACATTCATAGCTCTTGTCATGCACGCTCCTCTGTTCTTAAGGCTCCTGACATCACCTTCTGCTAGTACACGATCAATTTGATCATGGAAGGTGTGTTGTGGCCTTCCACGACTTCTGCATCCATCCACTTTTGCATTGTATATCTGTTTAGTCATTCTTTCATCATCCGTGCAGGAACGGAGAAAGAATACAATTTCCTGCGGCCCGGCGACCTGTCGTAAGAGGCGACTAAACAACCCACAGCCAGGTGGTAGAGTATTTGCTCGACTGGATGGCGACCACCCCTGGTCTAGAGTATGCCGCCATAACAATCTTGTATTGTGTTCCGGCATTAGTGACCAGGTTCCAGTCTCCTTTAAGCTTCTCTCAGCAGCGCATTTGTAGCACCTTTGGTGTTGCAAATGTCCATAGGCGATGGTAACCGCTTTCTACTAAGTGGGCCGTCTGCCTGTCTGCTGAACTCCTGCAATAAAAAAAATAAAATAAAAAAAATGCATTCTTTCCACATGCCCGAACCACCGGAGCATTCCTTTTCTTACCTTCACCCCGACGCTCTCTTTCAGACCAACTCTCTTTCTTACTTCGGTATTACGAACGCGGTGCTCGCATCTCGACCGCATCGATACAGTATTACACAAAATATAATTCCGACCTGCAGCTTTCGTTTGCGTAGATAAGGTTGATCATTTTCTTGCATGTAATCAATCTACATTGAACTTTATTCACAAAGACAAACGGCAGAGTGTTGTTCACTCTGCACTCTTAGCTCGGTCCTGCTTACACGATCTTGTACACTGTCGCGTGTATTATAATTGGTTTAAGGTCTTACTGTGCGGGGTAGGTAAGTAGTGGTAGAACTCAAAGGACGCGTTCGACAGTTTTCTGACCTGATGTGCATATTATTACAATGACCACGTGCTAACAGCGGTGAAGGAAAACATTGTGATAGAACCTGCACATCGAGATAACCAATGTGTCAAAGCTGCCAAGCCGCCTTGGACCAGCGTGGTGGCTGTACTGTCCGTTCCCCCTATAGTGGGAGGTCCGAGGCCAGCAATGGGACATTACTGTGCAAGTACATCGGGAGGAATTATTAGTTGTGTAGTGTTATAATACCTATAGTGTTGTAAATGCCCATAGGCGACCCCCAGGCCCTCGGCCTGTTTGCTGTACTCCAGCAATAAAATAAAATTAAGACCAGTTTATAACTTTAAATTGAAACATATAACGGGCGGTCTTAGACTCACCTATTTCAAAATATCCTAGAGACTTTAATTTTTGAAGTGATAACTTCTTATGGCAGGGTAAACTGCTTCGTTACGTGACGCGTTACGGCACCAGTCTGTCTGTTCAGTGATCACGGAAAAACTACTGGACCGACTTAGATTAGTTTAAGTTATCACTTCTGTCGGTTGTCCCAAAGACACCTAATTTTTTTTTAATGTTGTTTCTTTACTTTTTATTTATAAATTATCATGGCTATTAAACCGTTTTTTAGTTTTTTAAACTATAATAATTATATTCTTTTTTTATCATTAACTATTATAAAAATTTGGTAGAAGGCACCATATATTTTTTTTATATAAGTTTATCATGCAATCTGTCTTTACACCATAAGTAGGTTTTTTATAGGCTGTGAGTAATGGCCGGTGAGGTCAGTCCTGCCATTGAAAGAACTGCTGTAAGCGTGTAATTTAAGCCTCTTGAGTTGTAATGTTTCACTTAGTGTTAATACACCTAAGGCGTTTATGAGAGTTTCTCAACATTTTTGAAGGAAGTTATTTTGCGGTCTGCCACATTTTTGCAAAAGAATAAATAATAGCCCATTAATCATATGGGTCGGTCAATATTTGGTTTTGGTGAATTCACAATTTATCAAATTTATATAATATTGTTACGAGTTGCAAGACTCGAATTGAAATGCCGTTGGAATTATTATAGAATTTATTAGATCTATACAAACACGTATAACACAGGTACAAGTAATTATTGAACAAAATCAGTCCAAACGTAATGCATGATTCAATAACACGCGCAAAGTCCGTCACTATATAGATTATCGAATGTTCACACGTCTTGTCTCGCTAGTGGTTATCGCTTGACTGCCGATCCCTCCAGTTGGTCATTGCTTTATACTGCACCGATACAATATGGCTGACCGACCGCGCAGATCGAATTTCTTAGAATCAGTTCGACACACCTGTCTAATAACTGCCATAAAAGATTACAATACACAATGTACTGTTTTTCTAATTACGAATTTTAAACACAAAGTAAACAAAAGAAGACAGTCATAAATAATTTCAATGTTAGTAGCTCATACGCCGGCAGGTAATAAATGTGCTTTGTCTACAGGTATGCAGGTGGCCCAAATTGTAACAATATTAAATTGTTTTTTTGGTCAATCACTTCACATTGCTATTAAAGCATATTTTTATATTTATTTCATAATGTGCCTTTTGTTTGACGACACTAATTAAATTTGAACCAGCCCCGACCCTTTCAGGGGGTATATCGGGCAACACCGACAGCGACCCGGCGCGGTCCGGCAAGCCGGTCGTGGTCATCGACGACTGCCAGTTCCACCAGTGCGTCAAGCTGAGCAAGTTCGAGACCGAGCACTCCATCTCCTTCATACCGCCCGATGGAGAGTTCGAGCTCATGCGGTGAGTGCCTCCTCCCTCCGGACGAACAGGATTTTCCGGGCTTTATGCTTTTTTAGGGGTTTATATATTTTAATGTGTTTTTCTTTTCTTTTTTTTTTCTTTTCTTTTAAATATTTTTTTCTTTTCTTTTATCTCTGTTTTTTCCATTTTTACTCGATTTAACCTTTTCCAAAAACTTTACAAAGGGTTCTTATGTGTAATAGTATCTTCTTACTGTGATCTTTTATACAAACTATTATGTCTATTCTTACTTCTATACGTGAAGCAAAAACTTTGTACCCCTTTTTACGAAAATTGCGCGAATGAAGGAGTATGAACTTTCGCACACTTATAGTTTATATAGAGAATAAGCGACGAATGTTAATATTGGTTTAAAATTATGCATAAAAAATACATCAAATCAATAAAAAAAACATACATTACACACACTACCATGTATTTGACACACACATACATATATACTCTTTTGTTTATTGTTAAAGTCAAACTAACAGTGTAGCCTTGGCGAAATCTGTGATTATAGAGGTATAGTCTTTGACAACTAATTATTATGGTCGAATTTCGACCAGGGGCGACCACTAGTTATATCTAGGTCTCTAGTGTTTTCTATCTTTTTTTGGCTTACTTTATAATATATTTTTTATGCTTTTTTAGTTTCTTCTATTTTTGTATTAGAAAATTGTGATATACATAAAGAGAAAGTATACAATTTCCTGCGTTGGGGCAGCCTGTCGTAAGAGGCGACTAAACAACCCACAGCCAGGTGGTAGGGCATTTGCCCGACTGGATGACTACCACCCCTGGTCTAAAGTATGTCGCCATAACAACCTTCGAGTTGTGTTCCGGCATTAGTGACCAGGTTCCAGTGTCCCTTAAGAGAGCAGCAGCGCATTTGTAACACCTTTGGTGTTGCAAATGTCCATAGGCGATGGTAACCGCTTTTCATCAAGTGGGCCGTCTGCCAGTCTGCTGAACTCCTGCAATAAAAAAAAGAAATCGAACCCGGAACCTCTGCGTTGCAGTGAGGTACGCCGGCAAAGGCTTAGCTCACTCAACCACAGGCCGTCAATACTGATATAAGCATGTCGGTGACGCGAACCCATAGGATTTTCCCCTACCAAAAAGTGGCCAACGCGGCTAAAGAAGTTTCCACTTCAAAAAGCAAACCATTTTGCATACATGTATAGCTTCTGTGATATCCCAGTTACCGCACAACTAAGGACATCTCGCTGCCTTTCCGCGTGATCCCGCTAGTGCGCGAGGTGGGTCGCACCAAGATGGAGGTGAAGGTGGTGCTGAAGAGCAACTTCAAGCCCTCGCTCTTGGGGCAGAAGATCGAGGTGAAGATCCCCACGCCCCTCAACACCAGCGGGGTCCAGCTCATCTGCCTGAAGGGCAAGGCCAAGTACAAGGCATCGGAGAACGCCATTGTTTGGAAGTAATTACTCTTTTAGTTTATACACTAATATTTGTATTATATACAGTGTAAACTCCATGTAACGTCACTCGATTTAACGACAAACTCCCTTAAGCGTCGAAATCACTTTGGTTAGTTTAGCTTGTCTTCCATACAATGATACACTCTATATAGCATTACACCCACTCTCAATAACGACAACAATTAAGTAATAAAAAGTACCTTTTAAGTTAGTAAAAACTGCGCAGCTGTGTATTATCCTAGCCCGTAATAAACTCGACTGTCGGCATCATGCATACCGAAATTTATAAGTGCTTCCTTTATCACCAAGATACCTCAATATCGCAAGATATAAAAAAAACACAACAAAATTACTGGTGCAGCGAAAGACGTTGGACAAAAATAACAGACTTCTCTCCATTTAATGACAACTCTCTATAACGCCATAAAATGCACAGTCCCTTCGGTGTCGTTATATAGAGTTTACACTGTATTTTGAAATGAAATGAAATTTATTTGCTTATCACATGGTACATTGATAAACGGGGCTTAAATTATGGTTAGATCAACATGCTATTGCCCATAGGGCGTTTAGATATTACATACATACATACATAACTTCACGCTAGTTCCCTTGCGGGGTAGGCACGAACAACAGAGTGCCATTTAGGCTTATTCTTACACACCTCACTTGCCTCTTTGACATTCATAACTCTTGTCATGCAAGCTCGTCTGTTCTTAAGGCTCCTGACATCACCTTCTGCTAGTACACGATCAATTTGATCAGGGAAGGTATGTCGTGGATTTCCACGACTTCTGCATCCATCCACTTTTGCATTGTATATTGTTTAGATATTAAATTGCTATATATACTAAATATTGCAAAACTAGATGATTATAGACATGAAATACTTAAAAATAAAATCAGAAAGTGGTGAATCAGTGATGACAAAAAGTAAATAATGGTAATACAATAATTTCAAATATGTCATAAAATAAAATTATTAAAAAAAAAACAAGGAAACGGCGAGCCACTCACATATTGTGTATTCAAGTAAATTAGTAAACCAGCCTTAGCCATATAGTAGCGATTATTCTATTTTAACCATCGATTAAATGTCTATGCACACCAGCCTAAGTAAAGTGCCAATGTGTGTCCATTCTTAGATATAATTTATTTTATAGAATACTAGCTTCTGCCCGCGACTTCGTTTGCGTGGAATAGTTAAAAAAACTTAAGTTAAAAAAGACCCCCCGATTTTGAAACATTCTTCACTGGTGCTCCGCTCCTGTTGGTGTTAGCGTGATGATATATTGCCTATAGCATTCCTCGATAAATGGGCTATCTAACACTGAAAGAATTTTTCAAATCAGACCAGTAGTTCCTGAGATTAGCGCGTTCAAACAAACAAACTCTTCAACTTTATATATTAGTATAAGATTGGGTTAAAAATTGTATTTTATTTTATTTTAATAAGGATCACCAACAGTTTTGTACACTTGATCAGTTACTAGACTTATGAATAAGGTTTACAATGCGATGTAAAAACGAATTATAGGTGAATACAGCTTGCAGTTTAATTTTTTCACTGTTATTTATTTAAACTCTAATAATAAATATAACAAAAATGTGTAAGGTAATGAAATTAGTCTGTCCGTCAGTCTATGTCTAATTAGTGTCTTGTTGGGCTAAAGGAGTCTTTTTATGAAATGAATTTTTGGAGTCAAAGTCAGAATGTCAGTAACATCACTACTACTGTTGAGAATTCTACACATTCTGGAGATAGGGGAGTGAGCACCTAGTACTGTTGTTCTTAATGAGGGAAAGTGGGGTGTTATAGGTGGTCGCGAGGGTTTCGAAGGGACTCTTAAGCGGAATTGGCTTAACGACTAAGGGGAATCTATGTTATTATGAAATAACTTATGAGCAAACGTGGCGTATAAAATAATTCTGCGTGTAAAATAAATTACTTAGTAGTCTTTATAGGCTAGATTGTAATATTTTAGCGATTGCTAAGAAATTCCTTTTACACAGAAAAAATAATTCATTATATTTAGAAGCCTGCAAATGAATGAATGAATGAAATGAATTTCAGGATCAAACGCATGGCCGGCATGAAGGAGACCCAGCTGTCCACCGAGATCGAGCTTCTGGAGACGGACACCAAGAAGAAGTGGACGCGGCCACCCATCTCGATGGCTTTCGAGGTGCCCTTCGCCCCCTCCGGTTTCAAGGTGTGTGTACCAGTCATGCCAACCCACAGCCAGGTGGTAGGGTCTAGTGTTGGCCGCCATAACAACCTTGAGTTGTGTTCTGGCATCAGTGGCCGGGTTCCAGTATCCTTTAAGAGAGCAGCAGCGCATTGGTAGCACCTTTGGTGTTACAAATGTCCATTAAAGCAGTCAAACACACATTGTATATCCCCAAACTAAGCAATTTAGAACTTAGTGTCTTTTCTCTCAATGCTCTAGTAACGTGTGCAACTTTGACAGATCCTCTTATGTACTCATTTCGACTTAATGTAGAACATATAAATTAAATACTTTGTCAGATGATATTTTCCCATGGAAAAGAAAAAGCGTTAGGTGTTGTTTATTATAATGGTTAACCTAAAAAGCGCTAGCTTTAGCGCTTAGAGCGTTAGATTTTGCGCTTTAAGTTTTAGATTTAGCACTTTAAGTGTAAGATTTAGCGGTTTAAGTATTAGATTTAGCGCTTAGTGCGTTAGATTTAGCGCTTTACGTGTTAGATTTAACGCTTTAAGCGTTAGATTTAGCGCTTTAAGTGTTAGATTTAGCGCTTAGAGCGTTAGATTTAGCGGTTTAAGTGTTAGATTTAGCGCTTAGTGCGTTAGATTTAGCGCTTTACGTGTTAGATTTAACGCTTTAAGCGTTAGATTTAGCTCTTTAAGTGTTAGATTTAGCGCTTAGAGCGTTAGATTTAGCGCTTTAAGTGTTAGATTTAGCGCTTTAAGTGTTAGATTTAGCGCTTAGAGCGTTAGATTTAGCGCTTTAAGTGTTAGATTTAGCGCTTAGAGCGTTAGATTTAGCGCTTTAAGTGTTAGATTTAGCGCTTTAAGTGTTAGATTTAGCGCTTAGAGCGTTAGATTTAGCGCTTTAAGTGTTAGATTTAGCGCTTAGAGCGTTAGATTTAGCGCTTTAAGTGTTAGATTTAGCGCTTTAAGTGTTAGATTTAGCGCTTAGAGCGTTAGATTTAGCGCTTTACGTGTTAGATTTAACGCTTTAAGTGTTAGATTTAGCGCTTTAAGTGTTAGATTTAGCGCTTAGAGCGTTAGATTTAGCGCTTTACGTGTTAGATTTAACGCTTTAAGTGTTAGATTTAGCGCTTAGAGCTTTAGATTTAGCGCTTAAAGTGTTAGATTTAGCGCTTAGAGCGTTAGATTTAGCGCTTTAAGTGTTAGATTTAGCGCTTTAAGTGTTAGATTTAGCGCTTAGAGCGTTAGATTTAGCGCTTTAAGTGTTAGATTTAGCGCTTAGAGCGTTAGATTTAGCGCTTTAAGTGTTAGATTTAGCGCTTTAAGTGTTAGATTTAGCGCTTAGAGCGTTAGATTTAGCGCTTTACGTGTTAGATGTAACGATTTAAGTGTTAGATTTAACGCTTTAAGTGTTAGATTTAGCGCTTAGAGCTTTAGATTTAGCGCTTAAAGTGCTAAGGTGGCAGTCCTGATTGGCATGATGTTATTGTATGTTTTGAATGTGCCAGGTGCGTTATTTGAAAGTGTTCGAGCCCAAGCTGAACTACTCGGACCACGATGTGATCAAATGGGTGCGCTACATTGGGAGGTCTGGCCTCTACGAGACCAGGTGTTAACCGCACAATACGTTAATGTAAGTCGCCAATATTTTTAGTATCTATACTAATATTATAAAGCTGAAGAATTTGTTTGAACGCGCTAATGTCAAGAACCGCTGGTCCGATTTGAAAAATTCTTTCAGTGTTGAATAGTACATTTATCGAGGAAGGCTATATTATATTTTCAAAAAAATTAGGGATCCTTACTAAAAGTCCAATAACGTAACCCAAGGTGTAAAAAAATGACCCGAAAAAATCGTTACACGGCGTGCGCTGCGAAATCTATTGATTATAGGACAAAACAATGTACTACCACTTTGCAGAACATATAATTGTGTACAAAAAATATCGCGTAACCATATATCTAACTATTGTAGTTATCTCACAATAAGTGTTTTCTTTTATTTTTGTAAATAATTAAAATGCCGTCGCTTCTAAAACTTTTTATTTTGTACCTTGGTATTAATCCTTATTAAAATAAATTACTCCATATTCAAGACGAATTCAAAATACCTTTCTAGAACTCTTTAAATGATTTAATTCGGACGTTTCATTCGAAAGATATCGCGATATTTAAAATGTAAGTATTAGTGTTGTAGCCAAATACTAATATTGTTTGATTGAACGCGCTAATCTCAGGAAATACTGGTCTGATTTGAAAAATTATTTCAGTGTTGGATAGCCCATTTATCGAGGAAGGCTATAGGCTATATATCATCGGAGCACCAATGAAGAATGTTTCAAAATCGGAGGATTTTGAAAGCAAATTCCACGCGGACGACGTCGCGGGCACAGCTAGTATTTTTACAATTTCACTGTAGTATTCTTGGTGTGCGATTGGTGTGATAGGTACTACGCTCTTACAGAATATCAACAAGAACAAGTATCATTGGCGCAATTAATACACTTTTTCACTATTAAAGCGGTTCTACGGGCAGGCATACAAAGGTTGTTATTGTCGCCATGCCATGTGTTACGTTTCTGAAGAATTAAGCTTTGGTGTTTTAATTTGATATAAATTAATTTGGTACTGTTACAAAGCTAGTAATAATATGTATAATAAGTTAGTAATAGTAATAACCCATAGCCATAGTGGTAGGGTATTTACTCGACTGGATGGCGACCACGCCTGGTCTAGAGTATGCCGCCATAACAACCTTGAGTTGTGTTCCGGCATTAGTGACCAGGTTCCAGTCTCCCTTAAGAGAGCAGCAGCGCATTTGTAGCACCTTTGATGTTGCAAATGTCCATAGGCGATGGTAACCGCTTTCCATCAAGTGGGCCGTCTGTTGCACTCCTGCAATAAAAAAAAATGAAAGTTCAAACGGGGCTTCTCAGACAGGTCCAACTATAGTATAAATTTGAGACTATTTCTTATTAACTTACAAGAAATCCCAAGTGTAATTTTAGATGAGTGTTATGAAGTTTGATAGTCTAATTAATGAAAGTAGTCTTTATAGTTTTGACTATAAGGCCTTGTAGTTATAAACCGGGCTTTTTTTGTGGGGGCAAGTGGGTGCACGCAGTGCCCTTAAAGGAAATTTCGAAAATATCGAAAAATTGCCATTAAAACTGAAAAGGAATAAATGAAATAATTTGAAAAAAATAAATAAAAAATAAAACCATTTTGGTAATCTTTACAAAATTTTTTGGATATTTTTAATAGGTCAAAATTATTCAAATACAAAGTCTATTTTTGTTTTTGTAATGCACAGTGGATATCTAATAAGTAGTTTTACACTGATTTTTAGGATTTTTTTTTTAACGTGAACACAGCGAGACAGCGGTAACTTCACCACTAAGACACAGATAAAACATAGACCGACCATAGACATTGTCTTTTACTATTTAATTAATGGCATGGTTGCCAGATTAACATCTAACATAATTTTCAATCAATTAATTACTTTACTTACTTTTTACTTTACTACCTTAAGAACAGACGAGCTTGCATGACAAGAGTTATGAATGTCAAAGAGGCAAGTGAGGTGTGTAAGAATAAGCCTAAATGGCACTCTGTTGTTCGTGCCTACCCCGCAAGGGAACTGGCGTGAAGTTATGTATGTATGTATGTATGTAATTACTTTAAGTGATTTTACATTTTTTTGTTTGTTTACAGGGATGTTCACACTGCTTTGGATTCCTATAGTGAAATAATTTGTATGTATGTAATTTTTTTTATTCCTCAATTTTAATGTATGTTGTTAAAATAGTAAGGACATTATTTGAATTTTATTTTTGCATAATTTATTATTTTAATTCACTCTAATAAGTATGCTGGTACATACCTATTTTTGGGTATATAATGAAATTTTCAATAAACTATTTTTGCGATGGGTTAGATAATTTGTTTTTAAATGATTTCTTTTTTTAAAAAACCTAATTAAGTAATTTTACGTGATTGTAGTAAGGGGCCATTCATTAATTACGTAAGGATGATTTTGACGACTTTTGACCCTCACTACCCCTAAGATTTCTCGAACCCCCCTCTCCCTCTTCTTACGTAAGATTCAATCTCGTTTTTTCGAATAATAAAACGTTAAAAAAGGATCAGAGACACTAAAACTCACAGTTTTACGTAAATAAAAGATTTTTATTCTTTAGCAGATATTTTTTTTGTCTATTTAATAGGGTGTCCAGTTGTTATATACATTTGTTTTTACATACATGAGCATTTATGTGTCAACCAACACCACAAGTGTGAGTTTCATTTTCATAAAACGAGATGGCGCCACAGGCGAATTACATCGCGGTATGGTTCGCTGATGGGGACATTATTATACTGGTTATGTTACATACAATAAATTGTCTTCTTTCGCCGATTCTCCTCTCCCAGCCATAACACGTTGCGAAACGACGTTCCCGGCCGATCCCGGCCCGCCGGGATGGGATCCTTCTCCTCAGGCTTTATATTACCCGTCGCCCGTTCTCAATTAGGTAATTTTGTCGCTCTCTAGTCGGCATCGTTAGGTAACCCCCCTTTCATGGCAACAGTCCAGCCGGGGTAAAGCCCAGTAGGGAACTCCCTCGAGAAAGTTGTGAATACTTTGGACCAACAACGTAAAGTCCAATAAAAAAAATTGTCTGCGTTCTTCCGGGCGTCTTATTTGACACTCCCTAGCTTTAACAACTTTGAACAAGGGCCAAGTTAGCCCTGCTACGTCCCTTGACTTTGTCAAGGACTGTATGAACGGTTATTTGTTTAGTATAACTTTATATTATTATATGTATGTAATTATTAAATGGCAAACTCTCGTTTCGGAGGCCACGACCCACTTTGGGTCGCTGAGCCGACGGAGTAAGTAGTAATATTATATGTGTGTATCTACTTCCTTAAGACTACTTGTAAATATAGTATAGTATAGTTAAACTAATGAGGTGTCTTTGGGACACATGTTTGGAACGAAGTTCTCCTAAAATGTCGTTAAAAATTCTCAAAACGTCTCAAAAAGTGTGTCGATAAGCATCGAAAACCATCGAAATTTTATCAAAAACCTATGTATAGAAAGAAATACATAAACAAACAAATAGTATCAAAAACAGCGTATATTATTACACTAATTGATATTTTAGATTTTATTTCATTGCATTAAAGTTGATAGCTTACTATAGCAAAAAGTGTCGTGACAACTTTTCGTAAGAATTTTTTCCGTCTAGCCCCCTTTCACAACGCGCGATAAGGAACTTCGTTCCAATAATAATTTAGGTTATATATCCGTGGCTGGAGTGAATATGTTGACATGTTCAAAATGTCAATTTTACAGGGGCGCCATTTTAAAGTTTGACTAGTAATGATAAATCGTGTTATTCTATTATTACCAAAGGAAAAATCTTAAAAAGTTATGAATATTTCGGACTGACAATTTCTTTCCTATAAAAACGCAGGCGTAGGAAGCGTCTAAACGAATAAAAAAAAAGATGTATGTCGAGATATCAATGTATTCCCGCCAGCCACGGATATATTTATACTCTTTCATTGCTATAAGATATGGATTATCCTTATATAATACTAGCTGCGCCCGGAAAATCGTTATATTTTGGATAATTCACACTATATCTTTATAAATTATAGCCTATGTGTTATTCTGATGTGTAAGCTATATTATTGTAAAGTTTCATCAAAATCCATTGAGTAGTTTTTGCGTGAAAGTGTAACAAACATACATACATTTTTACAAACTTTCGCGTTACATCTAGTAGGATTAAATTTCGATTTGTAAAATATTACGCAAGAATGGGTTTGACTCAAGGTAAGGGCATGTATAGATTTATCTAACCCGCAGCTCTCCCCCTCAGGACCCTTACGTGATTAATGAATGACCCCTAAAATTAATTTCTGTATAATTTTTATTCTCATACCTCTGCTACACCTGGGACAGTGTTAGTACTCACGCAGATGTGTCCGAGTGTTTAATGCGCTATTGTTAATGACGTTAAACATTGACATATAAGTCATGTATATATACATTTTATCCGTGCAGGAACGGAGAAAGAATACAATTTTCTGCGTTGGGGCGGCCTGTCGTAACAGGCGACTAAACAACCCACAGCCAGGTGGTAGGGCATTTGCCAGACTGGATGGCTACCACCCCTGGTCTAGAGCATGCCGCCATAACAGCTTTGAGTTGTGTTCCGGCATTACTGACTAGGTTCCAGTCTCCCTTAAGAGAGCAGCAGCGCATTTGTAGCAACTTTGGTGTTGCAAATGTCCATAGGCGATGGTAATCGCTTTCCATCAAGTGGGCCGTCTGCCTGTCTGCTGATCTCATGCAATAATAATAATAATAATAAATAAAATACATTGGTGTAGTTAATCGTTAACTCATTACTTTTTAACGCTGTAAGTAAGTCGCATTAAATCAAATTTTGATCACAGTGACTAACACTAACGCAGGTGGAGCAGCGGTATTACAAGTAGTACTACACCCGTCGATTGATTAGCAATAGTTTATATATATATATAAGCATTGAATCTCAATGTAATGATTTTTTTACTTCACAATTTGTGTCAGATCGAAAATGTGTTAAATAATATTTATAATTTATTAATAATGAAAAATGTATTTCATTCGATACCTAACCACTAGATCATTCCTAATTAGGTCCTTATTAAATTTGGTTTTATAATGTAATAATTTTAACCAGATTTTATCGCATATACAAATATATATATATACTTCTATCAGCGCGTTCCATTAGTAGCTCACAACGCTCACAATGCTACGTTGGCCGTTCCACAAAGCGATCGCGATCGTTGTGGTCGTGGTGAAAACGTTACTAAAACGACCCATGTTAAGAGGTGGGTTGAATAACCCTTCCACTTGGGTTTACGATTGTAACGCCGGCAAGCAAGTAGAACGGGAGAAATCGTGGTCGTTGTCAGTCCCTAATGGAACGTAGCCTACGTATATAGTTCGCGAAAGGTCGAGATGATAATTTCCCAGTGATGTGACGTCAGTCGTCGCATACCAGGAGCGCAATTCTGCTACTGCTGTCTCGTCAAAATGATCGAACACTGTTATCTCAATCGTAGGTTTGAATTTTCAAATGTTCTACCTACATTGTTAATAGGGCAGGAGGTATATTATCTAATATGGAGGGTAGTGGTAAGGAGAATCATCTCATATAGGAAAACAGTTGAGGAAGTGTCCAGTTGTAAGCTGTAAATAACAGTTCAAAAACCGGCCACAATGGCGCTGGTGTAGACAAAGGGTAAGGTATAAATATAGCTGTTGTAGACGAATCGTCGGAAGTTAAAAAAAAAAATATCTTTGGCGACTAAAGTAGTTGGTGGACAGTGCACTGTTATAAAACGTCAACTATTTACGTAGTACAAAGTAATTACTAAATATAACCTCAAAGAATTGTTATGTGAGAACGTGAATAGTGATTTTATTTCGTGAATTTTGAATAATACGCTTAGTGATATTGTAATATTTAATTTTATGAAGCTAAAACACTATAATACTACTCTAATAACTTTTGCCGCTTTCTTTAAAGTTCACCCTGATGCGAAAGTGGCGCCACCCTAATTTAATGCATTTCAGTGGACACTTATTAATTATACATAGATGTTTCTCCTTAGCTCTACCCTCCATATCTAATATAGTTCGAAAAGCATTATTACTCTATATAGTGGCATGCAAAATAATATAGTTAAAATTTTATGTTAATTAATTTTTTTTAGCAAAATGTAAAGCATAACTTCGACGCGTGATTAAATTATTTGTATGCGATAAAACAGTTATGTATGGCATAGTATCGATATAAAATTATTGTATGTATCCGATATATCATGATGTATCGATATACGTGTTGTAAGAGAACAGTTATAACTAAAAATGGTAAACATAAGCTCGGAAGAATGGTCGCAAACAAGTATTTTAAAATAAATAATAATAATAACAAGCTATTTGAATTCATTGAATTTTAATACTTTATTCAAATTAAGTTGCAAAGGTCATACATACAAGTAAAAATTAAGTCTACTTCTTATGCAGAAATACCGGTTAGAAACTCTTAAATAACGGAAGAGAAGAAGAAGAGAAATATATAATAATATACAATTATAATTCTTCTTGATTATATCAAATTAACAGGGAAAAATATGTATAAAAAAATGGCAACACTGACGCAAAGATTTTTCTAGAGTCGTGTTGCTTTCTAAAAACGAAAACTAGTTTAATTAAAACAGTTTGCGATTATTCTTTTAGTAAAATAATCGGTTTAAACTGCGGTATTGATTAATTGGTATGTAAGTGTTTAGAATAGTCATATATATTGATAAATATAAGATTTCTTGTAATAAAACTACTTTATGCCTGATCAAAGCTATCTTTATGAACATCGTGTCAAAAACAAAGTTACGTATTTCTGCATTTTTTTAAATTGGCGCGGTAAACACTGAAATCGTGTATTTGAAACATTATTTCTTAGTGAATTCAGTCTTATGTTCACGCAAAATATTTAAATTGCTAGATTTACATCGTGGCAATTCTAGCGGGTTCAGATGACAGATATGAGTGTGGCCATATGAAAAAATCTGAATAAATAGCTTGTGACACGACTCGCTGGACAGACTATAAATGCATACTCACTCTTATACCGTGCTGGAGTTTATATTATAATTCTATAAAGTTTTACAAAATGCCTAACATATAAACTACACGTTTTGCCAGATGGTAGGGCATTTGCCCGACTGGATGGCTACCACCCCTGGTCTAAAGTGTCCCGTCATAACAACCTGGAGTTGTGTTCTGGCATTAGTGACCAGGTTCCAGTCGCCCTTAAGAAAGCAGCAGCGCATTTGTAGCATTTTTGGTGTTACAAATGTCCATAGGCGATGGTAACCTCTATCCATCAAGACGGCCGTCTGCCTGTCTGCTGAACTCCCGCAATAAAAAAAAAAGTAAGCCGAGTAATGCTACAACATGGCGTTTCATATCATGATTGTATTAATTCGCTTATGTTGTAAAGTGAGGTGTGTAAGAATAAGCCTAAATGGCGCTCTGTTGTTCGTGCCTAACCCGCAAGGGAACTGGCGTGAAGTTATGTATGTATGTTGTAAAGTATCAACATTCATTAAGCGCTGTATTTGGGTTGCTTCACACTGAAGGTATAATAGTTTTTTTTGGTAGATTTATTTTGTCAGTATTAAGTTTATAAATTTGAAACCAAAATAATAGGACATTTCATCCAAGCAACGTTATTTATTTGGAATTTATCTGTGAAGGAATGGAGAAAGAATGCAATTTCTTGCGTTGGGTTGGCCTCTCGTAAGAGGCGACTCTTTTAAGAGAGCAGCAGCACATTGGTAGCACCTTTGGTGTTACAAATGTAAAAAAATATTTCTTAATATATTTTTTTACATATATACTATACTTTATATATATACTAATATATGAAGCTGAAGAGTTTGTTGGTTTGTTTGAACACGCTAATCTCAGGAATTACTGGTCTGATTTGAAAAATTATTTCAATGTTAGATAGCCCATTTATCGAGGAAGGCTATAGGCTATATATCATCACGCTAAGACCAATACGAGCGGAGCACCAATGAAGAATGTTTCAAAATCGGGGTTTTTTATTTTAACTATTCCACGCGGATGAAGTTGCGGGTAAAAGCTAGTACATAAGAAAACTACGTTTTAACGGTTTTAAGCGTGATAATTTATTTGATTTTTGTTATTCCGACGTTTCAGCCACTTTTCAGTGGCCGTGATCACGGAAGACAATGATGTCCAGTGTCAATGAGTATTGTAATATATTCTTTGTTAAAGTTATGTAAATGAAACAAGAAAATTCAGTTTTATAAACAAGTATTTTGCTTAATATTTTAAATAACATATAGTCAAGGTGTAGAAGTCCGTCAGTGGGGTAACTCTGTACATGTCTCGTTATTTCGATGTTTGAATAACTATGATGACAACAAATCGGTCAGTACAGCTAAAACACCATTTATAAGTACTAATTGTAGCTGTTAAATTTCGTTACGAACTTACCCCACTAACTTCCCACCTTGTCTGTGTGTTAATTAAATATTTGTTTAATACTCAATATCTAATAAGCTTTTTTAAAAAGGGTTTTAAATACAAGCTTTTGAGATCCTGGATATCATGTAGCCGCAAAGTGCTAGCCAAGACAAGTAAAACGAGCCCAAACACGACGGGTCTATCTTGTTTAGTACAGGAGTTCCTACGGCCACCTTCCGACTCCATCATCAGATCAGCTCCATGGTACCATGTTATTGCATTGTCACGCGATATACATATGCGTGCAAAATTTCAGCTCAATCGGAAACCGGGAAGTTGGTCAAATTTAACTTGCAAGATTCCACCTGAACTTACATACATACATCCATTGCAAGTTAAATAAAAGCTTGTAAAAATAAAAATACAGTTTAATTATACAGACGAGCGTGCATGACAAGAGTTATGAATGTCAAAGAAGCAAGTGAGGTGTGTAAGAATAAGCCTAAATGGCGCTCTGTTGTTCGTGCCTACCCCGCAAGGGAACTGGCGTGAAGTTATGTATGTATGTATAATTATACTAATCTGATTCTGGGTGTCGTACTTATAAATATTTGTATGTAGTTTTGTTACATGAAATTTGTATTTTAAGTGCATATTACAAAGAATGCTTATGTATGTATCGTGTTACAAAAATAATGTACAATAAATGGTAAATAAAATTGTATTTTTCTTTTTATCCTCAATTTTCCATATATAAAATTATTTAATAATCGCCCGATAGTAAATCAGGTAACTGTGTGATAGATAATCCACGTCCACGGACTATGAATAATTCCGATGACAAACGTCCACTTAGGCTACGTTCCACAAGAGACTTACAACGACCTGGTTAACGATCGTGATTTTACCATTTCACTTGCTGTCGTTACAATCATAAACTCTACTGCGGCCGGCAATTACACGGTGGAAGCGATTCGATCGCAGCTGTTTCGATGGCTCTCGTGGGAACGCAGGAATGACGCAGATACTTACTGGGCACGGTTGCTTCGATAAGTATCTGCAATGCCTCCATAATTGATAATGGTCTAATTCCTTGCAAAGGACCTGGTATGTGGGTAAATATCATTTCCCCCGCCTTAAAAAAAAAGTAAAAATCATAAACTCTAGTGGAACGAATTATGGGGCGTTGATGTCGTAAACGACGAAATAAAGAACTGTCATTGGTTGATTTGAAAATCGCGCCTTTTTCATTGTCAAGAGATAGAGAGAATTAATGCTTGGTTATAATAAAATATTTAATTAATTGTAAAATATAAAATTCATTAAAAAACTAATAATTAGATAAAAAAATTAATAAAAAATAATAATATAGTCAACCCCCACTTCGACCCACCTCTTGACATGAGTCGGAGCTACAAGCTAACAACTGGAAAGAAACTGCGCAGGATAGGGAAAAATGGCATGTCCTCGCT
Organism: Dendrolimus kikuchii; assembly: GCA_019925095.2. NCBI lineage: Eukaryota > Metazoa > Arthropoda > Insecta > Lepidoptera > Lasiocampidae > Dendrolimus > Dendrolimus kikuchii. The sequence goes on along the minus strand of CM034399.1, from coordinate 21,211,526 downwards.
TCGGTGGCCATGACCCACTGGGTCCCCGAGTCAGCGGAGTAAGTTTAAAAATGTGAAAAAAATCAGGAGGATAATTCGGATCAGGAGATTTCGAAAATGCAATTTTTAGAATTTTTGTCTGTCTTTTTTATTTTTTATTGCAGGAGTTCAGCAGACAGGTAGACGGCCCACTTGATGGAAAACGACTACCATCGCCTATGGACATTAGCAACACCAAAGGTGCTACAAATGCGCTGCTGCTCTCTTAAAGGAGACTGGAACCTGGTCACTAATGCCGGAACACAACTCAAGGTTGTTATGGTGGCATACTCTAGACCGGGGGTGGTCGCCATCCAGTCGAGCAAATACCCTACCACCTGGCTGTGGGTTGTTTAGTCGCCTCCTACGACAGGCCGCCAGGCCGCAGGAAATTGTATTCTTTCTCCGTTCCTGCACGGATAGAAGTCTGTCTGTCATTCTATCTGTCTTTCTTTCTGTTAGAATATCACGTTAAAATTACTGAACAGATTTAAACGAAATTCGAAACGGATCTAAGTTATATCACGGGGAGTAATTTCGGGTACTTTCTATTATATGATAAATGACGTTTCCGTGAAATAGCGAAGAAGATGGCGCTGTGATTGTATCTTTTGGAAACTAATGGACGTATATGAATGAGACTCACCATAAGGCAGGTTTATAACCCGAATCAACACTTAGGATACGTTTTATCCTGATAAAAGACGTTGTTTACTTGGAATAGAGGGATTAGCAAAATAGTTGACCTTGCAATTGCGATGTAGACAACCATCGCTGTAATTCAATAATAAATTGTCAGGTTGCCCACATGTCATTAATTACGTATTAGGCACTTCAAATCAGGTTGGTTGCGACTTTTCCTTATGTTTTGCTGTGCAGTTGTCTACACTATATTGACTTAGTTTCTTTAGTAGTCTGTGGTTTCTTTCTAATTTTGGCGGGAGCTGAAAGGAGATGTTGTGCTATGCAGTTTTATTTTCTAAAAATGTGTAAAATTACTCTAAAATTTAAAATAGTTCTAGGATATTGATAGTTTTCGAGTAGTAATTATGTGTTTTTGCGAGAAATGTGACCTATATAGCCAAATGTGGCCTTTCGAGTTTTCACAAGAACTCCGTTGAATGACGTCGATTGTAGCCTACAATACAACGGCGCCTGGCTTAACGGCCTAGTTGCCAAGCCTTATACATAAAAAAAATGTAATAAATTGAACAAGAAACTAAAGTATTGAAGGTTTATGTATATAAACACCTAATTATATTTTTTGTACGAAACATAGAGCTACTACTAAGGGTTTTTCACGCGGCGTAGCCGTGGGGAAAACTAGTGAGTCATAAAACTGCACAGAGGTTACCTGCTTCTCGGACAGGATTGAACCCACGTGTTCATATATAGTGTATTATCTATGTCCACGTCATTTGAAACGCGAGTGCGTTAGCCACTACGCTGCAACGTGGCAATACAGCCAGCATTTTGGGAACGATCGCCGCCAACAGAGATCTGAAATCAATTTATATTATTATTAGCGGTTTCCCCGCGGCTACGCCGCGTGAGAAACCCTGCGCAGTGACTCTATATTACACAAAACTTAATTTGATTTTTTACATAGAATAATAATAAAGATAAGTTTTTTTTTGTCTAGTCTAGTCCATATAGATAACTGCCCAGCAAAATATAGAGGTCAGTCGAAGCCAACCTGATATGAAATAATACAACGAATGACATGTTGTTTATTACAACAGGTATTTGTTAGTGCAATCAATGATATATTTTTTTATTGCATGAGTTTCGGCAACTTTTTAGTAAGCGTGATCACGGAAAACAAAAATGTCAAGTGTCAATGAATAATATTAAAGATACGTAGTATCCATATTAGTTTGTGTATTAAAGTTATTATTTAGTCTAGCTCCCAATTTGTTCATTTTAATAATTTAATTCTAATTTTTCTTTATGGTTTTTCTTTACCTCATGTGTAGGTTGTAGGTGCCGTGTTTATTTTATTTTTATTGCAGGAGTTCAGCAGACAGGCAGACGGCCCACTTGATGGAAAGCTGTTACCATCGCTTATGGACATTTGCAACACCAAAGGTGCTATAAATGCGCTGCTGCTCTCTCAAGGGATACTGGAAACTGGCCACTAAAGCCGGACCGCAACTCAAGGCGGCATGCTCTAGACCAGGGGTGGTAGCAGACTGGCAAATACCCTAGCCACCTGGCCGTGGATTGTTTTGTCGCTTTTTACGGCTTATCTATTTATTTATATTTAAATATCTTGAACATCTAAAGTTCCGTATTAAAGTAGGAAAAGTTTTAAATTAACCATCTAAACACATTTAACTAAAATTGATTCCATAACAAAAAAAATATAATGATAGTTTTCAGCCTGGCTTTCTTTACCTAAATTTTCAGTAATTGGCATCGCAGCCTACCCTGTGAATGATTACCGCGAAGTTACTTTTACAGCCATTAGCAATTTGACCTGGATACGCAAGACTACCCCCAACCAAATAACCTAGAACAAAAGATAACACCAAGAAGCCAGTAAAAAGGGAACTAGGTTAGGCCCAAAGACAATGGACAAAAACAGAGCACGTCTCAAGAGTGCTGCGTTAATTAATTAATATTATCCGAACCACGAAACTGCTAATTATACTTCATAAACAAGCATTCGTACTTATTAACGAGTTATTGTATTATTAATTTTGAAGACTAAAGTTATTTATAATCGTTTAAAACAGTGTCTATTTGGTCTTGTTTTTATTAAGGTTACTTATGTTTTATGTAGGGTTACTTATGCTCGCGGACTGCGTTCGTAATACCGAAGTAAGAAAGAGAGTTGGTCTGAAAGAGAGTGTCGGGGTGAAGGTAAGGAAAGGAATGCTCCGGTGGTTCGGGCATGTGGAAAGGATGCAAGATGAAAGAATGACTAAACAGATATACAATGCAAAAGTGGATGGATGCAGAAGTCGTGGAAGGCCACGACACACCTTCCATGATCAAATTGATCGTGTACTAGCAGAAGGTGAGGTCAGGGGCCTTAAGAACAGAGGAGCGTGCATGACAAGAGTTATGAATGTCAAAGAAGCAAGTGAGGTGTGTAAGAATAAGTATAAATGGCGCTCTGTTGTTCGTGCCTACCTAGTATATATGTACTTATGTTTTCGTCATATATTTGAATTGGAAAGAAAAGTATCATATTCAGGAATAAAATACAAAATTAAAATAGATAGAAAGACGTGAGAAACAAAATAAGTCCGAAATTGAACGCAGTCTCAGCGTCTCTTAACTTTGGCTCTTACATCGAGTGCACAGGGCAGATTTTCGAAGGAGAGATGGTTGCTGATGTTGTGCCAAAGACACGTATGAGCTTGTATGGAGTACTGGTCTCACCTTTGGGTTAGCTCAGTCAAATATGAATTCAAAGCATTAGGGTCGATTGAGCGGAGAGCCAGGAGGTTGGTTGGCAACCATCAGCTTATCGATGACAAAGCTCAAAGTTGAAGAGAGTGCCCCGTATAAGGTGGAGGAGCGAGATGGAATGCTCCTCCGTCTCAAAGGAAGATCTTCCAGCGAGACTATAGTTGTTCCTCGCAGGCCTAGGCCCATCTATAACGATTTTTTTTGAGCAGACTCCAATAGAAGCCTAGCTGAACAGCCGCAGATGGCTGTTTCAGATACCGGACTTTGGGGGCTTCCCGACTCTGTGGGAGCGGAGGCGTCCAGCCCGGAAGCAGCGCGCTCGAGGAGGCACCTCCTGTGAGGTTCGACCTCGGCTCGACCGCTGCAAGGGGATTGACTCTATGGGATTAAGCCGTAAAAGGCTGAATAAGCCAAGCCAACAGGCTGAAGTGTTTATATAAAGGTTTATATAGTCTATATTTACTACCGATTCGCCAAGTTTTATATATAGCTGGAGGAGAAGAAGCGTCGGAAAAAACTCCAGCAACACGCCTAAGTTAATAATCTATAATCATCTATTACTGTTGGAAAGTACATATTCTTTGTACGTTTTGGGAATAGTTTGCGACCTCAATTATTGCACAGCGCCATCTATTGGCTTGTAAGTGTTCCACTATAAAATCTCGAACATTGATACGTGGTTGCAAGATTATCGGTTTTCTATCGGACACACGATGGAGAGTGTGCAAAGGAGCTCTTTGATCTGATCCTTCCGTCTCCCTTCCACTACCGGACAAAACAGACGCACTGGCATGGCCATTGATATATTGTGAACATTGCACCTATATGAACGAAGCGCTTTGCGGCCATCTTTATCATGCGTATCGCAAAAGAATGAAACTTATTGCCGGAGTCTGTCTTCTCCAATATCTACAATTTGGGTGTTTTCAAGGCCCGTGTGAATAGATACCTTCTAAGTAAGCGTATTCCATCTTAGACATATCTCCGCTAAACATTTGTCGCGATTTTTGTTTATTAAGTAGGTATATATTATCATTTACAAATTGAATAGCTTTAAGTTAGTTGCACGAAATATTCGGGTTGTTTTAGTATCACGCCAAAAGGTTTGCACTGAAAATCAACGTTGTGTCTGACATAATTCCGGCACAGTGAGAATATGCTGAGTGCAGAACTTGTTTGCTGAAAATGCGGTGTACAAATTCTTTTATTTTTTAAGAAACATACAAATCGCAGGGGGGCTTTGTGGATAAGCCTTAGATAAGTAGCGACAACTCGGACTTAACTCCGGGGGCCAAGGTAAGGCCCTCGTCTCCGTGCTTGCTTTCGCCAGCCGGCACGGAGTAGAGATAGCTAGAGCTAAGACTCAAGCTCCAGGGGTAGAAGTGATAAATAGCATAACGTCGGGAGCAGCTTCGGTAAACCTGTATCCCACCTCTCGACACCCCTTTGCCACTCAAACCCCTGTTGCCTCTCGCTAATCTTGACATTTTTATGGGCTCATGCGAGTGAGTGACGAGTCACCGTCTGTCCATTTTTTCCATGTTCTTTGAACATTGCGATGAGCAGACGCCATAGTCCCCATAGTCCCCGATCTGTAACTCCACTAGCAGTTCATGCCAATAGCCTGGTACCTTTTGTTCTCATTCCCTGCAATAGTCCTAGACTTACCAGGGCTTGTCCTTGGATGCATTTTTATATGATGTAGACAAGGACAATCACTGGTCAGTGTTTTACGCCACATTTTTTATCCGTGCAGGAACGGAGAAAGAATACAATTTCCTGCGTTGGGGCGGCCTGTCGTAAGAGGCGACTTAACAACCCACAGCCAGGTGGTAGGGCATCTGCCCGACTAGATGGTTACCACCCCTGGTCTAAAGTATGTCGCCATAACAACCTTGAGTTGTGTTCCGGCATTAGTGACCAGGTTCCAGTCTCCCTTAAGAGAGCAGCAGCGCATTTGTAGCAACTTTGGTGTTGCAAATGTCCATAGGCGATGGTAACCGCTTTCCATCAAGTGGGCCGTCTGCCTGTCTGCTGATCACCTGCAATAAAAGAAAAACATTTAGATTAAATTTGTCAAGGGACCTGTACGTGTTGGCCTCCCCATGGCCCCACGCAAGCCCTCCAAAAGTTCGGGCCATTTTTGTGGCCAGTGTTCTGCAGAGACATACATTTATACATACATACATACATAAGTTCACGCAAGTTCCCTTGCGGGGTAGGCACGAACAACAGAGCGCCATTTAGGCTTATTCTTACACACCTCACTTGCTTCTTTGACATTTATAATAATAAATATTTATTAGTCCCTAGTATTTTACAATTTAACAAAAGGAGAGACACTATAAAAGGCAATTAGGAAACAGTAAAGATGTGTTAGTTTAAAATACGGCTAAGGAATTTAAAACAATTAGGTATACCTTTGACACTCAAACTAGGAACAAGGCCTGAGTTTTGAAAGCAATGTAAGTATGTCGCTATTTCTTCAAACGGTTTATCTTTATCCGTGCAGGAATGGAGAAAGAATACAATCTCCTGCGGCCAGGCGGCCTGTCGTAAGCCAAAACAACGCACACCCCGGTGGTAGGGTATTTCCCTGACTAGTTGGATACGACCCCTGGTCTAGAGTATGCCGCCATAACAACCTTGAGGTGTGTTTCGGTGTTAGTTACCAGGTTCCAGTCTTCCAGCGTATTTGTAGCACATTTGGTGTTGCAAATGTCCATAGGCGGCGATGCCTGTCTGCTGAACTCATGCAATAAAAAAAAATACTTTCTTTCTTTCTATCATGGTCAAACGCAAACCTATACTACTATACAAAAGTTCTGTCATAAGAGACCAGCGGTGTTCTTCCGTGTGGGACTAGAAAGTGAAATTAATGAAATAATGGAGTGGAGAATTGAAAACAAGTCAAGATAAGTTAAGCTCTACGCTTAACTAATATATTCAATAAAAAATAGTTTAGACAGACGTTAAGTAGCTTATGAAATATTGCGTATGTTCCGTTAAATGTTTTCTCCAATTTCTTACTAGTCTACTAGTTTAATCCTCTATATTTAACGTCGAGCCATTTGCGCTATTGACGATCCTACGGCTTAAATTTGCTTGACATTCGGGGACTTTATTTTTTTTATTTCCATAAGCGACGGTAACCGCTTTCCATCAAGTACACCGTCAGCTGCTGCTGTACTTTCACAATAATAAAAAGTATATCAAAAAAAGATTTTTAAATACAAGCTTTTGAGATCCTGGATATCATGTAGCAGCAGAGTGCTAGCCAAGACAAGTTAAACGAGCCCAAACACGACAGGTCTATCTTGTTTAGTACAGGAGTTCCTATGGCCACCTTCCGACTCCATCATCAGATCAGCTCCATGGTACCATATTATTGCATTGTCACGCGATCTAAACATGCGTGCAAAATTTCAGCTCAATCGGAAACCGGGAAGTTGGTCAAATTTAACTTGCGAGATTCCACCCGAACTTACATAGATACATCCATTGCAAGTTAAATAAAAGCTTGTAAATGGGATCCGTACCAAATGCCAAATTGTAGACTGGTCGCCTCTACGGAACCTTTTAACCCGAATTTTATTTGAAGGTTCCGTACCAAATAACAAATTGTAGACTGGTCGCCTTTACGGAACTCTTTAACCCGAATTTTATTTGAAGGTTCCGTACCAAATAACAAATTGTAGACTTTGGTCGCCTCTACGGAACCCTTTAACCCGAATTTTATTTGAAGGTTCCGTACGCAATAACCAATTGTAAACTTTGGTCGCCTCTACCGAAGGAATCCTTGAACCCGAATTTTATTTAAAATTTTACTCTACAAAATGGGATAACCCCAGCCAGATCTAGCCATCAAGGCAATTCACGTAATAAGTTTACTTACGTAACGAAATGAAGGTATAAACATTTGTATATTTTTTCCAATTGGCAAACAAATCTAGGTTCCCGCTGATCTCGGGAACGAGGCTTTGAGAGGGAATGTATAAAAAATAGCTTACGGAAATATCTAAATCAACGGTGCGGACGAATGCGTTTTATGGGCAGGCGGTTCCGTATTTATTTTTGTTATACTAACGCCCCTGCTTCACGTGCAGTATTAGTGATTGTGAACTAATACGGCTTAGTTATGCTTGTATCCGTGCAGGTGGGAGAAAGAATACCATTTCATGTGGACGGACGGCCTGTCGTAAGAGGTGACAAAACAACCCACAGCTAGGTGGTAGGGTATTTGCCCGGCTGGATGGCTACTACTCCTGGTCTTGAGTATGCCGCCAATCAACCTTGAGTTGTGTTCCGGCGTCCGCAGCACTTTGGCAGCACCTCTGCTATTATTGATGTCCATGGGCGACGGTAACCACTTTCCATAATAGTTGGTCCGTCAGCCTGTTTGCAGTTCTTCAACAATAAAAAAAACTGATTAGTTAAACAAATAACTACTGCTGTAATGATATTAGGCGTTAAATCCGTATCTAAATCAAAGAAATTTGAATCAGGCGATGTAGGTGATGCAGGAAAAAGGCAAAGATACATAAATATTCAACCTAAATTAAATATACACATACATACATACATATATATGTGGCGAAACAAACCATTTCGCCTGCTGCCTGGCAGGCAAGATTTAAGGTTTATAATTGACAACTGTGATGACACATTAGACACAGAGAAAATTTGTCACGAAAATGTACATATCTTAATCCCTTTAAATCCTAATATATATTTGATATTGTTACTTTCGGCTATGTAAATATTATACACGAAATTACATATTTTGAGAATGACCGGGTTGTTTATTCCTGCAACGACCCGTCATATACATAGTCATATATATACACATATACAATAATATATTTCAATCAAAATACATAAGTTATTATTATAAATGTATTAGCATGGATATATTGTGTTAATTAGACTTAGCTATTTGTGGACAAATAGTGTGTTCTGAGTAAAATTCTAAATGTTGGTAAGGATTTGGCCTTGACAGTAAACATATTCCATTTTCGATAATTCAAATTCAATTTTTTTTATTCAAAATAAGCACCACTGGAGAACACTGAAGGTTATACATGTACATACATACAAGTCAAAATTTAAATCTACTTCCTATTCTATGTACACCGCTTCGCAATGTGTAATCGCTGTTCAAAGGACAAGAAGCGGCACGAAACTCCCCAGCAACACGTCTAGTTAAATAATAATAATTTATTTTTAATTATTATTTGTATATTATCTCAGGATCTTTTTTTCTAATACATATAGAAGTTGTATTACAATTACTTTTCAAAGAATGAACTTGTAATAAAAAAATAAAAAAGAATATTGTCACTTATCCGTGCAGGAACGGAGAAAGAATACAATTTCCTGCGGCCGGGCGACCTGTCGTAAGAGGCGACTTAACAACCCACAGCCAGGTGGTAGGGCATTTGCCCGACTGGATGGCTACCACCCCTGGTCTAAAGTATGCCGCCATAACAACCTTGAGTGTTGTGTTCCGGCATTAGTGACCAGGTTCCAGTTTCCCTTAAGAGAGCAGCAGCGCATTTGTAGCAACTTTGGTGTTGCAAATGTCCATAGGCGATGGTAACCGTTTTCCATCAAGTGGGCCGTCTGCCTGTCTGCTGATCTCCTGCAATAAAAAAAAACCATCGCAATAACGTATATCAGAGCGCAAATTATGGGCAGTGGAAGTTTAAGGTTCAGAAGATATTTATATAATTTGCAAATCTCGTGAAAGAATAGGTGGTTACCTATAAATATTATAATAAACCTAGAAAGAGCAAATAATTGCTGTACCCTAAAAATAATATGCAATTGGTGGTTCCATCAGGTTGCAATCTCCACAATAATGGGATCCGTTTTAATCTTCGAGCCCCAACCGCCGACGTCTCGGCGCGAGTGCTGACTCCACAGAAATAGGCGGTTCTTAGCATTAACGTCGATAGAGTTTCCAATCTTTAGATTTTTATGCCTATTCCTATATTTATTTGGATGTAGAACACTGAAATAAATTGATTAAGTGGTCAAAGGTGTTGCAAGAAATGTATTTATTTTAATTAATTTTTTCTATTAATAAAAGTATAATTAAATACTATAAATAAACTAAGTGTAACATCTATTAACAAAAACTAAAATATCCTATAAATAAACCTAACTTAAAAATATATATAAAATAGTAAAAAAATGCCCAGCAACAGCAGACCACTGTCGCTGGGCATTGTACCTAGAAGGCTGGCAGCATTACCTCGCTGGATACAAAGGTTAATCCTTTGAGCGAGGTAAGCTCCAGCCTATTTTTTTTATTTTTTATTGCAGGAGATCAGCAGACAGGCAGACGGCCCACTTGATGGAAAGCGGTTACCATCGCCTATGCACATTTGCAACATCGAAGGTGCTACAAATACGCTGCTGCTCTCTTAAGGGAAACTGGAACCTGGTCACTAATGCCGGAACACAACTCAAGGTTGTTATGGCGACATGCTTTAGACTAGAGGTGGTAGCCATCCAGTCGGGCAAATGCCCTACCACCTGGCTGTGGGTTGTTAAAAGTCGCCTCTTACGACAGGCCGCCCGGCCGTAGGAAATTGTATTCTTTCTCCGTTCCTGCACGGATAGCCTTCCGGTCTCCTGTTTTGTCGACTAGGCGTTTTTAAATTTTTTGAAATAATTTGTGGGCACTTGGCCGCCATGGGCCCAAAGTCTCCACCCCAAACGGCTCAAATATGTAACCTGTTCCAAGGGTTACATATTTGAGCCGTTTGAGGTTTTCGGCAGAAGTGGCAGTGCGACCGGCCCCGACAGTGGTCAAAGTAATAATAAAACTAAAATATAAGTAGTTGTACCACATATTACGTACACCATCATTCCCTTTATCTCAGTTCAGTCCTGGGGTTGCCTGGAAGATTACGTTTTTTAGCGATATGACCGCACTTTGTGCACAACTAGATTAGGGTTGCCACCTTTTTTAGAAGAGAATAAGTGTTTTTGTTTTTAAGCTATAAAAATATAGTGCTTTTGAGAAATTTCGGGGAAGAATTAGTACGCGTTGATTTTTCATTATTTATTTTATATATTTCATTATTTAATTCTCCATTACTACTTTTTGTTCGGCCCGTAAATTTCAATTTTTTTTCAAAATAATTATAAGTCTATATTTCGTACTATATTATTTTTCTATAATATATAGTTAGTTCAATTGGCTAAAATATAGTAAAATACTATTATAATACAGTTGGGAACACTGAATTAGATATAGTTTTAGGGTCTTATTCATATTGGGTTAAAGTAAGTTTGGAGGCCTTTTTAAGGTTCTTAAAGAAGCCTTCAAACTTACTTTAAACTATATACAGTCAAGCAAATACCCTACCACCTGGCAAATATATTCTTATATATATCATAGGCGACCATCCCTAGTCTAGAGTATGCCGCCATAATAACCTTGTGTTGTGTTCCGGCATTAGTGACCAGGTTCCAGTCTCCCTTAAGAGAGCACCAGCGCATTTGTAGCACTTTTGGTGTTGCAAATGTCCATAGGCGATGGTAACCGCTTTTCATCAAGTGGGCCATCCTCCTGGATGCTGAACTCCTGCAATAAAGAAAATATACATATGTAGATATATTTATATTATTTTTGCACTTATACTATGTGTTTATTTATCATTCGTCAATATTTATTAACTGCACCACCGTCTGTATTAAAATTATATTAATCCCGGCCAAAGGTTGCCTGGAACAAAGCGATAATAGAAGATACTTTTTTAGCGATAAGTCCGCCCGTTGTGAAATTCTATCAATCCCTGCGTAGGGTTGCCTGGATGAGATCGCTTCTTAAGGATAAAGCCGCCCGTTGTACTATTTTATCTTTTTCTACTTCTGTTTATATATGATTTAGTGCAATGTTCCGCAAAATTTTCGTGTTCAAGGTACATCTAGGAAAACGAACATTTTTGGAGGTACTGTGCCATCCAAATAAGAATAGGAATGTCGGCAGCTTTTGGCGGGAACTGAAAGGAGATGTTGTGCTGTGCAGTTTTATTTTCTAAAAATGTGTAAAACTACTCTAAAATGAACAATAGT